>CM069444.1:37042084-37482180 GCA_035610835.1 Ophiura sarsii
CCCATGTCTAAGGATTTTTCTTCAAATGTAGACCCATTTCTAAGGGTTTCTATGGTTAAATGGGTTGAATTCCACGATTCCGGGGTTGTATTTATCGAATTGAATCCAGGTTGATATTGAAAAACGCCCGGAAAAAACGTCGACAACGATGTGCTCAAATCTGACCCATTGCTAAGGGCTAGTGTCAATAACAGGACCCATGTCCAGGGGCGGACTGGCAAAATTATTAAAGCGGCCCTTTTTGACCATGTCAGTGTTTTTCACATTTTCGTAAAAGGTTGCCCCAAATGTTTTCCACCCCTGCCCATGTCTAAGGATTTTCCAGTTGAAAAGCCTACCCATGGCTAAGGATGTCTCATGAACAAACGACCCACTGGAGCGGCACGTCTCCGTATGCCTTACATACGTTAGTGCATCGAGTTGAACTTCGCGCCCGCTCTGTTGAAGATGCTCTCTAAGTCTAAGGGCATTCTAAGCAATTTCCATTTTTATCTTTTCCTTACATTTGTGTAAATGTTCAGGAATCTGTGCACTCCACCTCACCCGCACACCACTGGCCGTGGCTACGTGGCTACGTCACTGAACTGGGCTTGCCCATGCCTCGCTATTAAAATCATAAGCTATGCCACTAAATTCCACGGGAGAATGTACAACTGAGGGCGCAAGTTATGATGCATGGTCTGCAGATCAGTGGTCTGCAGATGGTGGCGCTATGACAATTTCAGACGCAGTCTTGTTCGATTGAACCTATAATATTAAAATACCTTATACTCTTTCATCTCTGTATGGTTTGATCTTTAAAATTACCCATTGAAGAGAATGCTAGGATGAATTAAAAAAAAGCCCATTGCCTCTTTTATAAAGAAGCTTTTTAATCAACGTCAGTTTCGCAACATATCATATTTTAAATTAACATTAGAACCTGTAGAACCTGAAAAAACTAATTTTTCGGATTAGAGAACCTTTTGACCCATTCGGACTATAGAATACGCTATATGATTCGGACTAAAGAACCTCTTTTAAGATTCGGACTAGAGAACCTTTTTTATGAATCGGATTAAAGAACCTTATTCAAGTTCGGACTAGAGAACCTGTTTTAATGTTCGGATTAAAGAACCTTATTCAAAAATCGGATTATAGAACACGTTCATAGTATTCGGACTAAAGAATCGTTTTTCATGTTCGGATTAGAGAACCCTTTTCATTTTCGTATTATAGAACCTTTCGGATTATAGAACCTTAATTATTTTTCGGACTATAGAACCTTCGGACTATAGAATCGTATTTTTTTCGGATTATAGAACCCTTCGGACTATAGAACCTTCGGACTAAAGAACCGTCGGACTATAGACATGTCACCGTGTCAATTCGGTGTTTTGAGAAATGTGTTTAGCCATGGTCAGCGAACGCAATGAACTACTCCCTAGTACGGACAGCCAGTGCGTATTGTCAAAGCGCCGGACGTTTTTCAATCCGTATGAATCTGGATGCCGTTCCTTGCACATATATCAAATACTGGTATATCGAGAATGTGATTGATTGATTTGATTATTTGTTTACTCAAATTTATTCACTCTCGGATGATTTAATTAATCATATTTGAAATGAAAGTAAGAAGAATGTAAATTTTAAGCTTTAAAATATCACAGTTTCTAAATAATTTTCTACAGAAAGACAAATGATAACAATATGACTTTTATGGAATACTTTTAGTGTTCTTTACTTTTTGGACAATATTTGAAAAAAAATCAAGATTGATACGATTATTTATATAAGAAATAAAAGGAGATGATTTTAGAAATTTTTAGTTTTAATTAATGAATTATGTTTAATAAGTATATGAAGTTGATTATTCTAGTACATTCATTTTGTACCAAAATATATATTGTGTTCTTGATTAAGTTTGAAAAGCGTAGAAAACATAAAAAACATACCGAGCTTCGATAAATTATTTACTTGTATTTGAAGTATTACTTAAAAGAATGAGAAATACCCCAGTACCAAATGCAAATGTTAAGCTCTGAAACATCAGATATTGATAAAAGAATTGAACACAAGAAATGATTTTTATTTTAAAATTTATAAAAAAAGAAAGAGTTGAAAACTAGCAGATGATTCAGTTTAAGAAATATGTTTTACAAAGTAGACGTAATTGAATTATGTGATACGCCTGTTTTAAATATAAGGAGATTATTGCAATTATAGATGTTTTGAATGTACCAATCTTTAACAAATCTATTTGTTATGCTGTAGGATTTGGTTATGTGATGCAAACATGGATTAATTTCCGGATTTGTGAATATATGTAATGTGAACATGCTATGCAAAATGTTCAATTGATTCGATTCAAGTCAAAACAACCTTCTCAAATGAATGCAAAATATTGTCTGATTAACATTCGCTTACTACCACAGTCAGTGTACTATTGGCAGCAAATTGAATTAAAAGTGTGAAGGCGAAGGGAGAAAACCTGATGTACGGGACAAACGGACCTCTCAGGTAGGGTCGGTCGGTCGGGCTTTGTTTTGTATTTGTGTTTTGGGAGGTCAACAAAATCGTGAATTGTTGGTGAATTGTCTAGCAATTTCAAAAAATTGCAAAAAAGAATTCGAGAACAAAATTGATTTGAGACGTGAGGTCACCTGCAAATTGTCAGAATGTGATAAACCTATATGAGATATCAAGAACGTTATTTTCTTATTCTTATTCTCTCTTATTTTTGTTTTGTCCTTTTCTCAATCGGTCTAAATTAGAGGTTACCAATTTACAGTTTATATTTTACAAAAAGCGCTACTTACCAATTGCTCTCGAGGTAATGGCGTGATATAAGGCACAGTGTGCGGCGACTTTTATCCACACCGTTAGCGATATTATCAATCACTTGTGTGCCAGGTGTAAAATCACGAGTATGAACGCACAATTTAAATGGTGGATCCGTATTTTCTTCCAGTTCTTTGATCAGATAATTTTCCACCCAGTCTTCGTCCTCGTGGCTGAAATTCACAAATACGTCGTACTTAAAGGCATCGTCAACACCATCAAGTAACTCGTAGTCGTGACGTCGTGCCTTGACAAGATAGAAGGCGTAATAAGCGTTCGTACGAAAGATGTACGCCAGTGAAACAGTAATGACAAACAACAACGACCCCACGCCAATTCCAATAATGGCGTATAGAGAGAGCATGTCTTTACACTCTCGTTCGTCCGGATGGTACTCCACGATTTTCATGTTGACCATATCAGGCGGCGAAGCGCATTCACAATCGTCCAGATCCCTGATCTCCGTCCCGGTTGTGTCGATCCACTTACGAAACCAGAGAAGATCGCAGGTGCAGGAGAATGGATTGAAACCTATTGACATCGTCACTAGAGATAATAAGATTGGATTCAGATTGGTCTTATTAACTACGTTGATTTGATTAGTGTGTAGCTCTAAGTAACTCAGTGCCTTCGTGTTTGCAAACGCGGAATCTGGTATACGCGAGATCTTATTGCTACCCAGCCTCAGGGTGCCGAGACGTGTGAGATTAAAGAACGCATTATGTGGTATATTGTTGAATCCATTTCGGGATAGATCAAGGTTTTTGAGTTTGGCAAGATTGCGTAGAAAGAGTTTCGGTTCACCTTTGCTAGGATCCCACACTGAATACAGATTGTTCGACTGAAGATATAGAGTCTCCAAAGATTGGAGATCGTCGAATGACGCCACATCCAAAGCGGGCATACTGTTGTTGCTAAGATCAAGAGTGACCAAGGATCGAAGCTTCGAAAATGGCGAAGGCGTCACATCGGCTTTCTTAACATGAGCTACATTGATGTATAGTATCTTCAGGGTTGTTAGATTAGAAAATGCATTCGGACCCAACGTGATCTTGGAATTCACCCCAAGATCAAGAACTTCGAGATTGCCAAGACCTTCAAACTCAGCACCCGTGATGGTTTGCGATATCTTGTTCTTTGATAGCTTCAAATATTTCAGATTTCCAAGGCCGCGAAATGGACCGTCCGATGAGATTTTCTGTACGGTGTTCTTATGCAGATACAATTCTTCTACACTGGACCCATTCAGGCTTCTAAACATGGTCGGACTGATCTCGGTCAAGGAATTATTGCTGATGTCAACGACGAGTAGAGATGTCAAATTTTCAAAAGCTGTTGAATCTATGTTGGAAATGTTATTCATGTACAGATCCAAGTTCTTGACATGTCGGAAGGCGTCACCGAATGATTTCCCCTCAAGCCTGCTGATATTGTTATATGAGAAGTCAACCTCCTCTAGGGATGAATTACCTATATCGGAAAAATAGATCGATTTGATATCGGTTAAACCGATTTTTCGTAACACGAGCTTTTTAATCGGTACACCAGAAAGCGCGCGGCTCAAATCTGGTAAATCATTCGGTTTGATCGCAGACGAGAGATGCAATGCCTGCATGGATGACATTCCCGTGAAACAAGTGTCACCAATGTGGATCAATGCATTGTTTGAAAGGTCCAGCAAGTCCAACGTTGCACCTGCTAGTAACGCAAAGTCGCCATTGTTTAAAGCCGTTATCTCGTTCAACGCTAAGTTTAAGACTTTTAGCGTGCCCAAGTGGACCGATTCACCAAAATCGGCTGATATGAGTCGTGTGTTTTGAAGAAACAGTTTTTCCAACAGAGTGAGTGACTTCAAGGCTTCCCATGATGTTTTGCTCATACCATTGTTTTGATATGATAAGTCGAGCACTTTTAAGTTTTCACAGTTATCAAAGGCTGTCGCACTCAACTTGTTCACTTGGTTATGTGACACAATCAAATTCTGCAGCTTCGCCTGATCGACGAACAAATCTGACTCCAGCTTAGATATGGAATTATATGACATGTCAAGGGTTTCCAACTCAGTCAGCCCTTTGAATGACTCTACCTCCAGCTTGGATATCCTGTTGTGAGCGAGTATCAATGTCTTTGTCGTTGTTGGTATACCAGATGGCACAGATTTTAAAAGCATGTTGCTGCAGTCTACTGTATTATTGGACTTCTCCTGGCACGGGGAGTTAGCAGAAACAGACGTCAGTAAAAGTAGAACCGCAAACGTTTGTAAGATAACTGCAAGTATGAGGGCGCTGTTTATCGGTGACGACGCCATGACACCTGAAAAATATATGGCAATAATTATGATAAAGTTATTTATTTATATACTATGGCCAATTATATTGGTTGACTAGAATAAAATATTTTGGTTTGAGTGGCAATTTGAGTGTCCCTATGCGCTATCACAAACAAAAACAAAACAAAAACAAAAACACACAGTAACATGAGTAACAAAAGACAAAACAAAAAGAAATTAAACATTAACAATAAATAGGTAAGTTTTTAGCAATGATTTGAACTGTTCAAGAGTTTTGGCGGATTTAACATGATATGGTAAATTGTTCCAAAGTTCAGCAGAAGCATCTTGGAAAGAACGGCGACCATATGAAGTAGAAGGTGAAGAAACATGCGCAAGAAGATATTTTGAGCCAGAACGAAGATTGCGAGTGGGCTCGTATTGTTGAATAAGATCTTGTAGATACATAGGAGCTAAAGTACGAGTACATTTAAATGTTATTAGAAGAATCTTGTAAATAATGCGGGATCTGATCGGTAGCCAATGTAAGTCACGAAGGACAGTCAAATATCATATGTATAACCATGATCATGAAATTGACCATTTTGGAAAAAATTATAAAAAACACGTTTTTTGACCCATTTTAGGTTCTGCAAAGATAACTCAAAATATATTGTGTCAAATTTTGTCATACTATTTTTATCATATGCCTCATACCATTCCCTATGAATTGGTGGGGTTTTTTTGAAAATCTTTATTATTTTTTGATTTACAGACCAAAAATGCTAAATAACGTGATTTTTTACCTCCAAAATCGTGAAAATCACCATTTTTGGTAAACAATCACATTTTTGCCACTCTTTGGTCGATAATTCAAAAAATAATACAGATTTTCAACAACAACAAAAAAAAACGATTCCTAGGGAATTGTATGAGGAATATAATAAAACTAGTATGACAAACTTTGACAAAATATATTTTGAGTTATCTTTGCAGAACCTAAAATGGGTCAAAAAACGTGTTTTTTATATATTTTCCAAAATGGTCAATTTCATGATCATGGTTGGATTCATTGAACCCTTTCCTACAAAAAAATGTATACTTTTATATAGATTAAATGAATAATGAAGAAGTTACGGCAGTTTTATGGAGGCTGTACCTGAAGGTGCATGAGCATTAGGGGGCTGTCATTTTTTTGGGGGGCTGGGGAAGGGGGGTCCTAAATATCCTGGGTGTCATTTATACTGTAGTTACTTTGGCGAACAACTAAAAACATTGGCGAATAAGCTGATTTCATAACATGGTCATCAGCTGGGGAACCTGATATTTTTTCTTAATTTGAACACAGCACACATTTACATGTTGCTATCGCCAGTAATATATAGATATTACAAATATTTTCACGTTGGTATCTTCGATAAATATATATTGTAGCACACCCATTTACATGTAGCTTTCATCATTAGATAACATTATACCACATATTTACATGTAGAGCTATGTAGCTGTCTTTAGTGGATAGCATACCTACTTCAATAGATAACACACATTTACATGTTGTTATTGTTACCGTCACATAGATAACGCATTACCTACATGTGTATTATCTTTAATACTAGATAACACGTTTAGCTACAATCAGTAGGTATAACATATTCTAAAACCACAATTTTACATGTATAGCTATGCAAGCTATCTTCATTTGATAACAAATTGCCTATACACGTTTGTTACCTTCAATAGATAATACACATTTACATGATGTTATCGTCAGTAGATAACACATTACCTACAGGTGTGTTATCTTTAATAATAGATAACACGTTTAGCTATCATCAGTAGATATACGACGCATTTACATGTAAAGCTATATATATTATGTAGCTATCTTCAGTGAAGAACAAATTATCTATTCCATTTGTTATCTTTCAATAGATAACACACATTTACACGCTGTCATTATAAATAACTCATTACCTGCACGAGTGCACGCGTGGACGCGTTTTATCTTTGATAATAGATAACACGATTCCATGTAGCTATCATCAGCAACACATTATACCAAACATTTACATATAATAGAGCTATACATTATGTAGCTACATCTTCAGTGGAAAACAAGTTACCTACATGTTTGTTAATCGTCAATAGAATATAACACATAATACATGTTACAGTTGATACCACATCTACACGATGCTGTTTATATGAGTCCACGTATTTAGGCCGATATTGCTTATGTCGTCAGTGGTAGATAGCAGGGATAAAGTAGCAATGCAGATACATACAGTACAGTATATGGCGATTTATACACGGAGGGTCATTAGTTGAAATCATCTTCCAGAAGAAGATTCAAATCATTTGGATAAATATCAGTTACACAGGTGATTGCTATTGTACTCCATCCATGCATGTCTTCTTCTGGATGAGGATTTGAACGAATGACCCTCCGTGTAATCGCCCTATTCAATGATTAGTATCACATGGGCGTACTGTAAATGATCATGCTACATGTACTTTAGATTAAACACACATTAAAATGATGCATATGATGCCATACATGTAGGCCAGGGAGTCTATAATTATGGGAGAGGTCACTCCTCAGACAAAATTTCGCCTACTAAAACAAAATTCACGGGTGAAGGTTTTGTAGGGGGCGCGCTATCATGGTCGTAGCAAACCAGACGACCTAAGACGTGGTTGATTTTATCGGCTCAAAACATGATTTGTGGCACAAAAATAGTACATCAATGGTAAAAAAGCTGATTGTGATTTAGAGTAGAACTGATTTGCTTTGATGATGGCAGAATAGTTCTTATATGACACGAAACATTCGGAATTGTTTATTTGAAATTAATTTACGTAGAACAAAATACGAATTTTAAATTGTGGATGGCTTCGTCTGGCAGTGACAGAGGAGGGGCGTGGCGTTATTTGCATTTTATGAATATTGTCATCAGATCAGTTAGCAGGGACGCCGGATCGCGACGATCACATGGTGTGTGGTCACGAATGGTCATGACTGAATATTCATTCACAACGAATGATTGACAGTTTACACTGTAACTCCCGGGTGAAGGTTTAATATAGTGCGCTATACTGAACCAAATCTCAACAATGGGCAGATACAGAGACTATATAACTATGGGACAAGTATCTCGCCGGGAAAGTCCCCCGTTTACTATGCTTAAATTGACGGATGATGATCTTAGAGGGGACGCACTATCATGGTCGTAACAAACCAGACGACCTATGACACGGTGGATTTTATCGGCTCAAAACATGATTTGTGGCACAGAAATAGTACATCAATGGTCAAAAAAAGCTGATTGTGATTTAGAGTAAAACTTATTTGCTTTGATGATAGCAGAATTTAGTTCTTATATGACACGAAACATTCAGAATTGGTTATTTGAAATTAATTTTCACGTGGATCAAAATACGAATTTCCAATTGTGGATGGCTTCGTCTGACAGTGACTGAGGATGGGCGTGGCGTTATTTGCATTTTATGAATATTGTAATCAGATAAGTTGGGAAGGACGCTGGATCGCGACGATCACATCGTGTGAGGTCATGAATAGTCATGAATGAATATTCATTCACAACGAATGATTGACAGTTTACACTTAACTTCCGGATGATGAACTTATAGAGTGCGCTATACTGTGAAACAAAATCTCAACAATGGGCAGATAGGGTGTTACATCACCCTGGCAGATATGAGAGACATAGGCCTGTGTATAGGCCTACATCTTCAATATCAAGAGGAGAAATCGTAGTCGGCAAACAATGCACTACGATTTAAAAACATATGATAACAAAATCTAAATATTAAACATTACAAGCATGCCAGTTGTGAGCCTTTGACAAGCTAAATACTGATCATAATGGATCATCAATATCACTGGAGGAGGACTGATGTGTTTCTTCTCTCAAGATTTGGTTTTCTTTTCACTACTGAGTAATGATCACTATTTTGAACCAATATGAAATAAACTATTCTTGGATTTAATGTAAAATGTTAAACAAAGCCAGCAAATTATTTTGTATGTCGACAAACTTTTCAATTGTATCATGACCTCGATCTATTCACTCACTGAACGTGAAGGTGAACATGCATGAAATCATACGGCTAATATTACGCTTGGTTCAAAAACGGGTCGTTCAATTGTTCAGCAAGGCATGACGATGGGCAAGGGCTAATATTATTATGTTGAGAAAATCAGGACTATATGTCCCGATACAATTTTAACATAGGCCTACTTGATTATGCATTAATTTATGGGATAGTTAGTGCCGGTGTGAAAGATGCCATAGTCCTCCTGGTCCATTCTCCATAAATATACACTGAATGAAGCTAACTACTACAGTCCTCAAAATAAGTAACTGACCAGGTAATAAATATGCTCTAAACTCCAAAACTATAACTCCTACGTAAAAATATTAGGTAATAAAGTTGTAAGGAAATTTCTTGTCTTCAATTTGAGATATTACACGAGAAGATTGAATGAATATTTACTCAATTATGTGCCCTAAACCAAAACAAAGTCCGTTTTCATTTTAACATTTCGTTCGTCTACACGCAGCCTAGGACTAGCAACAGGCAGATTATTGATTAACGGGTAGCGACAACTCACTGGTCGATAGTTACACGGGGATTGGGGATGCATCAATTGATCAATGCAACCCATACACATACCTGTCACACTGTCCCGCGTGTTCAAATCCCAAGTGTTAAAATGTAAACTGCACTTTGTTCTATCCTTTTCAATGTCGCGTTCTTAATTATTAACCGATCTTAATGAATAATGTATCAAGTTTAAAAGATGAGAAATTTCTTTACAGCTTTATTATTTAATATTTTATGTAGGAGCTATAGTTTTGGAATTACCTGGTCAGTTACTTATTTTGAGGACTGTATAGTGTTGCGTGTAGAGATGAGTACAGCCTATACTTTACTGTATGCGGACTAGACTACGTGTCTATCCAAGCGGCCTTTCGGACTCCGACCTCGTTTCATCTCTGCAGAGCGGACGAGCCGCTTGATCACGCAACTTCCCGACCGATAACGATCAATATTATCGATCAAACTGCCTTACGTTTTTACCGGTTAATTTAGTAAACCTGGTTTACACGGGCACACAGGTACTGGTACACGAACACTATATCTCTTATATAAATGTATCATTACCGCTGCGCGGGCGGGACACGCCAAGTAACGGAATCAAACTGAATGATAGTTTGTGTCCGTACGGACCGACCCACACACCGACCGTGTAAACAAACAAACATACCTGTGAGGCTGTGACTGTGAGCTACCTCCTGATCTACGAGTGACGCGTGACGTGGTAACAAAAATGTTTTCGTTAAATGAAAATCATAGGAACATGCAAAACACGACTGTAAATATTATATAGCACAAAAACGAAAGCAGTCGTGTGTTTTCGTTAGCAGTCGATGCCAGTGAAAACAAACGTGATAATCATCAAAGGAAAGGTCATGTCATGTGTCTGTGTCAAGTTCATGTATCTTCCCGTCGACCGTTCCATTATTTCACAGGGATGCGTATAATAACTGAGCAGCTGAAGTATATTATAAAACATGCATGTAGCATTTAAATGTTATTAAAAGATTTTATATAAAAGAAATGATATTCCCGGCATTTCATTTAAATTACCGACGGTGTGGTTATAAGCCATAATATTATTCAAATATTTAGATAGACGCGTTACTTCACCCACATTTTTGAACCAATGTTCATGTTAATGTTTTTTATCTTCACACCAGCAGCGTTATGTTTAAATACTATAATAGGAATGCTAAAAATAACTATAAGCAAAGTCTAAAATTCCCAGGAAGTTATTTAGGGACGCAACATGGTCATGATATTGCCCTGATATTGTTGAACAAGCTATGTTGTGAAAGGAGCAATGGTCCCCCTTAGCTACAGTGCAACAGAGCATTAATTACCAAATTTTAAATTATAAATATAGTACCAGTGTTGTACAACCATGAAAATTTCAATCCTAAGTATGTGTATCATATAATATAATAGAAACAGCTTTGTTTTAAAGTACCATTTTGTGTCCTTTTATGAGTATCAGCATTGTTACATTTCTTATTAAACCTGATTTCGGATTGGCCAATACTTGATTATCCATACACGCTAATCCAACCAGCTACTAGCTATTTACTTTCATGACCTTGACTATTTAAACTTTTTATTATTATTTAGACTTAGTGCAGGCCTTTATCATGGTTCCTGTTTGTACAGGCTTGCATGTCAGCACACCCCCACCCACAGTAACATACACCATTATGTTTAAACACCTTGACTGCACACTGTTGAATGGCATTTCAAGTTTCTTTCAGCGCGAATTTCAAAGCATTGGTCCCTTAGCGTGGGCATGTCCTTGAATATTCCTTCCATTGTTAGCGTGCATGGCTAGTCAACTATTGATATACTTTTTCCAAGTCAGTGCAGAGTTGTATGAAATACATTGTTATTGTAAGAAAATGTTGCAAAATTAATGTATCAACAGTTTTGATTAATATTACAGAAAAAGACAAATGAAATTGAGAAATATGGCTTGATCATTTTATTAAGCATACTTTAAGGATTAATTTGAAATCTTACATAACTTAATTGGGTATACAAAAAAGTGGTTCAAAATTATACCATTTAAATTTATTAATTGTT
The DNA here is from genome assembly GCA_035610835.1 of Ophiura sarsii. NCBI lineage: Eukaryota > Metazoa > Echinodermata > Ophiuroidea > Amphilepidida > Ophiuridae > Ophiura > Ophiura sarsii. Next base: position 37,053,876 of record CM069444.1, read on the forward strand.
TAGGCCTACGCGCATAAAATAATTACACAGCAAACATGTTAACGAATTGCTTGACAGACTTGTGGGGCTGTCCATAAACATCTTTCTCGGTGATTTTAGTGTTTATTGCATATTTAATGCATGAGAAAATTACAGACAGAATTGTTGAAAATGATGATCGAACTTCATTTCCTGTAAATATGATGTTAATAGCATATATAGTTTTTTGCTGGAAATTACAAATAGCAAAATGTTAATGTATTTCTTAATAATATGCTAATTATATGCAGATAAGGTCCAAAAAAAAATCTATGACATTAAATCACCAAGCTGTTCTATAATATAATATTGTCTCCTTGTCTTAGGGAGCAGTTCCATTTGTACGCGATAAGAATTGCGCGAATGTTCCGGGCCCCGATGAGTTTTTTATCAGGCCCCGATGAGATTTTTATAGCGTACAGTTGCGAGAAGCAAAGGATTATTTATCGAGTAGCGTATTACCGCTTGTTTAAATATAACGAAAGATAAGTGGTCGGTATGTAAATAGAGCTTCGGGCTATTTATTCTAGTTGTAAGGTACAAATTCAGCATTTCATGTTTTTAGAGATAATGTTATTGATTATGGATGTTTAACCTTTTGTATTATCCTCGTGTATTTGCTAAACAATGTCCCGCTCTATTTGCTAAACATACCCCAGGGTATGGCAGAGGCCTCGTATCGGGCCCCGATCGCGATGTCTATTTTATCGGGGCCTGATGACTATTTTATCGCGAATCAACTTGAAAAACATATCGGGTCCAAAACATATCAGGCCCCGATACAGTCGCGATAAATTTATCGCGTATAAATGGAACTGCTCCCTTACATATGTTACTTTTTGAATTAGAGCGTAATCTCAATAAAATGCACTCTTGGTGATTTATGCTCTGTTGCACTGATATAACTGACGAGTTCAAGTGTGTGCATTTTGGAAGCTGGAAAGCCTGTGGAAGTGTCCCAAAAATACCCATCTCAACTAAAGAGAAGTTGTTTAACACCACCTGCATTACTATTCTGTGCTATGGCTGCAAGTCATGGGTGATCTCTCAAAACATTGAAAATAAAATCAATGCCTTTGCCACCTCTTGATACAGAATTATGCTGAATATTAAGCGGATTGACCACATCCCAAACACCAGTATTTACGCCATGACCAGCACTGAGCCACTTATTCATTTGGTAAGGCTACGGCAGTTGAGATTCCTGGGTCACATCCTCCGGCTGCCAGAAGAAGAGCCTGCCAAAAGATATGCTCTATACTTACCAACGCATGGCAAAAGGAGACCAGGTCGACCACGCACTTCATATCCTTACATAATGTAAGACAATTACATGATTACTGGGGGGGGACAATGAAGGCGCAATCCAGGAAAAACAGATTGCCGCACTTGCTACCGATCGTCGTGCATGGAGAAATCTTGTAGTCGCCTGCTCTGCAGCCGACGGATGATGATGATGATGATGATGATGATGATGTGGGCGAAAGCTCACACGAAACAAATTTGTCTTGCATAAAATGTAAAAAGTTTACTCATAATCATTATATTGCTATAATATATTGCTATATTATGTTAAAGATTCTTTTTAACATTCTGTACCATTTTTACCTCTTATGTAAAGCGCCTAGTGCCTGCACCGTAAAAATAAAAAATCATTGTAGAATTTACATGTAAAACACTGTAAAATGATGGGAATATGACAGTATTTTACCGTTTCTAAAAAAACCGGTCAAATACTGTATTTTTCACACTTGATTCTTTAAGCCATCGTTGACTAAAATGAAAAGTTGAGCTAGTGGCTTAAGACTTAACATTCTCAACATTAGCTACACACAAAAGAAAATTGTCAATTTTTTGACCAAGTCCTAAATTTCATCAATGTTAATTTTACAGGGGTTTGTTAGCAGATTGGCTGCCAGCCTTTTTACCGTTAATTTTACAACATTTTCAACAAACGCCTGTAAATTTTACTTTGCATTGTAAAAAAGCAGTAAAATATACAGTATATTGTTTTTTGTGCATTTTTACAGTAATCGGTTTAAGAAACTGTAAAATGTTACAGTGTCCCGTTAAGTTTTACAGCTATTTACTGTAAATTTTTACAGTACAATGTAAATTTTACAGGGGTTTGTTGGCAGATTGGCTGCCAGCCTTTTTACCGTTAATTTTACAACATTTTTTTAACAGTGTGGTTTTGTTGTTATGCGCTATATAAATCCTGCTTATTATTGGTTGGTTGGTTGGTTGGTACGTTTTTCTGTCATGATTGACAGCTCGTATCTTTGGTGATGACACGCCACTTTCGTCGGTCAGCAGCCAATCGATAAATGACTGAAGTAGGATGCCCAACCAGAGTTTTTATTCTGTCAAACCATGTTGACCAGTGGCGTAACAGCCGGGGGCAGGGGGGGGCACAGTGCCCCCCCCCCCCCCGAAGGTGCTCAGCAGGAAATTCAAACCTACCCACCAGGAAAAATAGGGGAAGGGAAAAGAAGAAAAGAAGGAGGAAAGGGAAAGAAAAGAGAGAGAGAAAGGAAAAAGGGAGGAAAAAGAAAAAGGAAAAGGAGAAAAAAAGGGGAAAGAAAGAAAAGAAGAAAGGGAAGGAAAGAAAGAAAATGTCGCTTGTGCTTTTTGTACTGCGAAATTTTGTGACCGTGCGAAAAAAATGTACCGTGCGATTTTTTTTGACCCCTCCCCCCCCCCCCCCCCCCCCCCCCCCCCCCCCCCCCCCCCCCCCCTACCCCCCACTTACGTGAAATTCACGAGGTGACTGACTGGGAAAAAAATTGGGGCAACCTTTAACGAAAAATTCCGGGACGGAATTATTCTAACCAGGAATATTTTTGGCTGTGCCCCCCCTGACAACCAACCTCTGTTACGCCCCTGATGTTGACACTGGCCGGCCTGGCCCGCCTGCGTATTTTCTTTTATGCAACTATAACCGGATGCAATAGACAACAGATCGATACACGGAATAAAGCGTAGTAGCGTAGTAACACAATGGGATGCATCCCGTTATAGTTGCAGAAAGAAATTAAGCGGCCCGCCTCCACCCTGGATCTTGCCCTGCATGATCACCTTCTCTAGACAGTTTCCTTGGCGCCTGCCAATATGACCGAAATAAGAGAGAGTTTGGGAATTGATCAGCCTTGTCTAAACACCAACCTTCTGTAGCACACTTGCGTTGGTTGGTTCTCTTCATAGTGATAGCATCCAGCGCCAACACCACATTTCAAATGCATTGATTTTATTGCAGCTTGCAGTTGTCAGCGTCCAGGATTCACTGCCGTAGGTTGAAAGAGGGAAAACGAGTGCTTTGACCAGACGTACCTTGGTTGATATAGTGATGCCTCTGTCAGCCCATATTTTTGAGCTGTGTCATTGCAGATCTAGCCATACGACGCCTGATTTCTGTATGACATCCTCCTTCTTGTGTGATGAGAGATCCGAGGAAATTGAACTGTTGGATCTGATCCCCATTTTGACCGTCAACTACAGAAGAGGGGTAATGTTTCCATCATCACCGATGATCGTGAACTCTGTTTTGGCAACATTGAGACGTAGGCCCAAACTCCCACTTTCATTTTTGACCTTCTCCAGTAAGATGCCTAACTCTTCCGGACTTGTGGCTAATAGTGTGGCCGTGTCATCTGCATAACGTAAGTTGTGAACCTGCCAGCCACCTACTGACATGACTGATATGCCGCCATTCCATCCAAGGACATGTCTCATAATGTGCTCGGCATACAAATTGAACAGAGTAGGGGATGCATCCTTGGCGCACACCTTGGCCGAGCAGTGCGCACACAAGCCAATTAGCCGTCATTTAGAGGCTTTTTAGTAGTTGAACTATATGGTTGGGGACTCCTAGAGCTTGTAGCGCACTAGAGAGCAGGGGCACCCGACGAGAAGTTCAGGATGTAGTAATATATACATAACATTAGCTGCTCCTCAGAGCTAGCTAGAATGCGCGGTATTAACTACATTTCCCAGCTAGGGCCGGTCAAAATACTCATTTGGCAGCCAGAAGCCAAATTCCGTGAAGAATTTTGAAAGCTAGGGGAACGAGTGTTTAGACATATCAACCAGCTACGATAATTCATTTATAAATTTATATTTCAGCTAAATTCATCGAATTTTCTGTTCTAAACATTAAATATATAATCCATAAAATCCATAAAACACAAATTTGATATCATTACCTCTCAAATTGATGCCAATTTTGCCAGCTAGATTGTCTGGATGACTTAAAAATCGTTTGCCAGACAGGAATTCATTTTATAAGAAAAAAGAACCAGCCAGATTCGAAACATCAGAGGAGCAGGTATTTGCCAGGAAACCTCGTTGGGTGCTCCTGAGAGAGGACCATATCTCACGCAGTCTAAGGCTTTGGCATAATCTATGAAACGCTTATGTATGCCTTTCGCTTGTATTCCTTGCATTTTTCAATGATGTGGCGAATAATTATTAGCTATATGATCTCTGGTGCCATGGCCTCTTCGAAAACCAGCCTGTTCTGGAGGAAGCTCTCTTTCGCAATGAGGTCTCAATCTTTCAATAAGGGAGCAGTTCCATTTATACGCGATAAATTTATCGCGACTGTATCGGGCCTGATATGTTTTGGACCCGATGTTTTTCAAGTTGATTCGCGATAAAATAGTCATCAGGCCCCGATAAAATAGACATCGGGGCCCGATACGAGGCCTCTGCCATACCCTGGGGTATGTTTAGCAAATAGAGCGGGACATTGTTTAGCAAATACACGAGGATAATACAATTTACGTTAAACATCCATAATTAATAACATTATCTCTAAAAACATGAAATGCTGAATTTGTACCTTACAACTAGAATAAATAGCCCGAAGCTCTATTTACATACCGACCACTTATCTTTCGTTATATTTAAACAAGCGGTAATACGCTACTCGATAAATAATCCTTTGCTTCTCGCAACTGTACGCGATAAAAATCTCATCGGGGCCTGATAAAAAACTCATCGGGGCCCGGAACATTCTCGCAATTTTTATCGCGTACAAATGGAACTGCTCCCTAAGGATGTGCAGTAGAATTTTGCTGGCATTTGGGATAAGAGCTATCGTTCTGTTGTTCTTGCATTCACTGACATCTCCTTTATTGGGTAGGTAGGGTGAGGAAAACAGATTTTGTTTCCAGTCCATATCCGAGTGTGCCAGTCTTGTTGCAGAGCTGTAGCAGGATTAAAACTACATGTTCGTCAATGTTTTTGAGTAGCTTGCCAGGAATATTGTCTACGCCAGGTGCTTTGTTGGTTTTAAGCTTCTTGAGGACATTCTTGACTTCAGATATTAGAATATCAGGCTCCTCTTCATTGCACTCGATATCTGTTTGTTTATATGCATGCCAGTGACCTCTTGAGACGCATAAAGCCCCTAGCAGTAGTTTTTCCACCGCTCTTTGATGTCTGCCCCCTCTGTCAGAACTTTGCCATTCTAATCCTTGGTTACTGCAAGTTTGGCTGTAGTTTTATTGGTCAGATTCTTTATTACACGGAACAGATCTCTGCTGTTATTCTGGGCACTGTGGTCTTCCAATTCACTGCACAACTTGCTGATGTTACTGTTTTGTCCCTCATTGCCTTCTGTTGGATTTCATTAGCGAACTTGCGGTATATAGGTTGCTATGTTGTAGGCCAGCTTCTTTAAGATGACGTCTTTCATCTGCAAGGTCTATTACCTCTTGAGACAGCCACTGGGATGCACTTCTCTTGGACTTCTTGGGGACATGTTTTTTGGCAGTTTGTTGAATTGAATCCTTGATGCCTAGCCATAGCTCATCTGGTGTCATCCTTCCGCTTCATGGAGCATCAACTTCTCGAATCTGTTACTAGTTTCTTCCAAAATTGCTTACTGATGTTTTGCAAATCATACCTCATAACCTTCTGTGAGTTGTGAACACTCTTTAGGGAGCACAGCACCAAGACGCTCTCCATAGACTTTACTGTTAAAAAAGGCTTACTTAAATGGCTCTAGTTTCTAAATTAGCCATACAATTTCAATGACATTTTGATATGTTTTACTCACAAGGGTAATCTACAACATATCTCAATATGAAGCAAACTTTCTCGTGCACTTTTTTTGCTATAAGCCGCCGCATAACAACGTAGTGATATGCCTACCTAAATTCGGTCTCCGGTCTGGATATCACCGCGTGTGTAAATCGGTCCGTGAAATTAAAATTGACCTCAAATATCACCTAGTTTAAATGTCAGAACATCAACTACACATTTCAAACACAACATATTAGTGAAAAATTATATCATAAACCGTCAAAAAATAACTCTCTTTCCCGCCAAATAGGAACTATTGTCGTGATAAACTTTGAGTGATCGCGACGATAGCGTGTCGCGATACCTATTTAGGTATGTGCTCCCTTATAGAGCACAAATTTGCTCAAAATCATTCAAAATTGATATCAACTTTTTCAGCGTGAAATTTTGAACAAACTAGCCAAATAAAATTACAATTGAACAATCCGTTTTTGAAATATGATCTGATCACGGAGGCCGCATCTTCCGTAAAATCACTATTATTTTCCGTTTTTTGACTCTAGACGCGGCACGCTTTGATTTGTTAGGCCTACACTCACGAAATTCAAACTTTTTGACTCAAATCCAACTGATTTTGATTTCGATCAGTCTCTGATTATGTCGACCTAACCCACCTATAACACATCAACTAAAATAACGCCGTGTTTTTGTTTAAAAAAGAGCAACCACACCCCCCCCCCCCCTGTTTTTTAAACCGGACAAAGTTGGCCTATGCCATAAATACCCTGCTCAGTAGATATCAAAACGCATAGATTTGGGTGAAACCCGACTTTTATTTATTGCATTGTGTAATACACCTACACTGGATCGGAGCACGCGGGAGATCGGGCACCTGGCGCTATAAGGGAGCACAGCACCAAGACGCTCTCCATAGACTTTACTGTTAAAAAAGGCTTACTTAAATGGCTCTAGTTTCTAAATTAGCCATACAATTTCAATGACATTTTGATATGTTTTACTCACAAGGGTAATCTACAACATATCTCAATATGAAGCAAACTTTCTCGTGCACTTTTTTTGCTATAAGCCGCCGCATAACAACGTAGTGATATGCCTACCTAAATTCGGTCTCCGGTCTGGATATCACCGCGTGTGTAAATCGGTCCGTGAAATTAAAATTGACCTCAAATCACCTAGTTTAAATGTCAGAACATCAACTACACATTTCAAACACAACATATTAGTGAAAAATTATATCATAAACCGTCAAAAAATAACTCTCTTTCCCGCCGCATAGGAACTATTGTCGTGATAAACTTTGAGTGATCGCGACGATAGCGTGTCGCGATACCTATTTAGGTATGTGCTCCCTTTAATTTAACTCTTACATCCGCAATTAGAAGCTGGTGGTCACTTCCTATGTCAGCGCCTGGCAAAGTTTTGGCTATTTTGATCGAGGATTTCCAGCGCTCCTTGATGAGGATATTATTATTATTATTATTAATTACTGCTATCTTGTTGATTCTTTTTTGTTATTTAGAATATACACCAACAGTCCTTGAAGTGGACAATCTTCCCGTACAGGCTTAAGCATGGTGACAAATGATTGGACAAAAAGTGCAACTCTTTCTTCTCAAACAATCAACTTCAATTTGAGTCTTATATTCACTAGAAAGTGTAGTTTTATTGGCCGTCCGAAGATTGTTAAGGGGGTGTGGACCCTCAGGTATGGCCTCCGTAAAACTGCCGCAACTTCTTCATTATTCATTTAATCTTTATAAAAGTATACATTTTCTTGAACAAAATTGTCAAATGAATCCAACCATGAACATGAAATTGACCATTACGGAGAAAATTATAGGTTTTGCAAAGATAACTCAAAATATATTTGCTCAAATTTTGTCGTTCTAGTTTTATTATTAAATCCTAATAAAATTCTCTAGGAATTGCTTTTTGTTTGTTTTTTAATAGGCCTATCTGATTTATTTCTTGAATTATCGACCAAAAAGTGCCAAAAAATGTGAAAATAAAACTGCCGCAACTTCTTCATTATTCATTTAATCTTTATAAAAGTATACATTTTCTTGAAAAAAAGGGTCCAATGAATTGAACCATGAACATGAAATTGACCATTTTTGGGGAAAGTTATATAAAACACTGTTTTTGATCTATTTTAGGTTTTGCAAAGATAACTCAAAATATATTTTGTCAAATTTTGTCGTTCTAGGCTTTTCATAATTCTCTAGGAATTGTTTTTTGTTTGTTTTTGAATATATCTGACTTATTTCTTGAATTATCGATCAATAAGTGCCAAAAATGTGAAAAGTCACATTATTGGCACTTTTTGGTCAATAATTCAAAAAATGAATCAGATATTCAAGTTTAACTGAACACATTATTTCCATGGGTTTAAAAGTTGAAGACCCTTTGTCAACACAACAAATTAGTTTGGCCACAGTAATAGTAATATGCTATTGCTATGGGTAGGTGTGGGTAATACGGGACCGTAGGTAATACGGGACCGCATCACTGAAATCTCATCTACAGCCGTCTGGCATTACTAGCACTTTTAATAGCGCCTTCTATAGATAGATCAAACCCTTAGTGAATTGCATGACTATTATCAAAGCTACCGGAAGAATTACCAGCCAGAAAATCACCACAACCTGTCAATTTAAGGAAAAATGCACCCATATTTTTGGTCTAATATAAAAATAGTGTTCTCATAGAAAATGATGGTAAAGAAAAGGAAAGGGGGCGTGACCTGAATTTTTGCATTATTAAGCATGTTTCAGGTGTTGGTCCAACATGTATTGTGTGTGTGCTTCGCTAGTACAGTGTACATTGGTGTTATAATGCATTGAATGGGAGCCGTGGGTTCACAATTGGTGACGGTAATATGGGACAGCCAGCATGACGGTATGCAAATGTCTTAAAGGTCCCGTATTACCCACACCTAACCTACTTTTTTTCCTCTTTTTTTGTAGCAATGTACCTTTTTTGAACCAATGTACTTCATGCATTATTATCTCTTAAATGGATTACTGGACCATTATTTATGGTTTTTTAACAGTTACTCTTTAAATAAAAAATGTCAAAAAATGTTCATACCAAAACAATGTCCTCAAAACAATATCCCGTATTACCTTCACGTGTAGGTAAGATGGGACATTTATGATGACGTCAGTATTAAATAACAGCCAAACCAAACATAGAATGACTCTGGTTTTTTTATTACAATAAAGGTTTATAAAATGTAGATTACAAATAAATAACAAACTTTGCTTACATTTGGGTCAGTTATGTTATATTTTAATTATGCAAATGTCTTAAAGGTCCCGTATTACCCACACCTACCCTATACATACAGCATACCGAGAATTGGGACTATGGATATTTATATAGAGTTATTGACCAATACCAGTTATGTTTGCTGCTGTGATTGGCTGACAGAGTGAATGTGTCACTAGTATGGTGGCCTCGCTGCTGAACCAACCTGAAACAAAGTTTACTTGACATTTTGGCGCTGAAAAATTGAAGAGTTGCCGGTCTAGTGATATAGAGCTACCAGCGTGGTAGTGAAACCCCGGGGAGGGGGGGGGGGGGGGGGCACTCAACCTTTTTGTTGTTGTAGGGGTGTGCCGCCCAGGGTCTCAAAGGGGAGGGGGCTTCGGAACTGAACTTTAAAAAAAAGAAATTATGGCGAAAAATAGGGTCTCAAGAACTGATTTTCTTGAAAAAGTAGGTCCTAAGAACTGGTTTGTTTTCAAATTTGATTGATATAAAGAACGCAACATTTTAAAAATATTGGGGCTTTGGAATGAACATTTCCGCGATTTTTGAATTTTCAATAAAATGGGGGAGCGGATGCAAGCTAAAATAGGGGTTCTTAATAAACTAGCAGAAGAGGGTGGAAAAGGGGTCTTCAGGGCGACACATTCCTATACCCCTTTTCCAATGCCGTGCCCAGTGGCGTAGCCAGAGTAGGTCAGGGTGGGGCAGACTTCCCCCTTACAAAAAAATTGAGCGACAAAATCGGGAAGGCAAAGAAAAAGAAAAGGGGATGGGGAAATGGAAAAGAGGGAGGGGGAAGGGAAAGGAGAAAAAGGGAAAAGAGGGGAACAAGGGACAGGAGAAAAGGGAAAACGAAAATATACAGAAGGAAGAAGGAAAAAGCTAGAGGCATCTAAAACTGTCATGCTGACCACTAGACTCGCAGATACGCAGTTGCCATAGAGGTAGAAATATTAAAGTCATTGAAATTGTTTGACGTTTTGGCCTGCTTGGCGCTTTTACCGTTACAATGTTACGATAGGCCTATTTACCGCCCCCACCCCACCCCTAAATCAAGGCATTTGCAATAATTGCAATTGTTGACTTTTCATGTCCAAATTATATCCAAATTAGCTTAAAATAGGTCTGAAATATCTATAATTTCATACCAAATTAAGCTCATTTCAGGCAATTTTGACATATTTTTTTTGTATATAAAGAGCAAATGTGAACAATAGCCCAACAGACATTAACAACGTTAATGAACTGAGTGATTACAAATCAAACGGGTAACTCTCAACAGAGAGCTCTGATGGGCCAATCAATTGGTTCACTGCAACTCAGAAAATAATCAAAAATACAAGTAAACACAATGGGCGACTAAAAAAGCCAATGAAAGTGGCGTGGGACCAGGAATAGGATAAACACCCACAAACATAGAGAATAACATCAAAAAAATAAGACGAAAATAATATCTGGAGGTCATTGATACATCGAGAGAGCTTAGCCAACATTAAAAGCCAGAATTTACACGCGCTTTGCGCGCACGTGCACATGGCCTATCCATCAGATACTCCCCGAGATTTTGTTTTGCCCTCCCAATAAAATGGATGCTGGTGCCGCCAATGATGTATATTTATTCATTTTACTCTTCCACAATGAAGAAAAACAATACATGCTGAGACTACCGGTTTACCCGAATTGTGTTCCCACAATTACCAAAACCGGGATGATTTTTTTATTCTGCACCCCTGACCGGGAAAGCTGGCTACGCGCCTGAACCTGTAAGTAATCTTTATGACACAAACCGTGTAAAATGAATCAAGGAAATAATCTAGAAAGAAATAAACAAGCTACAAACAAAGGGCAAAAGCCCTAGTCCCACCCTAGTACAGGAAACCCATACGTTGGTGGGGTTTTTTCTTCTTCCCCCCCCCCCCCCCCCCCCCCCCCCCCCTACCAATGGGGACAGATAGTGAAACATGCAAAATACCCTATGATGAATAATACCAACTGATGACAAATATCACTAAGTATGATTTGTTGTACTAGTCCCACCCTATCTGGTGTTTGTTCAATGATTCAATGTATGTGCTCACTAAAAAGAGGGATTGTAAAACAAATATCTTCGCTACAACAAATTGAATGTCAGCGCCCTGGCGTGAAATATTTGCACCGTAAAACTGTTAAACAGCAGATGCATTGGTGAATACTAAACCGAAATACATTGTAGTTTTTGGTTTTTTGTGTTTGTTTATATTGAATACGTGGACGTAGTCGTCCAAATTTGCTTGCATTTGATTCGCTGTTAACAGCGGTTATGGCGGTCTACTAAAAAGTACGAGGTGCAGAATTCGTCAGACAATAAACACTAAACACAGTCATGACAGTAGTGATTAGTATAACTGTTTAATAATCAGTGTATATTTCCTGAAATAAGTCTTATTTGGGCAATGTCTGGCTAGACGTCCCGTAACTCAAGTGCGCATGCTCAAACCAATCAAGGATACGTTGTAGCTATACGGTTTATTCCGTACGGGACGCGAGGCAAGATATAGCCCTTATTTGCATTTTATGAATATAGGCTAGTTGGCAATATCCTCAAATAGGTCTTACATACAGAATAAACAAGGCAGCAATTGATTTGCCTTTGAATTACATTGTAAATATGATAGCTGCCGTGGGCGTGTGCTTTATTCTACATCTACATCTACATCTATGCTGGTACTCGTCAACGCCTTTCAGCAACTAAACGAGGGTTGTGTGGTGTGTTGTGTCTCACTTGTTTACACATGCGCTGTGTGCTCTAATATTTACAGTATTTACAAATGGTTGCAAGTAACGCATACAAATTGGTGTTAAAAATATATATATCTGCTCCATGACTCATCATCAGCCACGGATGGCTCCCTTGAACCGCTCAACTGTGGGCAGCCCAGTGATATTATGAGGAAGCGTATCCCAGTCCCGCAGAGTTCTTGCAAAGAAACTGTTCTTGTAGCTGTCGGAACTGGAACTGAGTCGCATGAAACTGTTTTGTTGTTGCGTGTTGGACGTTGTCTCGGTTGGATGTAGTCTGGGATTGGTATAGCTATCTGGTGATTTATGGCTTTGTAGAGCATTGTTAAGCGTGCTTGTCTTCGTCTCTCTTCCAATAGTTGGAGCTGAAGGTCTTCTCTCATTCGAGTGACGCTGACATCCCGTTGATAGTTTCCTTTAATAAAACGTACTGCTCGTCTTTGGATCCTTTCCAGCTGGTCAATTTGGTTTTGTCTGTAAGGGTCCCAGATGACAGAAGCATATTCCAGCTGTGAGCGCACCAATGAGATGTAGGCCTGTTGTTTGACATGTGATGGGCATCTGTTGATGTTTCTCCTCAGGAATCCTAATGTTCTGCCTGCTTTAGCTGCAACGGCTGTGACGTGTGGTTTCCAACTTAGCTGTTCATGAATTTCCACTCCAAGATAGGCTTGACTGGCTACAGATTGCAGAATATCACCTCCTAAGTTGTAGTTGTGGATGATGGGATGTTTTTTCTTGTTGATCCTCATGGTATAGCATTTCTTGGAGTTGAATTTCATCTGCCAGTCATGGGTCCATGTGTTTAAGTTGTCTAGATCTTTTTGCAACTTGGAAGCATCATCTATTGTTTTTATTTGCCGGAATAGTAGACAGTCATCAGCGAACAGCTTAATGGTTGAATTAATATTATCCCCGATGTCATTTATGTATAGGAGGAACATTAGTGGACCAAGTACTGTGCCCTGCGGTACTCCGGAGTCAACATGCACTGTAGATGAGGCCTCTCCATCAACCACGACTTTTTGAGTTCTGGTGGTGAGCCACGTTTTGAATTGATCCAGGCATTGGTTTTGTTGGTGATGCCATAGTATCCTATTTTCTTCAGCAGTCTTTGGTGTGCCACCGTATCGAATTTATATATTCCGTATGTAAGACCTATAGTATTTGAGGATATTGCCGGCTAGTTCAAACTTAAGCTTACAAATTACAGCATAAGCCATAACTTACTTGACCATGTTGACCGACATTATTTACAGCGTCTGAGCGTAGCTAGCGTGGGGTAAGCATATAATATATAGGCTGGATCCTCATGTATTCCCTACTTTACACACGGCCCCTGCGAGGGGGCTCAAATGTGAAGACTGGTAAAAATACAGCTCCAAAAGTGTGCGCTAATAAACTGCTGAATATAGGCCTACATGAGATGTTCACGCACCAGTCACGCCACATTTGTCTCCCCGTGGCGCACACTGACGATCGTTCGATGCACTGCCTTTGAATTGGACCAATCGGGTGGTATTTCTGTTGTTGCAGTGTACAAATGCACATGTTCGGTACTGGTATGCATATTTATATAATATTATATGCAAAGTTGTCGTGGAATTCCACGACAAAACCACACACTTTTTGGACGTACTATTTTCCCAGTCCATCTTTTTGGTCCGCCATTTTTAAAGCTGGCGGCCATATAGAGGGACACGGGGACCCAGTCTAAGCACTGTTTACCAGCCGCCGGGTCAAGCGTTTCACAGAATAAACTGTATACTCCATATATACAGTTTAATCTGTTGAACTACATTGAACCACTCTTGGCGGCTGGAAAATAACGCTTACCGAACTAGGTTTATGCTCAGAAAACAAGCTTTATAACGATATAAAACAACATATCATGATAGCGTTATATGTTTTTCCTGTCAAAATTCAAATTGAAGTTGCAAAATTCCTTTGTTTCCTATTGATTTTGGCATTTTTATTGGACCATATCTCCCAATGCAATTGGTGACTTAAAGCTCATTTTGTGGTAACAGGTCTTATTTGAGAGGGAATGTCAAAGTGACAATTAAAGGTATATTATTATGCGATATTTTTCATGGAATGCCCTCTGTCTTTGATTTTTGTTTCTTAATGCAATTTTTTTGGTCAAATTACATAAAAAACATGAAATGTCTTCTAAATTCAAGAGCAATATGTTTCCTAATTACTACAAAATCAAAAAATACGTGGTCGGGTTAAACCTACAGTTTATTTTCTGAGTCTTTTTTTTCGTTCAGAAATAGAATGCCAAGGTTTAACATAATGTTAACTCTGTTTGCACTTACAGTGTTTCCGGTCACGATCACAACTATAAATTAAGTTAACACAATAGTGCAGAATGCTTTATGATGAAAATCAAAACAAATATATTGAAACAATTCAAACAATTCATTAAATTATATGCAGATATCCATTATGATATAGTAAAGTTCTGTGATGTTTTTTTACGGAAAATATAGTCGAGAACCGCAGGGTTTTTCCTGATAAGTCAAACTTCATTTCAAGAGAGAAAAAAACATGTGTAAAAATGTGTAAAAGATCACATAATATTGCTTTAATACATAGAAAATGGAAAAAGATTGACATTTTGTAAATATCATAATAAAAAGATCCTGATTATTTGATTGGTAATAAACTGGTAAGCATTAAATAATCATTTTTTATGAGTTATTTAATGTTAGTGTCAGTTCAGAAAGGTACTATTGCACTCTAATTTTGCACTACACGGTCCAATAAGAAGGTGTTCATTGCATCATAGATTATGAAGGTATGGAGGGCGAAGTGAGTACTTTCTATTGAAACTATGCTCGTCTCGGATTAAACACAAAAGCCCATATAGTCTTTTGCGATGTCATGAAACAACTTCTCAAAGTTCATAAATAAAACGTCACTCTCGTTCACAGGCGTTAAGTATTGATTTGAAAAGACATGCTTGCTGTCCATCGAACTCATGTGTTCAAGTGTAGGTGTTATTTAAAACTGGGTAAAGTAAATTGCTATAAAACTTCACAAAGAATCACATCAGTGAATTTGCGTATTAACCCTTACAGCCCCAGATCCCATGAAATCCCATTTCCCAGCATCCTGGTTCCACCTGGCGCTGAGGTTTTTGTGTGAAATAATGGCCCCGGGCTATATAGCTGGGCGAATACACTCGCCCAGCACAGCTTCCCCCGTGGCGCAGTTGGTAGAGTGTCCGCCCGCCAACCGAGAGGTCGTGGGTTCAAACCCCGGGGCGTGGCACCTCTTGTTGTGTGTGCTTTTTTCGCTTGAAAAAAATTTCGTTGGAAAATCCACCGGGTGGGTTAGGGTTAAGGAACGATTTGTTTTCTTCTTTTTAATTTTCACTTTTTTTCTCTAATTTTACCCTGATTAACCCTTACAGCCCCAGATCCCATGAAATCCCATTTCCCAGCATCCTGGTTCCACCTGGCGCTGAGGTTTTTGTGTGAAATAATGGCCCCGGGCTATATAGCTGGGCGAATACACTCGCCCAGCACAGCTTCCCCCGTGGCGCAGTTGGTAGAGTGTCCGCCCACCAACCGAGAGGTCGTGGGTTCAAACCCCGGGGCGTGGCACTTCTTGTTGTGTGTGCTTTTTTCGCCTGAAAAAAAAATCGTTGGAAAATCCACCGGGTGGGTTAGGGTTAATCTTATATATTTAAAATATTTGAATTTTCTAATGTTCACCTTGGCTTCTTTATTCTAACTGTTGTTATCCCATCCGCTATGAGGTATGCTCTACACAACATTTCAATGGGATTTCAATAGACATGATTGTCCCGGTATTCATGTCTATGATTGCATTCACTCATCATATTCGGTGAAATATGGATTTTCCCATTAAATTTTGATTTGCCTGAGCACTGAATGGAATAGTCAATTTTTACTTCATGAATATATCCATACATTTGTAATAAAACAATTCAATATTTTTGTACGATACTAGATTGATTGACCTGACATTTTTTTGTTAACAATTGCAGACAGCGACGCATGACAGAACAAACACAATGTTTTCGGAAAGTGATTTTAAAATTCGCGTCAGGCAGGTGGTGAACGAGGTGAAGAACAGACTGTCATCCTCTAAAGAGCCCCTTGAATTATGTCAAGAACTGCGGAGGCTGATACATCTACTTCCAGCTAGAACCAGTTCAGCGTCCGGTTTAACCAGGTTAGCAAAGGATTCAACCAGTTTCAAAACAGAATTAACAAGGTTGGAAGATAATCATTCCAGGTTAACTCATGATGATTCATGTCATACAGATAGTACTAAAAGCTGCAGCCATTCATCAGGCATTCCATCAAATTCATCCGTGTTATCAACTGAGATAACCAGGTTAGCAGAGGACCCCTCGGATTCACATCTGTTTACCTCTGAATCAACTGATAGTAAACCAGATTCAACCAGTTTCAAATCAGATCAAACTGGATTAATAAAGCACAGGTTACCGTCAATAGACGACTCAACTGGGTTAGTTGGAAATTCAACTGGGTTAAGCGCATCTGGATTGAGAACATCATCACATCTGAGTGATTTTTCAGATGCTGATCTACCAAGAGCCAGTGCCGAATTTTGCACCCACCACTATGTCCGTTTCCTGGAACATTTGGTGAACCTATTGAGTCTGGATTGGTGTGGGAGATTTGGGGTGCACCAGAGGAGGGATTTTATTGATGTGTTCTTCTTTGAAGGTGTTCCACAAGATGCGTTCATGGTCCTATCCTCGGCTGTCTTACAATGCAGGTATGTATTTTGGTTGGAGATACATAGAGATTATAGATAGAAATTATAGGCTAAAATGTGGTGAATTACTGCCAAAGGTGGTTGGCACCCACCAGTTTGTGTACTACTCAATGGGCACATTTGTTGTGACCTTGTACTTCTAAAATAAGAACCATTGGAGTTATGCAACTCAAACTTTGGAATGTGACAATTTGAAGGATGACCTTTTGTAAAATAGAAAACATCAAGTTAAAAATCCGCCCAGTAATCAGAACATCTACCTTTAATCTCCTTGATTATTTTGAAGTCCAAAAATGTTCAGAGCCAAATAAATCCAAACGAGAATGTTCAGAGCCAAATAAATCCAAACTTGTGTGATATTGGAAGACTTGTGTGAGTGTGTGATCTGGAAAAATAACAAGTACGTAATTCTGCCGACTATTTGATAATGGTGACTTGTAATGCTTTATGTCTTATTTCTAAAGTCCAAGTTTCAAACAGAACAAATGCCTGTCTCTATTGGAAGACTTCCTGACCCATCACCATCTGATGTCTATGATGTGGAAGCAGTGCACGGTGTCTTCAGGGATCCATGATAAGAGTTCAGATTCACAGGCTGCAAGGCAGAAGATGCAATGGGATCAGCTAATCAATATGATAGTGACTCTACCTGATCGGATGGCCAATAAGATGCAGCATAAGTGTAGGTGAGTGTTAGACTGGCTCCCCGCCGCCCTCTATTTGGCCACCATCTTTAAAAATGGTGGACCAAATCTAGGGACTGGGAAAAAACATGGCAAAAATGTGAGCTTTCAGTCACTTCTAACTGCCTGGCAACAATGCCAAGGCACCCTATTAGTTCACTTGAATTTGAACTATAGCGCGTCTAACGATCATCAAGGTGTGTCATGGGAGGTAGATCAGCGTGGTCCATCATGTCACAATGTAGTATAACGCTGGCTGATGCCACCGGCGCTGTGTGGCATGATGGTGCATGAATAAGCTCATATTTTTTCATGAGTTTATCAAGGCACACTTTTGGAACTGTTTGTTTTTCAGTCTCCTCTTTTGAGCGCCCTCGCCTCACAGAGGCCATTTGTAAATTTGTTTAGACGGGGAGGATTCAGTCTAGGGGAGTGTCCGAGACAGGCGGTTGTTAGGCTGCTGACATTTCAAAGTTGCATTTGCTGCAAGAAGAGTCTTGGACAGAGAAAAAAATCAAAGTTTTGTGAAGATTTGTGAAAAATGAGGGTAAAATTCTGTCAGAAATGTATGCTGGTTATCATTGAACCCCTCAATGTCACTGTAAACTCCGAAAATGGTGGAGAAAAGTTTATTTACAAAAATTAAAAATACATATAAAAAAATAACAGTAAAAAAACTATCAGTAACAATAAACATTTAAAAAACTATGAGTAACATATTTCTTGGTCCATAAACCTCTTTTGCAGAATCAAAACTATGTTTAACCTAATAAGTAATGACTCTAATCAACGAATTTGACATACAAAATTGTTTAAAATGTTAAGGTATATTAATTTGATGATTTGCTTAACTCTGTGCAGTGAAGTCAGAGAGTATTCTAGTGATCATCGCATCATTTTTCCATGAGTGCCAGGATTCGCCTTTTTAACGGTTGTGCCAGTGAAAAAATGGTATGGACCATCAGTGGAATACACTCTGATGTCACTGCTCATCTGAATGTCCTCAAACTAAATATTAATTTCTTTTTTGGTTTGTTTCTCTTGCAGAGAACTATTCTATCCTAAAGCGTACTTCACCATGCTTGGGAGAGAGATTATGAGCGTCTTGTATAAAGTACATGCACAATTGTCAGGTAATTTAGTATAAGGTGACAATATATAAACAGGTGGTCTACACGGACAGGTAGAGTCAGTTGGATTTTTCAAAACATTTATGATCATTTTTGTGAATTTCCAATAATTTCAAGAACAATTAAATTCCCAAAACAAATCTGAAGTACATGTAATTAATAAAGAGTCAGTTTTGTTTTAACATTTTTTGAAAATTAAAAAAAATACAAATTGGTCGGTCAGGCCCGATTTCTACATGATTTGTATTGGTCATTGGCAATGCATCATTTTGCAGAAAACCCCATTCAGAAGTGTCTACAAAACAATACTTTCGGCAACAAAAAAACTTGTTCTACAGACCTCTCAGGCTCTCAGGTAGAGTCAGTCGGGAGTTTTTGTTTGTTTGTAGTTTTTAAAAAAAAATGGTGAATTTTCAACAATTTTTAAAAAAAATAAAATTTAAAAAAAAATAAAATAAAATAAAATAAAAATAAAAATTGGTCAATCAGGGCAGTAAAACAGGGGTTTTTTGCCTTATTCTTTGATGTTTTGAATTATTTTCTTTTTATAGCTACAAAGGACTGTTCTCTGCTTTTCGTGAGTTTACTGGTGGGGAGAGTATGTCTGTCTGGGAATGCAGGTAAGCAAGCGTATCCATCCCATAATGTATTGCACACTAAAGTATCCATCCGTGGTATAGATGATGTTACCTGTGACGTAATGCCTGGCGGTATGGGTGCGAACCTACAGGGAATGTGCTTTGTAAATTAAATTCACACATTATTGATCATAACTTACGTGGTAGAACAGTGCAGAAGTCATGGTCTGCATCCCTAGCACAATGAGAGACCAGGTACTAAATCTGATTGCCCGGCAGTATGCGTATGCACCATAAGGGCAGGTGCTTTTAAAATTGGCGCTCAGTGATAAGTATTTTGCTTTTGAATAGTATGTATGCAGTAAGTGCTCTTGCTCCTGAACATGTATAAAGCAACACTTCCTTGTTGAGCAGTTTTACTTTATACATGTTGAAGGGCCGTAAAACTTACAAGGTTTTGACAGAACAGTGACAATATGTTTTGATTGACCTTGTTCCACATTCTCTACAGATACCTTATTCCAAGTCCTCTTACCACACTTTGCCAAGCTGACAAAAGAAGATTTCATCTGGAGCAGGGTGTGTTCCAGGCTTATTGTAGGAGCACCAGTTAGAAGCTTAGAGAGTATAATTCACTGCCTTGTTCAACATGTGCCATGGTAGGTGTCTTCTCTCACTACTCAACCCTTCCCCATCTCCCATCACCCCCAAGGAATATAGCAAGGTTGATGTGATTTGGAGTAGAGTTTGCATAGTTGGAGGAGCTCCGGTAGAACCCTAAGAGAGTATAATTCACTGCCTTGTTCAACATGTGCCATGGTAGGTGTCTTCTCTAACTACTCCACCCAACCTCAATCTCCCATCACCCCCACTGAATATAGCAAGGTTGATGTGATTTGGAGTAGAGTTTGCATAGTTGGAGGAGCTCCGGTAGAACCCTAAGAGAGTATAATTCACTGCCTTGTTCAACATGTGCCATGGTAGGTGTCTTCTCTAACTACTCCACCCAACCTCAATCTCCCATCACCCCCACTGAATATAGCAAGGTTGATGTGATTTGGAGTAGAGTTTGCATAGTTGGAGGAGCTCCGGTAGAACCCTAAGAGAGTATAATTCACTGCCTTGTTCAACATGTGCCATGGTAGGTGTCTTCTCTCAATACTCCACTCCGCCTTCAACCCCCATCACCCCCACTGAATATAGCAAGGTTGATGTGATGTTAACATTGGGAATCATCATGAGATATAATAATAATAAGGATTTATAATGCGCACAAATTCACCAAAATGGCACTCAAGGCGCGTTACACAAAAAAAGCACACTGTGTATCGTATGTGTGACGCATGCATGCAACCAAAACCTTGTCACCCCACCAATTATATCAAGGTTGATGTGATTTTGATATAGGGTGTGTACTTTAGTTGTAGGAGCTCCAGAAAGAAGCTTACAGGGTGACCCAATAAAAAGTTTACCCAAAATGAAAGTGATATTTTCCCACTTTCCGTAACCTGAGATCTGTGGTATTTATTTTATTATGAAGAATGGGTAATGGAGCATCTACCCTGAAAAAGATTATTTAGTTGGTTGGGTGGTTTTCAAGATATGGTCCATTGAACATTACTTCAGCAAAACAGACTTGTCCACGGAGCATCATTTGTCTTAGGCATGGTTAAACACAACTGCAACATCAAAAGTACTTAACAGTCTTACCTTTAGTTTCTATCTTCAACATGTCCTCCTTGATTTGCGATACACTTGGTGGCCCTGGAGTGCATATGTTGAACGGCTCTTGATGTTAGACGCGTTCTCCTGATTTCGGTAAATGCATTGTCTATCCGTCGTCGTATAGTTCATATAATGTTCTTGGGGGACCCTGACTGTAAACTCGAGCTTTTACATCGCCCCACAGCCAAAAATCGAGTGGAGTCAGATCCGGTGACCGAGGGGGCCATTCCACCGCATGCCCTAATCCAATAATCCGATTTGGAAACAGATGCTGAAGGTGGTTTCTGACCATTGCAGACCTGTGTGCTGGTGCACCGTCTTGGATAAACCAGGCACGACGAATGGCTCCATTTCGTTGTTGCTGAAAAATGCGCCGCAACTCTGGTTCTAATCGTTGATTAATAATATTGAGGTAACCGGCCCCATTCAAATTTCCATTAATAAAAATGGGTCCAATGAGGTTATTGTTACCTGTGACAGCTGCTAAAACTGAGAGTTTTCTTCGATCATTAGGTCTGTTATACACAAAATTATTTGGAGGGTTACCTTTTGGAGCATATTCTCTCACATTTTGGGAGTTGACTGAGCCAGCCATTGTAAAATTGGCTCCATCAACCACTTCGAGTTCTCTTAGGAAGCGCCGAGGTCTATTGATTAGCCAGTTGCAGAATGCCAACCTGCGTTGTGGATCTCCTGCATCCAAATTATGGCGTCTCAGAATTTTATATGGATGCCAATTGATGTCCCCATGAACGATGCGCTGGAATGACGATCTTGTGACATTTGCTACATTCGCCCGAATGCTTGCTCTTGGATTATTCTGAAGCTCTTGTCTTGCAGCTCTTATGTTTGCAGGTGTTCTGGCGCTCCTAGGACGTCCGCTTCTCCCTTTATTGACATTTTGTACAGTTCCCTCCGTTTCAAAGAGCTCTTTCATTTTGCGGATAGCTGGCTTGGTTGGTATTCTCACTCTAGGGAACCTGTTAGGCCATTGCTGTTGCACTGCTACATAGCTACCAGTTTCGTGGTAAACCGTAACTGTAAAGGCTTGTTGTTGTGGCGTAAATTGAGGTGCCATACTATGAGAATGTTTAAAGCTCTTCAAGATATATATCTGCCATTAAACATAACTGCACGCTAGGATTTTAGATTTGAAAAGCCCGCCCTGACTCAAGACAGAACACTGGCATTTAGCACAACTGCATGCTATGATTTCAGATTTAAAAAGCCCCCCCCCCAACTTGTGTCCGTGCATTTTGATTGTATGCAAGGTGGATGGGTTGGTGGGGGAGTGTTATGGGTGTGTTCAGCCACATGCAGGTATGTTTGTGTGGTTTGTTTGTTTACTCGGTCGGTCCGTACGGACACACGCTTGGGTCCTGAAGGGACCAGGCTCAAGCAAAATGTTCGGGCCGGGCTTAAAAAGCCTATATAAGCATGCTAACTGAATGAAATGAAAGTTAGAAAAGAATGAAGTAAAAAGAGCCACTTCCAACAAATAAAGTTAACAATTTTGCTGTCAGCCTTCGGACATGAGAAAAGAATAGTTTTGATCCTATTTGCCAGGTTATAAGTTTTTGTTTGTGTCTTCTTTACTTGCTCATATGGTGTGCTTCTAGTGTGGTAACCTGGTATCATTTTAGTGTTTTTAATATATATTTGTTGTTAATTCTTGCATTTTCAATGTATATTTGAAGAGGTATTTTGCAAAAGGGCTATGGTGCATTTTTTCAAAAAAATGAGTTTGATATAGAAATGTATAGGGAAAAATCATATGTTTCAAGGAAATAAAGTCATTTTTTTCAAAAAGACCTACATCTCATTGTAAACAGCCATTGAAATTGTTGTTTTGTTGCAAAAGGGCCTGTATCCAGAATTAAATCGGGATACAGGCCCTTTTGCAACAAAACAACAACTTCAATGGCTGTTTACAATGAGATGTAGGTATTTTTGAAAAAAATGACTTTATTTCCTTGAAACATATGATTGTGACCTATACATTTCAATATCAAACTTATTTATTTGAAATGATTAAAATAAATGATTTTTTGTGTGTGGTATTTTTTCTTTATGTACAAACAGATGGAGTTTTGTTGCAAAAGGGCCTACATCCAAATTTTCAAAAAATGTAAACATGATTTTAAAAAAAATTAAAACTAGCACATTTAAAATTTATTTCAATTTCAATTAGTATGTAGTGTACCTCTTTCATAATCCATTCAGTTTTTCAATTGCTCAACTTGAATATTTAGAAACAGTTTTTTGACTTTTTCTCAATAAGAGCCAAAGTGGATGTAGGCCCTTTTGCAAAATACCTCTTCATTTTGTGTATACTTGTAATTGGAATATTGTACCAATTCAGCTGGTTTGGTTTCAATGAAAATAAATTATACCATGAATAATATTGAATATTGTACACAATCATCTGATACTGATGAAGATAATACATACTTTTACGTCATCATTATTTTGTATTATTATAGGTATGGTGTCATGTCAAGGCTATTAGGAGATGCAGTGGTGTCCAACAAACAGTTAGAATACCTACTTACCAACAAATTCCTTCTGCACAGATACTATCAACAGGTTGGTTGACTTCCTTTAACCCCTTGAGAAATACTTGCCGATTGGTTTAAAATATAGATAGATTATTTGTTGCACCAATAAGAGACACTGTTAGAATAACTGTATCTTTCTGATCAAGTTTGGAGTGAAATATTTTGAAAGCAGTATTGTTATTTGTTATTCAAGCCAGTGTATCTTGCAATTAACCAATTATATATAGTCCTCAAAATAAGTAACTGACCAGGTAATAAATATGCTCTCAACTCCAAAACTATAACTCCTACGTAAAAATATTAGACAATAAAGTTGTAAGGAAATTTCTTGTCTTTAATTTGAGATATTACACGTGAAGATTGAATGAATATTAACTCAGTTATGTGCCCTTCGTCTACACGCAGCCTAGGACTAGTAACAGGCAGATTATTGATTTACTTGTAGCAACAACTCACTGGTCGATAGTAACACGGGGATTGGGGATGCATCAATTGATCAATGCAACCCATACACATACCTGTCACACTGTCCCGCATGTTCAAATCCCAAGTGTTAAAATGTAAACTGCACTTTGTTTGATCCTTTTCAATGTCGCATTCTTAATTATTAACCGATCTCAATGAATAATGTATCAACTTAAAGAAGAGAAATTTCTTTACAACTTTATTATTTAATATTTTTATGTAGGAGCTATAGTTTTGGAGTTAAGAGTATATTTATTACCTGGTCAGTTACTTATTTTGAGGACTGTACTCTGTTAGATAGGCAGGTAGTGCTCAGATGAAAAACGATACAAAGCTTTGGTTTTACTCTTTATTAAATTGTCTGGTTTATTTCCATTATTACTACATGGGTGAACTAAAAGCCACCAAATCAGTGTGATAGGATTTACAGTGCTAAAACAGGTATCTTACCAGGTAATAAATATGCTTATAACTCTAGAAAATACAGCTCCGACTTAAAAATATCAACTTATACATTTATGGAGTGGTTTCTCGTCTTTATTTTGAGAAACTGTTCGGGAAGATTGTTTTAATAATAATAATAATAATAATACACAGCATTTATTCAAGCGCTTGATACGTAAGATCTCCAAGCGCTTTACAATATAAATACAATAGGTAATTACATGATAAAATACACAATTTTCCACAAAATATGTTATAAAACTTAAAACTACAGACATTGAACCACAAGCCAGTAAAAATCCAGTGAACCAGCAACTGGTCATAATATGGAAAATCCGACAATGAATCCGGTAGAATACAGATAAAAATGAAAAGGCACAACATATTTAAAAGACATCATTTATAGTATTTAAAAAGTCATCACATTTAAAAAGTCATCACATCGCGAGGTTTCAACAATATGCACTTGTCAAGCAGTAACTGAACATGAGAAACCAATATTGCACTAATCTGTAGGATGTTTAAACATGTATGTTTTTAACAAGCGTTTGAATTCGGCAAGAGACTTGGCATTTCTAATCACGAGAGGAATGGTGTTCCATAGTTTTGGAGCAGCCACACTAAACGCCCTTCTGCCATAATGAATGGTTGACACCTCGCGATAAGATGGAGGAGCCAGAAGAAACTGCGAAGTTGAGCAAAGTGCACGCCCAGGAGTGTAGTTAATCAGTAGATCAGATATATACACTGGGGCCAGATTGTTGAGGGATTTATAAGTGATGAGGAGGATTTTGAATGCTATACGATCATTTATAGAGAGCCAGTGTAATTTATCATGTCGCACAGCACTGATACTCTCTCCAGCTCTCACTCGCATAACCAATCTAGCAGCACTATTTTGGACCCGCTGAAGTTTTGCGATCTGATTCTTTGGAAGACCATAGAGGAGGCTATTGTTGGCATCCAGGCGCGAAGTAACAAAGGCGTGCACTAATCGCTCAGCAGTTTGTCTGTCAATGTATTTCCGAATCTGTCCTATCTTATAATGGCAAAACAAGCAGAACGGCATATGTTGCTGATGTGAGTTGTAAGATTGAAATGACTGTCCATTACAACACCGAGATTACACACTTCATGAGCAGGTTGAACCTGCGACATCCCGACAGTAAAAGAGGTTAAAGGGTCACGAGCGCTCAAATACTTAGAAGAAAACTGAACAACTTCTGTCTTGGAGTCGTTAAGCAGAAGTCTATTTGAGGTTGTCCAAGCCTTGACATCACGGACACATCTCTCAAGACGTTGGAGCTGCTCAGATTTGTCGGAAGGTCGCAGGGTCAAGTACAGCTGAGTATCGTCTGCATAAATCATTTTCTCAACACCATGATTCGCAAGACTATATAAGATTATAAGACCGCTTCTCCGAAAAGAATGAGACAAGGTGAAATTTCCATATTTTCATACTTGGGTTTTGAACAGGCAGTATAGTGTGACTGGTATGTGTATGGTATAAAATTGGATCGATTGAGATCATATGTATTGGTCAAGCTATGAGTTTTTAAAAATATTGGGCGAGACGTAGTCGAGCCCAATATTTTAAAACTCATAGCAAGACCAATACAAATTGGGCGTAAATCATCCAATTTTATCATTATTTAATATGTTTTGGATCCAATAAAATTCACACTTGGACACCTCAAAACATAATAATGGGCTGCATTGATCAATTGAAGCACCTCCCGATCTTCATCTTACTTTCGACCAATGAGTTGTTGCTACCAGTAAAATTAATAATCTGCTCATTATTAGGCTGCAGAGATGGTCACAAGTCAATTTTTGCAAGTCCAAGTCAAGCCCCGAGTCACCTGGTCTAGTCACAAGTCAAGTCAAGTCACAACCCTCTGCAAGTCAAGTCACAAGTCATTCGGCACAAACACAAGTCAAGTCACAAGTCCAAGTCTAAGTCACACATTATTCTGTCAGACCAACTATAAGCATTCAGGCATCAATTTTGTCACATTCGGTTTGATCAGAATTCCTGTTGCTGTCATTCATTCCTGATTCCATCTGCAACAAATGCAACATTCACTTGTTTTCTAGCTTTCCTTCTGTATGCAGCTCTATTTATGCTCTAACCTTATTTCATTTTATATTTCTGAATGAATGAGAAAGCAACAACTCGCGGAATAAGTCCACTCGCCATGTTGGATTTCGATCGAATATCGAACAGGGTTGCCAAAAGATATCAGGCCAAGTCACCAAAAATGGTCGCACAAATTGTTTAAAAAATGCTCAAACCACCTAGAACACCTTGCTGTCAATTAAACAAAAAAAATTAAAAAATTAAAAATAAATAAACACAACCAAAACCCAAAACAACAGCAATAATAGGATGTTCAAAGTTGCCCATTGGGCGACGAAATCGCGGGTTTGACAACACTGATATCGAATAGCAATTAATCGATTACAAATATGGGGCGTTATTTTTTTGAAATTTAGTTATAAACCTCAGTGTATTCCAGTGTGATTCGGCCATTCTTTGGAATCTAAAAAATCAAAAAATCAAAATCAAAAAATCAACCTACCGACCCCAAAAAAAATTGAGGTCTTATTTTAAGGCCTTATTGGCTGTGTGTAGGAGTGCCGGGATTATGGTGTGGGTACTTGCACCATTAACCCTAACTCCTAGAGTGTTTCATCAGTGGCAAAGAACGGTGGAGGAGTAATTTGGACCGTGGCTCCTGGGTATTGAACCCGGGTGCGCCGGACTGGCAGGTGAGCAGGTTAACAATCGCACCACAAGCGCTGGGCTGTCCAGGCTAAATGTTTGGTGACACTCTATATACCCAAGGGGTATTGCGGCATGAGATAGACCTTGTGTGCATGCACAAACAGGTGCTGCTGGCCGTATAATTAGTAGTAGTGTTACGATTATTATAGACTATGACTACCAAAATAAAAAAATAAAGTGGATGATGCGCAACGCATATTTCTGAGACCACTCATGAATTGTGACAAAAATGGACAAGATAAAGAACACAGATCTAGAGTTGATTAAGCACACATTGTCCAATTAGGACGGAAAGCGTATTGATGATGATGATTAGGATTATTAACCATTCCCTGATAACACAGAGTTAGATGAATAAAAACAGGGTGCAGCAAAGTAAAGTACATTACATTAACCATCGCTATATTTTTCTTATTTTTATATTTGTCAGGACATCGTTCCACAGATATGACCTCTGCAACAATAGGCCACTTGTGTGCGTGCACAAACAGGTGCTGTTGGCCGTATAATTATAGTAGTAGTGTTAGGATTATTAACCATTCCCTGATAACACAGAGTTAGATGAATAAAAACAGGGTACATTACATTAACCATCACTATATTTTTCTTATTTTTATATTTGTCAGGACATTGTTCCACAGAATATAATTGGCTACCTGTCTGATGCTCCAAACAGACGACACCTCCTAACAAAAGTAAGTAGTAACTATACCATGTTCAGTATGAGGTCCAAATATGACCTCTGCAACAAATTGATTATTAGATTTTCAGCACAGGCATAGTACTGAGGGATGGCAGTTTTCATTTTTTATTTGGTACTAAATTGACACATACATATGGCTGTTTACTTGCAATAACTTAAATTACCAGCATCTTTCAGCATCAGGAAAACGGTGTGGCTCTTTTTTATGAGTAAGTTTATGAGGGTTAGACCCCTTAATTCTATATAAAAAAAGCCCTTGAGGTCAAGGGCATAAGGTAATTACAAGGTTAACATACTATGATACATAATATACAGGGTGTCTAAAAAAAACGTGCATGTGTTTACCCAACTTATTGACCATTAATTATAACTCATTACCATACCACTGATTAGTACACCTATGTGATTCTGTTAGCTTTTCAATAGGTGATTCCATGAATTGTACTGGTGATTCCATGAATATCTGACTCAAAGGTGAATCCAAAACTCTTAATCATGTCTGGAATAGCTAACCATGTTGTTACATTATTGCTAACTATGCTGCATGAAGGGCTTAACTTGGGGAAGTACTACACACTTCCTTAATTATTTAACAACAAAATTGTGATACACAATTCATAGCACCAGCACTAGTGTTTGATGTCATATAAAGCATAAAAAACGCAGGTTATTTCCCAGTCCAGATTTAGAAAATCTGTAGATTATTGTAGAATTACAAGGTGTATCATAAAAACGCAACACTTTTTGCGTAGAACTTTACTTGTAGAGAAAATAAGCTACTGTCCGAAAAAGTAGATATGTTAGAGACATGCCTTTTGGTATATCCGAGTCAAATTTGAGTATAGAATAGGCCATAACTTGAGACGCAAAGTCAACATTTCATTCTTTAGTGTTAAGTGCAGAGTTGTCAGATGGTCTTGGACATTTTACAGAGTTGTTAAAGGCGCGTTTGTACTTTTTGTTGTTGTGCATCGGCAGATAAAAGATGACATTGCTTCAACTCGCGCACCAACATCTGCTTACATCGGCCGATGCCCAATGATGGGCGTATGAACGCGCCATAACTCGCTCCTGGATCTTATACATTTAGGTCTTTCTTTTGGGGTTCTCATCCAATGTTCAAGCTTTTCTAGTCTTCATTAGCTGATCTGCAGGATCTAAAGAATCAAATCACCAGTGTTATTCTGGGAAGGAGACACATTGCAGAAGGGTGTTAATTGGAATTTAAAGTATAATAAAATCATGGACGTCTTTATAAGTTTGAGGCCTACGTTACTCTAAATTGACCTTGGGAGTACCCAGGAAATAGCCATACCTCTACATATGATATGTGATTTTGTCTGTGGGTATATAGTCTTACGCATAAAGTGTTGCGGTTTTATGATACACTCTGTAAAATAATTGGTTTATATACATTACATCATCGCCAGCCAATTACACCCCTATTTATAATAAAGTGCTCAACAAAAGAAAGTACACTTTGTTTAAATGTCCTATATAGTTTCTTTCAATTATTTTTTGTCCAAACATGCTAGATAGACATTTAGATGAATCTTTTCGGAACAATTTGGTACCAAACATGCCACCAAACAACAAAGATTGAATGAAGATTAGTTTTGTTTCATTCAATGAAGGGAAGAGCGTACACACTATGCACCTTCATTTGTTAATCTTCATTCAATGATGGGATTTTTGCTAGTGGTATGGGGACTTTGTCCGATAATTTAAGGCTTATTTTTTGTTCATATGTGCAACGTAATTTTTCAATGAAAATTTGTTTAAAAAATTGATTGCATTTTTGTGTGTGTTTTTATGGTAACAGACACTGAAGACCGTGCTGGATGTTTGGGGAGATGGTAGTGCCGTGAAACACACCTCATACGACCAGCAAGTGTACCTGACTAAGGTACTACTTATATGCATAGGACATCTGACGGATAAGGAGAAGAAAAAGAGCAAAAGTGGTAAGAAACTCATACCCCCTTTTTTTGTGTAAAATACAAGATTTTGGACTTCACATGGGAAAAAACACCTTAACTCCCATTGTCATATGGTTGGTAAAAATGATCAGCAAAGGGAGTTTTTTTTTATATGGGCTCTGTATATAGCTGGGGGTAGCTGATAATAAATCTTCCCTCTGTTACAACAGCCATTCATAATATAGGTTAAGAGTTTAACAGGTTCGCTGTAGGACAAGTTAAAACTGTCAAGCTTTCGTTAGGATTATCTCTGACTTCTTCAAGATCAAATTAATGTAATATTAAGCAAAACATTGATATTGCCTCTTCTCTATTATTATCATCCTTTGGGCTACCCCTTGCCCGATGATTTGAGAGTAGGTACCCCTTTCCTACTTGCGAAATAGGCGGCTCTGGTAAGCATTAAAAAATAGTTTGATTGGAAAGTAGGTGCCTCTTTCCTACTTGAGAAAGATTGGTGGCTCTGAAAAGAGACGTTCAGATGGACTGCCCCTTGTCATTTGAGCAGAGTTGGCGGCTCTGAAAAGAGCTCTAAACAAAGGTTGCCACTAACCTACTATAAATTTGGCTCTAATAGCAGATACAATATAATACAATACAGTGAGCATTAATTGCACCATTTCCAAAAGGCACAGAGCGCTTACAAGATAAAAATCTTTATATTACAACTTAAACTACAAAATGTGAATGCATCTTAAGCATAGTACAATAAACTATAGTACTTACAAAAATAGATTAGAAACAAAATATACAGAAAACTGGTTAAGGGAACAAATAAGTTTTTAAGAGTTTTTTGAACACACTTGTAGATGATGATTGTCTAATACAGATAGGTAGCCTATTCCACTCTTTCGATGCACAAACTGTGAAAGTTCTATCACCAGCTAGAACTCTAGTGATAGGTATTGAGGATGTAGTGTAGTCATCAGATGCTTTAATTAGATAAAACAATAAAAAATAATTTGTTGTTTAAGTGAGATGAAGTTTGGTGTTACCATACCAACCAGGAGCAGAGCGATGTTGACCAGAATGTAGGGTATTGAACGATTTGACCAACATCATTGTTAAAGGTATATGTTCCGATTGCTGGCCCGATTTTCAACTTAATGTTTTCTATTTTACATGAAAGGTCATCCTTAAAATTTGTCACATTCCAAAGTTTGAGTTGCATAACTTCAACGGTTCTTTTTTAGAAGCACAAGGTCACAAAATATTTGCCCATTGAGTTGTACACAAACTGGTTGGTGGTTAACCACCTTTGGCAGTAATTCACCACATTTTAGCCTATAATTTGTAAATGAAACATTGCTGGCCCCTGACATTTTACAGACATATGAGAAAAATATGTGGATTCTTCTCATATCAAAATATCTTGATGTGAAAAAAATATCATAACCCCAAAAAAGTGATCAGAACATACACCTTTAACAGAACACCATTGTTTTAAATATGGCTTGTGAATATCAAACATTGCTAACATTTATCCATTATTTTACTTCTGAAATAATGGATCATTATGACAGGGATTCATTCCGGTTTTGTGCCTGACAGTGTGTCAACACAATTAAAGCTATAGTATATTTATCCATCTCGAGACGGTGACATAACCGCATATTCTACTAATTGCAGAAAGCGTAGGAAGATGCATACGCATGCGTAAATGCTGCGTCTGTAAAGTTACGCCACTGTCCAGTGGAAGAAAAATAGAGTATAGCAATTTGTGATACCCAATTAATAGTACAGTACCATGTTTCTGTACAGTCATGGAAAGTTCCATTGGTATCGCAATAGTTGTTCACTTTAAAGGGGGTGTTAACCCTAACAATATTTATCAAGCGCAGTAACTTTTGAACTATCACGGTAATGTGATGTATATAGAGGTATACATTTTTGGAAAGGAATCCATTTTGGTATCAAATTTCACTAAAAATGTTGAGCACTTTTTTACCTCAAAATCTTTCGGACAACGAAACAAAATCAGCTTTTGGTAAAAAATGCAGAGATTGCACCAAAATCATTTAAAGACACTTCTCAATGAGTAAATAAATCAAGATTTTGGCAATTTTTGGTCAAAATAAAAATACCAAAAATGGATTCTCTGACTCATTTCCTTTACAAAAATGTATACTTTTATATACATCACCTTATAATTCAGGTAACCTGAATCAAGGATTCTGTGCTGACTTATCCATAGAGGCCTGAATGGGCATCAGGGGTAGTTAGCTTTTAAAATAGCGGGTCAAAAATCAGGATTTTTAACAAATTGCAAAACAATAGAAATAATAAAATAAAATGACCCTTTAACAACATCCACATTTTTTGCGTCAAAACCCAAAGATGTGTGCCACCCCTTAATAACGCAACCCCTGATGGGCATATACATATCACCTTGAACTTTTACACAGACAGGGTGTGTGGTCCCTCTGTTTTTTTAGTGAGTAAGAATATTAGTCAAAAAAAGTTGTAGCTGAGGCATGTGACACTTTTATAATCAAATGCTGGCATTAATGGGAAGAGTATCACGTATAATAGAAATGTGTAAAATGTGATACCTTTAATACTAGAAACACTCTCACAGTGTATGTGCTCGTCAGCAGATTTTATTGTCATTCTGAGCATGGGGATGGCACCTACAGGATGAGTCAGAAAGAATGGGCACTTATTTGGCGAAAGCGCCACAGAAATATTAGGCCTGCATATTCAAAACCAACTATAGTGTTACAAAGAACACATATTTGGCTTTCATTCAAAAAAAGAATATTTGAATTCGATCATTACGTCATAAAGTTGCAACCATTTGAGTAGAACCCGGTATTTTAAAGCCAATCCACGGAATGGCAATAACCCATAGTATTTTTGGTTGCCTGATTCAGAGATGCTGATCAATGAAACTAGTGAAAAAACTGAAAAGGCACATGAATTTTGGATACAATATCTTAAAATGACAGGAAATAAATAGATCTATGTAATTATGAGTAATAAAAAGCCTGAAATCAAGAAGGAAAAGTAAAAGGAGGCATATCTACTGATTTTAGGAGGTAAACCCAATTAGAATACTTCTAGGAATGGCTTGATAATTTGACCATTCCGTGGATTTGCTTCAGGTTTTGGGCTTGACTCAAATGAGTGTAACATGATAACGAAATAGTCTATTTAAAAATTCTTCTTTTGAATGAATGCCAAATTGTAGGTCTTGAAAGCGCTACAATTGATTTGGAATATGCATGGCTACATCTTTTGCGACGCTTTTGTTACAAAAGTGCCCGTTCTTTCTGACTCACCCTGTATCAGATCTATTCAATCTAATTTATTACACCACAATTTTGTCAATATATGGCAGCAAATCAGAGCGTGTTGACCTGCTCACACAATGAAAAAGGTGTGTAGAGACCATATGAATATGATGCACATCAAGGATTCAGAGGAATTGTATTACTCAAAATTCAAAATTATTGCCACAATGTTCTTTTATATGTTTATGAGTCAAGTTTATGGCCATTATTGTTTGATATGTTATTTTTTGCAAGCATAGACTTGCACCCGATCCTCACATGCAATTAGTAATTTGACTAATTTGTGACCATCTTTTGTAAAGGTGATGCATCTTGGCAGCATCTGCACATGGATGGATCTTATGTATTCACCATGCACAGACAAACAGGTTATTCTATGGGTTGTCATATATTCAGCATCACTCATGAAAACAATGTCCTGATGACAGCTAACTTCACAAGCATACGAAAATGACGCATATCTAAGTCTGTTGCTGGGATGGATAGTATGCAACAGGTTTCCTGTGATGTCTACTATCTGCACTACTTTTTTCATGTTGTCACCTATGATTATTGTGTCCTGTGAAGTTGTAGCCAGGTGGTGTGGCTTGATGCCTACCTTGAAACTAGCAATGTGTGAACCGTCTTGCTGATGTTTGCTGATATATGTTGGCTTACGTACTTGCCCAACCAACAGGTGACCATTTCCATCCATCGTTAATCCACGTAGCGCTGTATCTCCAGTATCAGAGGGCCGGTCTTTGTGAGATATTGCCACCCATTTACAGTTGTACCCTCCCTCTCCAGTATACACTTTCACATGCTGAGTGGAATTTGTCACATAATAGTTGCCTTCAGCACTGGCGGTGAGTGTGACATTCGATTGATATGATGGTCTTCCTGGTGTCGTTCCTTGTGTGGTATCCAGACTGAATCTGTACTCTCCCGCATTGCTATATACCTTAACATCCTGCGTAACGCATTCTGCTACAGCAATATCATCAGTAGTAGGATTGACAGCAATGGCACATGCATTGAGCAGCTTACCAGGCCCATGGCGACCAAACTCTTTCTCTAATATCCAAGAACCGTTGATGAATTGTTGCTTAGCTATCTCTCGGGGTTCTACTTCCGTGTCCAGATATATCAGCTACATGAAACAAAATAAGATATTAAAGGGGTACATATTATAGTGTTGAAGAATGTAAAAAATATATAATTTACTTCAGAATTCAAGACGAACATTTAATAATGGTCAATTGCCGTTGCCACTCACAAAATCAGAAAAGCAGCCCAGCATATTTGAGTCTGTGGCAATTATTATAGCTTATTATAATGCATTTACATTCTTATCTGTAGGTGTAAATACTGCGATTTCATTGGTTAACACGTATGAAATCTGATCCCTATAGTGTAAACATAAGAGTCAAACCACACGATATATTTCATATCGTCGATTAACCGCGTTACCAGCATTTGCGCGGTATGATCGGTAAGACATTACATGTACAGCGATTGCTTTGCGTCTGTGTAAGAGTTGCTTAAACTACGACTCGTAAATAATAAACAAATAAAATGGCAGATGATTTAAACGCATCTGAGTCTATTTTTAGTGTTGCATTCTGAGGCAGAAATAGACCTAAAAAAGTTCTAATCCTGGGCGAAAAAATAATGATATGCAAACAACATAACCGGTCGTGTTTTTCGTGCTGATTTTATGGCCAGTGGTGACGGCGCAGAACCTGTTAACGGGTTGTAACTTCTGGGGATTTTACGGATGTATGAAGGGAAGAGAATTCGGTGCCTTGTTTGGAGGGAGTTTCGTTTTCTGCAAGTGTTTAAATACCATTTTTTTCTTTTGGGCCTTTGGACTAAACAATAAATTTGTTATCCCCTGCATGTTCACACAATACAGAAAAATATGTATGGTGTGTGCCATATCACATGCCAAACCATAGGTATTTTCCAATATTGTGTGAACATACACGGGATAACTAATAATAGTGTTAATAATATTTTGAGATATTACACATACAAGTAAGTCAATCATGTGGGTAATCGATGTGACAGAATTAGTTCTTCTTGTCAACCACACATCATAAATAACAGTCATTGAAATACTTTCACTGACCATCCAGGAATTGAACCTAGGACCTTCAGAACCATCTAGACCGACACTCGACCAGCTAATGGGAAAGAGAGATTTTATTATTTATAATCCTTCAGTTTAATCCTATCCTCTAACATCTTTTGACCCAAATCGTAGGAATAGGTTTCAGAAATCATACTAATTCATAATATGAACACATTAATCATGTGAGTAAATTATGTTTTCTTGTCAACCACACACCATAAATAACAGCCAGTGAAATACTTTCACTCACCATCCAAGAATTTGGAAGAATTTGGATTTATTTCATTATTTATGTGCCTTCAGTTTTATCCTCGAACATCTTAAACCAAAAAGCTTAGAAAAAGGTTTTAGAAATCAAGTCATATTATAAACGCATATAAGTACTTTGATCATGTGAGGACAAATCACTATGAGTTCAGTTATTTCTCCTTAGTTTATGATGTGTGGCTGACATCCTGACTCAGACCTTGTACCTCTCATCTGCAAAATATAAAATATGCTTTAAATAATGGGAAAATTAATGAATCCATAATTAGGTCTACTTTTTATCCGCCCGGCTTGAAGAGCAGGAGGGATATTGTGATCATGCCATGTGTGTCTGTATATGTACACCTAGCAACCAAAGTCCCTGACCCGGTGCTTTGATAGGTTGGCTAATTCAAAATAGATAATCGGTACCAAAAATCTGAAATATATATTAAATGAGCAAATTTCTTCTCCGCAGTTTGATACCTCATTCAACAAAATCGAATGGATACTTTTAAAGTTATGGTGAATTCAATGACCGCGCATAACAACAGCAAAGTTGCACTAGGTATAGGAAATCATTGATTTGTGTGTGATTACTGTCATAACTCTGTGCTATCTGGATGAATGGGTCTGGAGTTAGCTGTGAAGAATGAAAGTCTTTGCTATCTTTACACACACCAACAGTGCGTAATCACACACACATTTTTGGTACCGATAATCTATTTTAAATTAGCCAACCTCAAAGCACCTGGTCAGGGACTTTTGTTGCTAGGTGTATATGTCTATTGTGTGTTCCCTTTAGCTTTTGGTTAGCCTTTTTGGTTAGGTTCGACCTGTTCAGTGCTCTCAATATGAAGAGTCAAGTTTCAATCTCCACCATACTTGGTAACAATTATAGTTGGGTAAAGGGGACTTCAGATGCTCATGGGGTGTAGACAGATTGGCCTCTAATGACCCCTACATGACCTTTGACCCCATTTTGCCAACACTGCACGTATTGCTGCTGTTTTGGGCTCTCATGTAAAGTCAATACTTCTGCAATATCATGTTTGGCTTACCCGTTCGTGATGTCATACAGAATCAACGCCATAACATCCATAACATTTCACAGCTTATTGGCGTGAACCATTACAGGGCACGAAACATGATATTGCCAAGACTTCAATCTCAGCCAAACTTGGTGAAAATATTCTTTAGGTAAGGGGGATTGAGGTGCTCATGGGGTGTACACAGATTGGCCTCTAATGACCCCTACATGACCTTTGACCCAAATTTTGTCAATACTCTAAACTGCTCTTATTACTTTTTAGGGCTCTCATGTAAAGTCAGACTTCAATCTAGGCTAAATTTGGTGACAATAATCTCTAAGTAAAGGGAATTGAGATGTTCATGGGGTGTACATTGATTGACATCTAATGACCCCTACATGACCTTTAACCCCAATTTGTCAACACTTTAAACTGCACGTATTGCTCTTTAGGGTCCTCTTATGAAAAGTCACAACTTTAATCTCAACAAAATTGGTGACAATAATCTTTGCATAAGGGGACTTGAGAGGATACTTGGGGTGTACCCGGATTGACTTGTAATGACCCCTACATGACCTTCAACCCATTTTGTCAAAACGTTCAGGCTCTCTCTCTCTCTCTCATATGAAAAGTCACGACTTCAATCTCGACCAAACTTGGTGACAATAATCTTTGAGTATAAGGGGACTTGAGATGATACACGGGGTGTACCCAGATTTACCTGTAATGACCCCTGCATGGCCTTCAACCCATTTTATCAAAACTTTAGGGCCCTCCCTCTCATATGACAAGTCAGACTTCAAGCTCAACTAAACTTGGTGAAAAAACTGACAATAATATTTGAGTAAGGGGGTTTGAGATGACTCATGGGGCATACCCAGATTGACCTCTAATGTGACCTTTGACCCCATTTTGGTGAATCTCCTAGTCAGATGGATTCGCAAGTCGTGACTTACAGTATTTTTTATTTAACTTACCACTGAGAAGATTTGTTTTATACTGGGCCTCTTGCTCCGGTCTTTATCCCAGCACAATTTCATTAGATTAGCCAAAGGCTTGGGCATGTCAGCTGGAATCGGTGGTCTCTCGTCACCCTCACACACTCTATATAGGATGTTTGCAGCACATGAGCCTTCAAATGGAATCTGTGTAGTCCATAGCTCCCAAACCACCACCATGTAGGCAAAGATGTCATAGGAAGGCGATAGCTTCTCTTCAGCCAAGAGCTCAGGTGCCATCCAAGCATATGAAGCTCTTTCTGTTGCAGTTATAGTGACATCTGTTCTTTTTGCCAATCCAAAGTCGGCCAACTTCAAGACATTGCCTTTTGCGATCAGATAATTTGGCGATTTTACATCTTTGTGTATGATCTTCATCTTATTCAGATATTCTATCGGTCTTCCTGCCTGCTTTGCCCAGTCATAGAACTGCTTCAGCTTTTCTCCCCTATGCTTATCAAGGTAGGATCGCAGAGAACCCTCTTCACAAAGCTCCAGAATCAGAAAGAATTCCCACTTCCCATCTATCACCCCAAGAAGGTTGACAATATTGGGATGATCAAGTCCAGACAAAACCTCAATCTCATTCATGTCAGGTTCATTCAGTCGTTTAGCTGCTACGTCCTTGCTTTTCCATTTAGCCTTGAAAACGGAACTGAAACCTCCGCTACCTATTTGTTCTACAAGCTCCAGATCTTGACGTGGTATTTTTGAATATGCCATATTGGTTCAGAATTCATATCTGTAGGAAATAATGTTATGTAGAAATGCTTTAAGATACCATGGGCCAAAGTCTTGTAATTAAATGCTGTTTTACCTGAAAATGTATAGCCAACTAAAATCATTTCTAAATCAAATGCAAGTTAATGTTTTTCAAATTATATGTTGAACTAAACATGTTTTTCCACATGAGGAACATCACCAACAAAGTTGTTGACTAAACACATACAGTTAAATTTCTTCAAATGAGTCTATAGGTACATTCAGTGGTGTTAAAACCATTGTAGTGCATGAGTGTGTCGTTCGCTTTCAGATTGAAAGTAAGTAACACCCGCTTTGTAGTAGCAGGATGGAGGTACCACCAGAGTAAAGGCCACAAATTATACCATTTGTAATTGGATATACATCATTAAACCAAACATGGCAGAGATTTATATATCTGATACTTTCGACCATATATAATTACCATAACACCATATCTTACCATACTACCATGTATTTTCTGATAATATTCATAATAAAATATCTAAAATTAAGGTTGACTTACCTGGTATACAGAATATTTGTAGCAGGAAAACACAATATTAATTGTGACCAACATGGTGGCAGGTCTGCTGTTGTGCTCATTAAAAAATCCCGTCGGTTATTTTTAAGGGCTAGTCTGTTCAAGCATGGAATTACTACTAATTTCTATGGTTCAAGTGACAGTGAAATGACAAACAGATTTACACAAATTCAATGTTCAATGGAGTTTGAC
Source organism: Ophiura sarsii (assembly GCA_035610835.1). Taxonomy (NCBI): domain Eukaryota; kingdom Metazoa; phylum Echinodermata; class Ophiuroidea; order Amphilepidida; family Ophiuridae; genus Ophiura; species Ophiura sarsii. The sequence continues at coordinate 37,092,986 of CM069444.1, forward strand.
TGTGTTACTGAGTGGTGAGCCAATAAGGTTTCAGTGAACTTTACCTTAGCAATGGGAATAGAAATGTTACAGTTGGCTGATCTTTCTGAATGGTATTGGTGCGTGAACTTTTTGACACTGGAGCTAGTGAAACCATTTAGTTCAATTTTTTAATGGGAACATAAATTTAAACTTAACTTCATTCTAGCAGGTCCCGCTAGTTTGTTCCCCTATAGTGGTTTGTTAATTGCAGCGGTATATTAATTAACATTGTGTGATGAATAATGCAAGTTAAAACAGGGGAAGGCATAAGTTTTTTGCTACTTCAGTTATTACACCGACGGACCCCATAATCCAGGTACCACATATGCCTTTATCTCATGCCCTAATATATCTATCCCAGAAGATTATCAAACCAGGGGGTAGTGGATATGAGGCAAATAGGGTCCCATTTTCTAATGTTGCTGTTTTTCACATAAATTTTAGCAAATCTGTCGAGTATATATTTAAATTATGGGTCTCCAGGAAACATGGGTCCAGTTTCTCCAAAAAACTGGTAAATATTTGGGTCAATTTGGTGATCTTGATTATATATGTAACACCTCATTTACTGTAATAGACCAGAAGCCAATAAGACCTACCCACCCAGATATGTTCTTAGTAATAAAGCCTACCCAGATACTCTTATGATATTCTAGGTATCCCATGAGACCTGAATAACCATCCAATTGTCCTTGCTAATCCAGGTAGGTCTAATCCCATACACCTTTAAAATCCACTTATCACAGATGCCCTTAATATTCCCATGATCCGGGTACCCCACATGCCCTTAAATCTTGGTAAGCCTAATAGGCCTACCCCATGTGCATATAAAACACTGCACAAAAAGGAAGTATCCACTTTTTTCTAGGCACCCTGTGTTTAATTCTTAGAACCCTAAAGAAATTCAACAAGTGGGAAAGAACAGGCATTTCCTCCTGTGCATTTTGACACCTCATTTGTCACAATATAGCATCAGTATTGATGAAGCATGTGGCCATTTGGATGATGCCATTTCCATTGTAGCTAAATAACCGTCTAGGTTCATTAAATGATTGCTTGTGGCCAAAGCATCACTTAGGGTTTTGAAATGATCATCTGACCCACAATATATAGGTCTAGACACCTTGGCTTGCACAGTCATGTGCAATATTGACAGATATATACCATAGAATTGAATTTTCAGAAATGGTGGCACTAATTTGCATACTTGTATGCCACGGACACATGTAGTCACAAGAATATTTTTATTTTGATCTTTGACCCTCCAAACATGGGTCTAGACACCAAGAGAAGAGAAGAGGAGCTTCCCAGAAACCATTGTGCCTGGTCGCATTGTCTAATCAAACGTGCACTCTCATAATGTTGTATGGTTCCCATTCCTGGTTCAGAATAAACTGGGTAAACATGAATCGTTAGTAAATAAAACACACCATTGCAAAGTTCTAGTTCTGCTCTCTATTAATTAATGTTATTTTTTTCACTAACGATTCATGTTATAGAGGGAAATATCACTTTTAAAAGCTCCAAAACATAAAAATATAATGCATTGTGGGAAGGTTATGATTTCTGTCCGGTCCAAAATCCGATAGCTTTACTGCGCCTGTGTGGGCACCCGTGTGTAAAATACACTTTTGAAATGCCCGCTTTGTTAAGCATATCATACGTGTATGCTCCATACAGACATGGATCGATTACCAACCCTTTGTGAGTATTTCTGTAGATGTGGATACATTCAACTATCTGACTCAAATGATGACAATAGCCGGTGGTAGAATAGTATGGCCAGCAAGAAAAGGTCCTTCCCACAATGCATTATGCTTTAATACCTCTAAATTTGTCAACAGCAGTAGTGTAAAGTTAATAAGACATGGTAATTTGATCGGACACACTGGTTTCTGGGAAGATACCAATATCTTCTCTTCTAGACACCTACCTCATATGTTCAGTTATCTGCAATATTGGCCGAGATATAGTGAAAATAGATTTGTCGGTAATGGCGGAACTAATTTGCATAAAAATGACACGTGGGACATTTTCACATTTTTTTCTGATATAGAGACATTGATTAGAAGTTGATTTCTTGGGGGTGCACGATACCCATATCTACCCACTAGACTATATGGTCCCTTGGTGTTGGATGAAAAACCATCCAACACCTCGGAACCAGTAATTCACACTACTTCCCTCTATACCATATTGTATTTGTATACTACTCCGGATCCATATTTGCAGATTAAATGTACAACTACTTCGAGACACACGCAAGAAACATGAAATGATCTTCAAATTAATCATTTTAATGACACATTTATATTCCTAATCTTACAATTGTGCATCACATAAACATGTGTAAACATATGATGTTGTTAATTGTGGAAACACCCACAGTGTATGTGATGGTCTGCAAATGTAATTGTCATTCTGAGCATGAGGCTGGTACCTATCAGATTTATTTCATATTCCAGCAAATCAGCGCATGTTGACCTGTTCACAGCTTACAGGGTGAGTCAGATAGAGACACAGGTACTTTGTTATCAAGAGGTTTTGTAAAATGTACAGAACATAAGTGTATTTTCAAATTGATGAGGCCAAACAAAAAGTAGTAGTGCGTGCGCATTTCATTGAGACGCTTGATTCTTGCGCATGTATGGCAAGATCTTTGTCATTCATCGGATTGTTTTTGAAAAGAGGACCACACAAATATTGAAAAAATTCAATTTCAAAAATTCTTTTATTAATTGAAGCTAAATAACTGATCTTTCTAATACTGTTATTGATTTTTAATAGACCGGTCTGATATTCTCATGATGCCTTTCACACACAAAAGTGCTTGTTCTATGTTACTCATACATCATACATGTACATGTACCTTTATCAATGAAAAAAGTGTATGGAGACCACATGATGCAGGAAACCAACAAATCGGTCACATATCAAGCATTCAGAGGAATTATCTTGTTATATCAAAATGATTGCTACATGTTCTTTATAAATGTCCTATAGGGTCAAGTTCATGGCCATTATTGTCTCTTATTTTTACTTTTTGCATGTATAGACTTGCACCCGATCTGTACAGGCTACTAGTAATTTGTGACCATCTTTAGTAAAGGTGATGCCCCATGGCCGCATCTGTACAGGAATGGATCCCATGTATTCACCATGCACAGTGAAACAGGTTATTTCATGTTTTTTAATATAGGGTGTATTACTTATGAATACTATGTCCTGGTAGCAGCTAACTCCACAAGGATTCCAGAATGACACATGTCTGCTGTGATGGATAGTATGCAACAGGTTTCCTGTGATGTCTACTATCTGCACTACTTTGTTCATGTATGTGTTGTCACCTATGATTATTGTGTCCTGTGAAGTTGTAGCTAAGTAGTGTGGCTCGATGTGTGCCTTGATACTAGCAATGTGGGATCCGTCTTGGTGATGTTTGCTGACGTATGGTGGCTCACATACTTGCCCAACTAACAGCTGACCATTTCCATCCATTGTTAATCCATGTAGTGCTGTATCTCCAGTATCGGAGGGCTGGTCTTCATGAGATATTGCCACCCATTTACATTTGTATACTCCCTCTCCAGTATACACTTTCACATGCTGAGTGGAATCTGTCACATAATAGGTGCCTTCAGCACTGGCTGTGACATTCCATAAACATGATGGTCTCCCTGGTGGGGTATACATACTGAATCTGTACTCTCCCTCATTGCTATATACCTTAACATCATTCTTGAGGTAGTCTGGTACAGCAACATCATAAGTAGTAGGATTGACAGCAATGGCACATGCTTTGGTCAGCATACCAGGCCTTTGGCGACCAAACTCTTCCTCTAACATCCAAGAACTGGTGATGAAATGTTGTGCCTCCTTCTCCAGAGATGTTGTTTGTGCTTCCTTCTCCAGAGATATCCTTTGTGCTTCCTTCTCCGGAGATATCAGTTGTGCTTGTGCTTCCTTCTCCAGAGATATCCTTTGTGCTTCCCTCTCCAGAGATATCATTTGTGATTCCTTCTCCGGGGATATGAGTTGTGCTTGTGATTCCTTCTCCGGGGATATGAGTTGTGCTTGTGCTTCCTTCTCCAGAGATATCCGTTGTGCTCCCTTCTCCAGAGATATCATTTGTGTTTCCTTTTCCAGAGATATCATTTGGACTTCCTTCTCCAGAGATATCATCTACAGGAAACAAATTAAGATATTTTTAAAATACAAACATTGTATGAGTCTATTGTTATTATTGTAATTTGAAATATATTTCAATGCATTTATGTTCATGTGTGTAAATGTTATTTTGATATAACACATACTTATAAGTTAGGGGTCGTCCATAAACTTCGCCATTTACAGATGAAGGGGGTACAAATATTCCCTCCCCCCCCCCCCCCCCCCTCGAGTTATGTATGCAATAAATGGTGAAAATATCATGGCTTGATAAAAAAATGCTTGCCTCTAAAGATCGCCATTTAAGTTACATACGCTTGGGGGTAAAAATTTATGTACGCTCTGTACATATTTGAAAATGGCAAAAATTTGGGACGACCCCAGGTAGGTAATCAATGTGACTAAAGTTGTTTTTCTTGTCAACCACACACCATAAATTCACTGACCATCCAGGAATTGAACCTGGGACCTTTAGACTGACACTCTGCCAACTAATGCCTAACATCTTAATCCAAGAAGCGTAGGAAGAGATTTTATAAATCATAATAATTCATAATATAAACGTATACAAGTAAGTTATTCATTTGGGTAATCGAAATGAGTTCAATTATGTCTTCTTGTCAGGAAAAAAGAAGAAGTTTAGTTTGCCCAAATAGACCAACCCATAAAATCTATAAAAAACTGCCTTTATTTTGAAGATATTTTGATGGTGAAAAATGTATGTTTTAAATAAACAAACTGTCCTAGACTTTATTTATACCCATATCCTCCTTGTTAACACCAAGGAGGTGCAAATTCAAGATCCTAGCACAATCTAGAGAAAAACAGGACATCAGGCATGGTCTGAGGGTTTGTATTACGGACTGCAAGCCTGTCACGCTTGCATTCAACATCTGTGCTTTCACTGAGATTTTAAACTGTTCACATTGTTTGGTATGGTGCTATTAAAACAAACGTACATGTATAAGAACTAATTGAAAAAAATTGATAGGTATTTTCTTCTCTAAAAATGTTGGGGTAAGCTCTCAAAGCTCTATAAAAGTGTCTATAGCAACAACAAAAAGAAGAAGAAAGTAATCGACCGACCCTCCCACTTTTTTCCCTTGTTCGGGCAAACAAGCCTCTTTTTAGGCCTTAACCACATCATTTATGGTGTGTGGCTGACTTCCTTGCTCAGACCATGTGCCTCTCATCTGCGACTCATTAATTATGCTTTAAATAACAACGACATACCACTGAGAGTATATGGTCTATGCTAGGCCTCTTGCTCCGGTCTTTATCCCAGCACCGTCTCATTAGATCAGCCAAAGGTTTGGGCATGTCTGCTGGAATTGGTGGTCTCTCGTCACCCTCACACACTCTATACAGGATGTTTGCAGGACATGAGCCTTCAAATGGAATCTGTGTAGTCCATAGCTCCCAAACCACCACCATGTAGGCAAAGATGTCATATGAAGGCGATAATTTCTCTTCAGCCAGGAGCTCGGGTGCCATCCAAGCATATGACGCTGTTTCTGTTGCAGTTATCGTGACATCTGTTCTTTTTGCCAATCCAAAGTCGGCCAACTTCAAGACATTTCCTTTTGCGATCAGATAATTTGGCGATTTCACATCTTTGTGTATGATCTTCATCTTATTCAGATATTCTATCGGTCTTCCTGCCTGCTTTGCCCAGTCATAGAACTGCTTCAGCTTTTCTCCCCTATGCTTATCAAGATAGGATCGCAGAGAACCCTCTTCACAAAGCTCCAGAATCAGAAAGAATTCCCACTTCCCATCTATCACCCCAAGAAGGTTGACAATATTGGGATGATCAAGTCCAGATAAAACCTCAATCTCATTCATGTCAGGTTCATTCAGTCGTTTAGCTGCTACGTCCTTGCTTTTCCACTTGGCCTTGAAAACAGAACTGAAACCTCCGCTACCTATTTGTTCTACAAGCTCCAGATCTTGACGTGGTATTTTTGAGTATGCCATATTGGTTTAGAATTGGTATCTGTTGGAAATAATAATAATAATAATAATAATAATACTGAACATTTATAATGCGCGCAAATCTGCCGAAGTACTCATGGCGCAGTGAGCAATTAAACAAAAGAAACAATGAAACCAAAGCAGAGAACATTATACATATACAAATAATGCATCAAAAAGCAACAATAATGTTTTTGTAAAAATGCTTTAAGATACCATGGGCCAAAGTCTTGTAATTAAATGATGTTTTAGCTTAAAACCATATAGCCAATTAAAATCATTTCTAAATCAAATGCATTTCTAAATCAAATGAAAACCATAGCCAACTAAAATCATTTCTAAATCAAATGCAAGAATGTCTTTCAAATCATATGTTGAACTAAACATGTTTTTCCACATGAGGAATATCACCAACAAAATTGTTGACTAAACACATACATATAAAAATTTCGTCAAATGAGTCTATAGGTACATTCAGTGGTGTTAAAACCTTTGTAGTGCATGGGTGTGTCATTCGCTTTCAGATTGAAAGTAAGTAACACCCGCTTTGTAGTAGCAGGATGGAGGTACCACCAGCGTATGAGAAAGAAATCTATCAAGGCCACAAATTATACCACTTCTAATTCGATATACATGTACATCATTAAACCAAACAGGGCAGAGATTTATATCAGATACTTTTGACCATAGAATTACCATAATACCATATCTTATTACCATAATACCATATCTTATTACCATAATACCATATCTTATTACCATAATACCATATCTTATTACCATGTATCATATACATGGTTTCTGATAGTATTCATAATAAAATATTTAAAAAGTAAGGTTGACTTACCTGCTATTCAGAATATCTGTAGCAGGAATACACAATATTAATTGTGACCATCATGGCGGCAGGTCTGCAGTTGTACTCATGAAAAAGTCCCGTAGGTTATTTATAGGCCTAGTCTGGTCAAGCATGGAATTACTCATTTCTATGGTCAAGTGACAATGAAATGGCAAACAGGGTGACCCAATTTCAAAGTTCAATGGACTTTGACTGGTGTTACTGAGTGGTGAGCCAATAAGGTTTCATTGAACTTTACCTTAGCAATGAGAATAGGAATGTTACAGTTGGCTGATCTTTAAGAATGGTATTGGTGCGTGAACTTTTTGACACTGGAGCTAGCGAAACCATTTAGTTCAATTTTTTAATGGGAACATAAATTTAAACTTAACTTCATTCTAGCAGGTCCCGCTAGTTTGTTCCCCTATAGTGGTTTGTTAATTGCAGCGGTATATTAATTAACATTGTGTGATGTATAATGCAAGTTAAAACAGGGGAAGGCATAAGTTTTTTGCTACTTCAGTTATTACACCGACGGACCCCATAATCCAGGTACCACATATGCCTTTATCTCATGCCCTAATATATCTATCCCAGAATATTATCAAACCAGGGGGTAGTGGATATGAGGTTACTGGGATGTGCTGCCAAATAGGGTCCCATTTTCTAATGTTGCTGTTTTTCACATAAATTTTAACAAAATCTGTCAAATATATATTCAAATGATGGGTCTCCAGGAAACATGGGTCCAGTTTCTTCAAAAAACTGGTAAATGTTTGGGTCAATTTGGTGATCGTGATTATATATGTAACACCTCATTTACTGTAATAGACCAGAAGCCAATAAGACCTACCCACCCAGATATGTTCTTAGTAATAAGGCCTACCCAGATACTCTTATGATATTCTAGGTATCCCATGAGACCTGAATAACCATCCAATTGTCCTTGCTAATCCAGGTAGGTCTAATTCCATACACCTTTAAAATCCACTTATCACAGATGCCCTTAATATTTCCATAATCCAGGTACCCCACATGCCCTTAAATCTTGGTAAGGCTATACCCCATGTGCATATAAAACACTGCACAAAAAGGAAGTATCCTCTTTTTTCTAGGCACCCTGTGTTTAATTCCTTCTTAGAACCCTAAAGAAATTCAACAAGTGGGAAAAACAGAAACAGGCATTTCCTCCTGTGCATTTTGACACCTCATTTGTCACAATATAGCATCAGTATTGATGAAGCAGTGGCCATTTGGATGATGCAGTTTCCATTGTAGCTAAATAACCGTCTAGGTTCATTAAATGATTGTTTGTGGCCAAAGCATCACTTGTGCTGAGTTCCAGACTGAATCTGTACTCAGCAACTGAAATGATCATCTGACCCACAAAATATAGGTCTTGACACCATTTGTATGTGCAATATTGACAGCTATATACCATAGAATTGAATTTTCAGTAATGGCTGCACTAATTTGCATACTTGCATGCCACAGACACAACGAGGGTTTAGTGCAACAAAAGGGGTATCTGCATTTTTGGCCAAAATGAGATTTTGGTATCAAAATGATCCGCACAAGATCAGGAACTTAATTATGAGAAAATAGTAAATTCACCTAATCAAAAAGGTTTGAATAGTATTTCTTTTAACTTGTCAAAACCAAGGTAACAATGATGGGTACCAATCTGTAATTCACTTTTTCTCAAAATGACTGTAATGCAGATAGCCCTTTGTTACACTAAAACCCTCGACATGTGGTCACTTCAAGAATTTTTGAGTTTTATTGTGATCTTTGACCCTCAAAACATGGGTCTAGACACCTCATTTGCTCAGTTATCTGCAATATTGGCCGAGATATAGTGAAAATAGATTTTTCGGTAATGGTGGCACTAATTTGCATAAAAATGGCATGTGGGATATTTCACATTTTTTAAACATGTAGCTAATTGTTTTTTACACATTTGTTCTGATATAGAGACATCGATTAGAAGTTGATTCCTTGGAGTGCATGATACCAATATCTACCCACTAGACTATATGGTCCCTTGGTATTGGATGAATACCATCCAACACCTCGGAACTAGTAATTCACACTACCTCTATACCATATTGTATTTGTATACTACTCCGGATCCATATTTGCAAATAAATTTACAACTAGTTAGAGACACACACAAGAAACATGAAATGATCTTCAATTTAATGACACGTTTATATTCCTAATCTTACAATTGTGCATCACATAAACATGTGTAAACATATGATGATGTTAATTGTGGAAACACCCACAGTGTATGTGCTGGTCTGCAAATGTAATTGTCACTCTGAGCATGAGGCTGGCATCTATCAGATTTATTTCATATTCCAGCAAATCAGCGCATGTTGACCTGTTCACAGCATACAGGGTGAGTCTAGAACTGGAATCGGCCACTCGCGGAAATATAATACTATCACATGAGCGGCAAAACGCCGCGAGGGGCCTGGGTAATCCACCAAACCCGGCCATGCCAAAGCATGGCGCGGTTCCCGCCCCGTCCAGATCATTTTGACATATTATTTACATGGGCCCAACCATATGGTTGCACACCACTAAATACATCTCCCATAGGGTTACACGTGAAATGCACACTTTTAAAATGGATATTTCTTGACGTTATAAGAAACTGGTAACTTGAAATTTGGTTTCAACTTGAAGATGAAAGCCATGACTACTAACTCAACAACTCATATATGGGGGGTAACCGGCATAATTTTGAGCTAGAGCCTTTTCAAAAAGTACGAGTTGAGTTTTCCTGGTCACACGCAATTGTTGATTAAGATTATTGCGTCAGATACCGGAAATGACCTGAACACAAATGTCTCTGTTAAAATATTAAAAAATCATCATTGCATCAATTTTTTTGGACCTGAAGAACGCTGATGTGTCTGTCAAAATTCACACTATATTAATTTCGCCATAACTTGTAGTAAATACCCTAATTTTAAACTGTAATTTACAATAGGTCTCCCGTTTCGGCATAGAAACGGGCCGGTTTTGGACTTTTGCCTCAAAGGGGGTAGGGCCAGACGTTATTTAGTGGTGTGAAACCTGAAGGAGACACTTTTTTTATTATTGCCTCATTTTCTTAATCTTTTGCACTTTACATAATGCGTAGTTATGATTTTTGATCAAATATACGACTTCAAAGTGGTAAAAAACAGTGAAAGACATTGTGCGCCATATTGGCTATGTCAGTAGAAAAGTAGATTTTGGTTACCATGATCCTCGTCAAAAAGGCATACGGCACTATGCTAATCACTTGTTGTAAAACATTTTTCATGGAAGTATTGAAATTACAAGGACATTCTGTGAGGTTGACCTATTCAGTAGACACAGCTTAATCAATTTACCCCCCCCCCCATGCCCTATCCCCCCCCCCCCCATATACCCTATGCCCCCCCCCCCCCCCCCCCCCCCCCCCCCCCCCCCACCGCTTACGTTCAACTCTTGCTTCAAATATGTCTTTTTAAATACAATTTAGATCATGTTAGACCCCGCGCCGTTCTGAGAGGGGAGTTTACGGAAGTATGCAAAACTTGTATTCAAATCTTTTTTTCTTCTCACTAGAGCGTAATTCGTTTAAAATTATATTTTTGATATTTAAGAAAAAAAGGTTTTCTCCAAATTTTGTTCCTATTAGCGAAATTTAGACCCTCATATCTTAGCCATTTCGATAAATAAACATGATAAACTTTAAATCGTTTAAAGTAATCATTTACCTCTATGGCACGTGTCCGAGAAGTCTTAATGTCGCAGGGTCTTGCATTAAAATACAGTGGGGTGGAGAAAATGAGCATTTATACACGGCTCTATGGAGAAAAATTTACATAATCGTCGATATCTCGAAAAGAAAATCATTAATCAAACATAATATTTTTTCAAATTAACTTTTTTGGGCAGGGAATATACGGTTTTCTTCTTTAAAAAAAAAAAAAAAAAAAAAAAAAAAAGATAAAAAAACTAGATAATGACTTTAATTAGTCAGATTGTAGCTTATTCAACCAAACGGACGGATCTTTCATGATGAAACAGATGTGTATACTAAGAGAACGAAGTGTACGGGCCGTAATAATATGTGTTAGAACCAATTTTAACTAGAAGTCTAGTTATCATTGCCGGCAAGTCAGTTTAGACAGCAATGCAGGGGTGAAGGTCAAAGCGCCTTGACCCTCTGTATAGGTTGCACACCACTAAATACATCTCCCATAGGGTTACACGTGAAATGCACACTTTTAAAATGGATATTTCTTGACGTTATAAGAAACTGGTAACTTGAAATTTGGTTTCAACTTGAAGATGAAAGCCATGACTACTAACTCAACAACTCATATATGGGGGGTAACCGGCATAATTTTGAGCTAGAGCCTTTTCAAAAAGTACGAGTTGAGTTTTCCTGGTCACACGCAATTGTTGATTAAGATTATTGCGTCAGATACCGGAAATGACCTGAACACAAATGTCTCTGTTAAAATATTAAAAAATCATCATTGCATCAATTTTTTTGGACCTGAAGAACGCTGATGTGTCTGTCAAAATTCACACTATATTAATTTCGCCATAACTTGTAGTAAATACCCTAATTTTAAACTGTAATTTACAATAGGTCTCCCGTTTCGGCATAGAAACGGGCCGGTTTTGGACTTTTGCCTCAAAGGGGGTAGGGCCAGACGTTATTTAGTGGTGTGAAACCATATACTATTCCGCCACATCGTAAACCAACGGAGCAATTCTAACGGTTGGTGTTAGGGCGGCACACTTAGATGTCATACAAGTTGATGGACACTAGCACGTGCTATCAGCATGGGGGGTTCCTTGCTGGTAAACTGTGTGCACAAATATTCGCGGTACTACTATTCTAAGTACTATAGAAGTGTTGAACTAATTAACTGTGAATATTTATTTACCAGAAAATTTTGAATAAGAGGAAACTATTTATAAACATCAGAACAATATTAAAATTAATTAAACGAAGAGTATGTGTTTTTTGGCAACTTCTCTTTGCACGGGGGCTCCCTTAGGAGTCATAAAATGTACAGTGGATTATCCAGGTCCCTCACGGCTTCGCCGTTCAAAATCAGTGTACTAAGGCCGTGAGTGACCGATTCCAGTTCTAGGTGAGTCAGATATAGAGACACAGGCACTTTGTTGTCAAAAGGTTTTGCAAAATGTACAGAAGTGTATTTTCAAATTTATGAGGCCAAACAAAAAGTAGTAGTGGGTGCGCATTTCATTGAGACGCTTGATTCTTGTGCATGTATGGCAAGATCTTTGTCATTCATAGGATTGGCTTTGAAAAAGAGGGCGACACAAATATTGTAGAAATTCAATTTCAAAAATTCTTTTATTAATTGAAGCTAAATAACTGATCTTTCTAATACTGTTATTGATTTTTAATAGACCGGTCTGATATTCTCATGATGCCTTTCACAAAAAGTGCTTTTTCTTTGTGACTCACTCAGTACATCAAACATGTACATGTACCTTTATCAATGAAAATGGTGTGTGGAGAACACATGATGCAGTAAACCAACAAATTGGTCACATATCAAGCATTCAGAGGAATTATCTTGTTATCTCAAAATGATTGCTACATGTTCTTTATATATCCTATAGGGTCAAGTTCATGGCCATTATTGTCTGTTATTTTTACTTTTTGCTTGCATAGACTTGCACCCGATCTTTACATGCTATCAGTAATTTGTGACCATATTTAGTAAAGCTGATGCCCCATGGCTGCATCTGTACAGCGATGGATCCCATGTATTCACCATGCACAGTGTAACAGGTTATTTCATGTTTTTTAATATAGTCTGTATTACTTATGAATACTATGTCCTGGTAGCAGCTAACTCCACAAGGATTCCAGAATGACACATGTCTGCTGTGATGGATAGTATGCAACAGGTTTCCTGTGTTGTCTACTATCTCCACTACTTTTTTCATGTGGTCACCTATGATTATTGTGTCCTGTGGTGTTATAGCTAAGTAGTGTGGATTGATGCGTGTCTTGATACTAGCAATGTGGGATCCGTCTTTGTGATGTTTGCTGACGTATGGTGGCTCATGTACTTGCCCAACTAACAGCTGACCATTTCCATCTATTATTAATCCACGTAGTGCTGTATGTCCAGTATCGGAGGGCTGGTCTTCATGAGATATTGCCACCCACTTACATTTGTACACCCCTTCCTAGTATACACTTTCACATGCTGAGTGGAATCTGCAACATAATAGTTGCCTTCCGCACTGGCTGTGACATTCCATGGATATGATCCTCTCCCTGGTGCCATTCCTTGTGTGGTATCCAGACTGAATCTATACTCTCCCTCATTGCTATACACCTTTACACAATGACTGCTGATGTCTGCTACAGCAATATCATCAGTAGTAGGATTGACAACAATGGCCCATGCATTGAGCAGCTTACCAGGCCCATGAGAAGGTATAGCGTATAGCCAGCACACAAAGGGTACCGCCACCTATACCGGAAATGACTGGGCCAGAAACCGGAAAGTGATATTAACGCCTACCGACCCCTTTTCCCTACCCCTCAATTACCGCTCACATTCTGACATTTATTAGGCCATTACTTCCTGGACATGACTGCGCACTTTTTAACCCATGAACCACACTAGGAAGTCACTGGCAGGAAGATCCAAGATGGCTACTAGATGCAGGCTCTAACCAATTAGTCCTAATTAATTAGTTCTCTTAGCCTAGTAATACCTACATACAGTACTTGTATAGTTTGAATGGTGACTGTGGTTATATTATAAATACTTTTAACTTATAAAATACAGCGTCCTAGTATAAACCCTGTAACATAAATAATTTAAATCCCCGTTTTATAACTTACTAGTCGTGGGATATGACGTCGATTCCTTTTCCTAAATATGATAAATATCCTTTAAATTAGAATAAGTCCCGGTCTTAGTCGTATATAAACGCTTTGAAATATAGGATCAAAATCATAGATCTTTTAAGAGCGGTTACTAAAAGTATAATTCCAGAGATAGATTAACGAAGAAGAGAGCGAGTAAAATGAACACGGAAGACTTACGCCATTTATTACGTTATATTTACGCCGAGCATTTGATACTAGCGTTTCAATCTTTGGCAGAGGCTACCTCCAACGGTTGTAAAATCGACCATCCTTCTCACCAGTGGCAGCATTCGTGCATAGATCCAGACACTTATCATGCTTCCACGTTTTACAAATTGACTGCTGCACGTTTGGATAAGGGTCGGCTAAAGGCGATATTTGCCGAGGCTACCGAGAGTTTGGGGCTGGACTACAAACAAATAGAGTTTGAAAGTACCCTTCGAGAATATCTAGAGTGTTGGGAAGCAACGAGTTTTCAAGATATCGAAAGGAGTTGCAATATTGAGAGATACTACGCAAGGGCAGCAACTGCGGCAACCTCCAAGATGGATTCACTGGAGAGAAGATTTACAAGCGTATAATCAAACACTATTACGACAAGTTCTATAGACTATAGATTAACTTAGCTGTATTAAAGCTAACGAAACATGGAAGACAATGTATCATTGAGTAGTTCTACCGAGGAGTATGTCCAAAGTATGGAGAAATATGAATTACGTTTATTGCTGCGTTACACGTACGCGGAACAGTTAATGTCCACGCTCAGATTACTCGCGCAGTGGCTAATGGTTGTAATTTGGAAAACTATCCAACAGAGGTAAACTCAGAGTTAGATGAAACAATGCCTAGTTTGTACATCGTCGCTATAAATCAATTGAACATCGGCCTACTCTATGACATTTACAAAGCGGCCTCCAAGAACCTGATGTTGGACTACAAGGATATAAACTTTGAACAGACTATGGTACAGATACAGAGATGTTGGGTAGACACTAGTCGTAGAGATTGCGAACGGATGTTGATGGTGCCCCCGGTCTATATGGGGGCAACGATCACTGCTTTGAAAACAATTCTACAACAGTAATCTTACCGGCTGTGGTACGGATCATTCGTGTTAAAAAAGAACATTACGCTACGAAACTTCCATTTTAGCGGTTAATGTTTACGTAATTGAATGTATTGAATTGTTACTGAATTATGAATAAATAAATAATAATACCATGATATATATATATATATATGTTTGATCGTCATATCTTTTGCATAAAACTTTACACTAAGAACAGCACTGCAGCATTAGGTCGAAACAAAGGCATGCAGGAAATGCATACGGTTCTCTTCTGTAACGCTCGATATATCCTAAAATCATCATAACTCCAATCATCAACACTGTCTCAACATGTCTAACTCAGCTGCTTACCCTACCATTCGTTCAAATCCCTTGGATACCTTTCCTTCTATCTAAATATTATCAATCGATATTGATTGGTTATGTACGTACATTTGTTTACTTATAAGGCAAGAAGATCAATTGAGTTTCAGTATTGTTGATCGAACACTCTTTTATTTCCCTCCACATAACAATGTATAATTATACAAGATGGGCTTATTCTATTACATTTAACATTTATCTTTATTAGCTATGTAAGTTGAAAAAAGTTGACATGGGTAGTTTGAGAGGTGAACACGACACGCTACTTCAAACATGTTATACCAACAAAATAATATGATGACACAAAGGGCATATTTATTTTATTTATTTATTTATTTGGACATACACTTTTGAAACAGTGGCATGAGTCTTCTCGACTGATGCGTCCTTAAAACATATTACACAATATTATCACATGTATAAATAAAAAAGCAGAATATATACAAATATTTACATGATAACATAGAATCATACAAGTTGAATGCTACGTGCGGTCCATGCATGTTTTAAATAGGATTTGCAGAACACATCAAATATTTGGAGTACAGGTAAATCATCACATACAGTAAGAACATCATTTGAAAGACCTAGCATAAGACACATTTTAATAGTTAGGTTACCAGATATAAATAGTCTCCAAAACTCTTCTAAATTATGGAGTGATAGTTGATTTTCAAGTTTAAGGAATTCGTCAACTCTGATATGATTTAACGCACTACAAGTAAATAAGAAATGTCTAAGATCCTCAGTATCTTTATCACATAATGGGCAGTACCTATTTACATCAGGTTTCCATGAATGAGCACGGCCATTGAGGGGTAAGGTCTTGCACCGAGCTTTGAATTTCATTGTACAATATTATAAAAGTCTTTTAATCGTCATTGTTGTTCATCGTCTTTATTTTCCTCCTCGTCATCACTCTCGTTATCTTCCACGAACAATCCTGCAAATTTGGACTCGTGTTTTGCTATCACTCGATTCAGAGCCTTGGTGATATCCACGCCTTTCTCAGTTTTCTCTTCGAGATCATCTAACACTTCATGACACGTTTTGTCGTCTTTTAAATGTAAATAACCGGATAAAAAGTCCTTGAACCTGGCGAAGAAGTTTCTTTTGACGGTGCATAATGTCTTTGTATTTACCACTTTCCGGTTTCAGGCCTAGTCATTTCCGGTATAGGTGGCGGTCCCCTTTGTGTGCTGGCTATACGCTATACCTTCTCCCTCTCTCATGGCGACCAAACCTTTTCCAAGAACCGGTGATGAATTGTTGCTTTAGCTATTTCTTGGGGTTCTACTTCCGTGTCCAGATATATCAGCTACATGAAACAAAATAAGATATTAAAGGGGTACATATTAGTGTTGAAGAATGTAAAATATATAATTTACTTCAGAATTCAAGACGAACATTTAATTATGGTCATTGTTGCTGTTGCCACTCACAAAATCAGAAAAGCAGCCCAGCATATTTGAGTCTGTAGGAATTATTATCTTATTTCAATGCATTTACATTCTTATCTTTTTGTAGGTGTAAATACTACAATTTCATTGGTTAACACGTATGAAATCTGATCCCTATAGTGTAAACATAAGAGTCAAACCACACGATATATTTCATATCGTCGATTAACCGCGTTACCAGTATTTGCCCGGTATGATCGGTAAGACATTACATGTACAGCGCTTGCTTTGCGTCTGTGTAAGAGTTGCTTAAAATACGACTCGTAAATAATAAACAAATAAAATGGCAGATGATTTAAACGCAACTGAGTCGATTTTTAGTGTTGCATTCTGAGGCAGAAATAGACCTAAAATAGTTCTAATCCTGGGACTACAAAGATATAAACTTTGAACAGACTATGGTACAGATACAGAGATGTTGGGAAGACACTAGTCGTAGAGATTGCGAACGGATGTTGATGGTGCCCCCGGTCTATATGGGGGCAACGATCACTGCTTTGAAAACAATTCTACAACAGTAATCTTACCGGCTGTGGTACGGATCATTTGTGTTAAAAAAGAACATTACGCTACGAAACTTCCATTTTAGCGGTTAATGTTTACGTAATTGAATGTACATTGTTACTGAATTATGAATATATAAATAATAATACCATGATATATATATATATATATATATATATGTTTGATCGTCATATCTTTTGCATGAAACTTTACACTAAGAACAGCACTGCAGCATTAGGTCGAAACAAAGGCATGCAGGAAATGCATACGGTTCTCTTCTGTAACGCTCGATATATCCTAAAATCATCATAACTCCAATCATCAACACTGTCTCAACATGTCTAACTCAGCTGCTTACCCTACCATTCGTTCAAATCCCTTGGATACCTTTCCTTCTATCTAAATATTATCAATCGATATTGATTGGTTATGTACGTACATTTGTTTACTTATAAGGCAAAAAGATCAATTGAGTTTCAGTATTGTTGATCGAACACTCTTTTATTTCCCTCCACATAACAATGTATAATTATACAAGATGGGCTTATTCTATTACATTTAACATTTATCTTTATTAGCTATGTAAGTTGAAAAAAGTTGACATGGGTAGTTTGAGAGGTGAACACGACACGCTACTTCAAACATGTTATACCAACAAAATAATATGATGACACAAAGGGCATATTTATTTTATTTATTTATTTATTTGGACATACACTTTTGAAACAGTGGCATGAGTCTTCTCGACTGATGCGTCCTTAAAACATATTACACAATATTATCACATGTATAAATAAAAAGGCAGAATATATACAAATATTTACATGATAACATAGAATCATACAAGTTGAATGCTACGTGCGGTCCATGCATGTTTTAAATAGGATTTGCAGAACACATCAAATATTTGGAGTACGGGTAAATCATCACATACAGTAAGAACATCATTTGAAAGACCTAGCATAAGACACATTTTAATAGTTAGGTTACCAGATATAAATAGTCTCCAAAACTCTTCTAAATTATGGAGTGATAGTTGATTTTCAAGTTTAAGGAATTCGTCAACTCTGATATGATTTAACGCACTACAAGTAAATAAGAAATGTCTAAGATCCTCAGTATCTTTATCACATAATGGGCAGTACATATTTACATCAGGTTTCCATGAATGAGCACGGCCATTGAGGGTTAAGGTATTGCACCGAGCTTTGAATTTCATTGTACAATACATTGGCGGAGCCAGGGGGGGCCTGGGGGCACGTGCCCCCCGGGTCCCTGGCACCAAAAAAAAAAAAAAAAAGGAGAAGAAGAAGAAGAAAAAGAAAGAAAAAGGAGAAAAAGGAAGAAAAAAAGAGAGATAGTAGAGGGTATAGAGTTCTTTTTTGTTACATAGTAAGTATCCATGCCCCCACCCATTATTTTGTACGTTCCCGGCACAGATTCCGGCATATCAAGGCAATAATGGCGTAACCAGAGAGTTAAGAAGGGGCCGACCGCTCCTTCTCCCCTGTCCTCCAATTTTGCCATTGTCGTCTCAATTTTGATAAGAGAAATCATAGTTAAATTATGACGTTTAAATACAAACGTTGTATGTGCCTGTGCCCCTTCCCCCCAAAAAATAAATTCATTCCAAATTAAGAAGATCGTTTGAAGCCAAAATGTACCTCAATCCTAGAAAAACCGGGTAAAATAGCAAAACATTTAACAATAAAAGCAGTGTCATAAAGCCAACATTTATCTCAAGTGTGGCAAATAAATATAAAGAATCCAGGGGTTTTCGTAAAAAAACAAAAATAAAAACATTTTAATAGAAGCAAAAATGTATTTTAATCTTGGCAAAATTAATGTAAAGAAGTCAATGTTGCGTGGTTGGTATCTCAATCGCGGCACAATTTATGTAAAATAGCCCCAACAAAATCGCGCTCTACGCTCGCATGTGACATGAACGTTAACTTTAATTTTGGAATCTAGTTTTAAGCCAAATTGTATCTCGATCATGACAAAATTAGTTAGTGTTGAGAAGCCAATACTTTGCGTGTTTTACTCATGTGCCTCGAAATATTTGCTTTAGTTTTATAAGCTTGTACCAGCGATAATTGGCAAAATATGTAGAATAGCAAAACAAATTGCCCCAAACGATAAGACTTTGGACCAGTCATTGTGTGACTTCACTTCTTGTTGTCCGTTTCGGGAGGGCCTGAGGCCGAGGGCCGAGCGGAGGGTGAAGGGTGGGTGGATGTTTTAGAACCTCAAAATATTTACATTTCTTTTTAGAAGTTTGTTATCAGCAAAAAAGTCCGCATGAGCCTTCGAACATTACATTTAGCTTCATAACAAATTAGTATTACATTTTGTGCGCTACGCGCTAATGTGACTTCAAACATTAACTTTAGCTTTATGAAGGCAATCATAGCAAACTGTAAAATAGCAGATTTTGCGCGCGCGTAATAATAATAATTTCAAAAATATATGATTTTGATTTGCAGCTTTAGTTTTCTTTTAAATTAAGATTTTGATATTCTTAAAACGTACAAAAAAGAAGATAGAATTACCCAAAAGAAAATGTCTTTATTGACAGTAATATGTAGCAGGAGAGCCCTCCTATGGCCTTAAAAACTGCAGTCTGCAGAAAGCCTTTAGTAGTGCCCCCTTAGTCCCACGGGCTTTTCCCCTGGAGCCCACCGGGGCCCGGAAGCGGCTCCTGGATCCCACGCCGATTTGGTCAGTGCCACAGGCCTGGATACAGGGGGGCTCGACTGGCATAGGCCTATATAAAAAGCCAATATTGATCGGAAATAAAGTAATTGCTTTTAAATATAAAATATTAGTCAAAAGTACACACCAAATAGCACCAAATGGGTTCGAAAATTGAAAAAAAATCCAATTCTGAGGGAGGGGCACATCACACCTCAGACTCTCCCCCTGTTCGAAATTTTAAACCATCTATGCTTAAATCAAGAATATATTAGTATAATTATGCGCAACTTCTTTCGTGCATTGATAAAAAACAAAATATTTATTAGAAATGAAGGTGGCTGTTTGATAAAATGTTGGTCAAAAGTATACAACAGATCGCACCAAATGAGTTCGAAAATTGAAAAAAATCCAATTCTCAGGGAGGGGGGACATCCCCCATCCCCCTCAGACTCCCCCCCCCCCCCTGTTCGAGCTGTTAGACCATAATGATTCTATACCTAAATCAAGAATATATCAGTATAGGCTCAACTTCTCTCGTCACGTTCGTGCATTGATAAAAAACAAAATATTTATTCAAATGAAGGTGGCTTTTCGATAAAATTATGGTCAAAAGTATACACCAGATGGCACCAAATGAGTTCGAAAATTGATAACATTTCCAATTCTGAGGAGGGAACATCCACCCTCCTGTTCGAGCTTTTCAACCATCTATACTTAAATCAATAATATATCAGTATATAATATGCTCAACTTCTTCGTGCATTGATAAAAAACAAAATATTTATTGGAAATGAAGAGGTGGCTTTTCGATAAATTTTGGTCAAAAGTATACACCAGATCGCACCAAAATTTTTTTTTCTACTTCTGAGGGGTCACATCCCCCTCAGATAACCCCCTGTCCGAGCATAGCTCGGAGGGCGGTGCTGCGCACCGCATGGATGGTACCTTAGCAATTTAAGTTATTTGGGCACCCTTAAACTCTTCTTGATCAGAGTCTGAGTGCCCCCCGGGTAAAATAATCCTGGCTACGCCTATGCAATATTATAAAAGTCTTTTAATCGTCATTGTTGTTCATCGTCTTTATTTTCCTCCTCGTCATCACTCTCGTTATCTTCCACGAACAATCCTGCAAATTTGGACTCGTGTTTTGCTATCACTCGATTCAGAGCCTTGGTGATATCCACGCCTTTCTCAGTTTTCTCTTCGAGATCATCTAACACTTCATGACACGTTTTATCGTCTTTTAAATGTAAATAACCGGATAAAAAGTCCTTGAACCTGGCGAAGAAGTTTCTTTTGACGGTGCATAATGTCTTTGTATTTACCACTTTCCGGTTTCAGGCCTAGTCATTTCCGGTATAGGTGGCGGTCCCCTTTGTGTGCTGGCTATACGCTATACCTTCTCCCTCTCTCATGGCGACCAAACCTTTTCCAAGAACCGGTGATGAATTGTTGCTTTAGCTATTTCTTGGGGTTCTACTTCCGTGTCCAGATATATCAGCTACATGAAACAAAATAAGATATTAAAGGGGTACATATTAGTGTTGAAGAATGTAAAATATATAATTTACTTCAGAATTCAAGACGAACATTTAACAATGGTCATTGTTGCTGTTGCCACTCACAAAATCAGAAAAGCAGCCCAGCTTATTTGAGTCTGTAGCAATTATTATCTTATTTCAATGCATTTACATTCTTATCTTTTTGTAGGTGTAAATACTACAATTTCATTGGTTAACACGTATCAAATCTGATCCCTATAGTGTAAACATAAGAGTCAAACCACACGATATATTTCATATCGCCAGTATTTGCCCGGTATGATCGGTAAGACATTACATGTACAGCGCTTGCTTTGCGTCTGTGTAAGAGTTGCTTAAAATACAACTCGTAAATAATAAACAAATAAAATGGCAGATGATTTAAACGCAACTGAGTCAATTTTTAGTGTTGCATTCTGAGGCAGAAATAGACCTAAAATAGTTCTAATCCTGGGCGAAAAAATAAATGATATGCAAACAACATAACCGGTCGTGTTTTTCACGCTGATTTTATGGACAGTGGTGACGGCGCAGAGCCTGTTAACGGGTTGTAACTTCGGGGGATTTTACGGATGTATGAAGGGAAGAGAATTCGGTGCCTTGTTTGGAGAGAGTTTCGTTTTCCGCAAGTGTTTAAATACCATTTTTTTCTTTTGGGCCTTTGGACTAAACAATAAATTTGTTATCCCCTGCATGTTTACACAATACGGAAAAATACCTATGGATTGTGCCATATCACATGCCAAACCTTAGGTATTTTCCCATATTGTGTGAACATACACGGGATAACTATTAATAAGAGTGTTAATAATATTTTGAGATATTACACATACAAGTAAGTCAATCATGTGGGTAATCGATGTGACAGAATTAGTTCTTCTTGTCAACCACACAATCATCATAAATAACAGTCATTGAAATACTTTCACTGACCATCCAGGAATTGAACCTAGGACCTTCAGAACCATCTAGACCGACACTCGACCAGCTAATGGGAAAGAGAGATTTTATTATTTATAATCCTTCAGTTTAATCCTATCCTCTAACATCTTTTGACCCAAATCGTAGGAATAGGTTTCAGAAATCATACTAATTCATAATATGAACACATTAATCATGTGAGTAAATTATGTTTTCTTGTCAACCACACACCATAAATAACAGCCAGTGAAATACTTTCACTGACCATCCAAGAATTTGGAAGAATTTGGATTTATTTCATTATTTATGTGCCTTCAGTTTTATCTTCGAACATCTTAAACCAAAAAGCTTAGAAAAAGGTTTTAGAAATCAAGTCATAGTATAAACGCATAAGTACTTTGATCATGTGAGGAAAAATCACTATGAGTTCAGTTATTTCTCCTTGGTTTATGATGTGTGGCTGACATCCTGACTCAGACCTTGTACCTCTCATCTGCAAAATATAAAATATGCTTTGAATAATGGGAAAATTAATGAATCCATAATTAGGTCTACTTTTTATCCGCCCGGCTTGAAGAGCAGGAGGGATATTGTGATCATGCCATGTGTGTCTGTATATGTACACCTAGCAACAAAAGTCCCTGACCCGGTGCTTTGATAGGTTGGCTAATTCAAAATAGATAATCGGTACCAAAAATTCAAATATATATTAAATGAGCAAATTTCTTCTCCGCAGTTTGATACCTCATTCAACAAAATCGAATGGATACTTTTAAAGTTATGGCGAATTCAATGACCGCGCATAACAACAGCAAAGTTGCACTAGGTATAGGAAATCATTGATTTGTGTGTGATTACTGTCATAACTCTGTGCTATCTGGATGAATGGGTCTGGAGTTAGCTGTGAAGAATGAAAGTCTTTGCTATCTTTACACACACCAACAGTGCGTAATCACACACAAATTTTTGGTACCGATAATCTATTTTAAATTAGCCAACCTCAAAGCACCTGGTCAGGGACTTTTGTTGCTAGGTGTATATGTCTATTGTGTGTTCCCTTTAGCTTTTGGTTAGCCTTTTTGGTTAGGTTCGACCTGTTCAGTGCTCTCATATGAAGAGTCAAGTTTCAATCTCCACCATACTTGGTAACAATTATAGTTGGGTAAAGGGGACTTCAGATGCTCATGGGGTGTAGACAGATTGGCCTCTAATGACCCCTACATGACCTTTGACCCCATTTTGCCAACACTGCACGTATTGCTGCTGTTTTGGGCTCTCATGTAAAGTCAATACTTCTGCAATATCATGTTTGGCTTACCCGTTCGTGATGTCATACAGAATCAACGCCATAACATCCATAACATTTCACAGCTTATTGGCGTGAACCATTACAGGGCACGAAACATGATATTGCCAAGACTTCAATCTCAGCCAAACTTGGTGAAAATATTCTTTAGGTAAGGGGGATTGAGGTGCTCACGGGGTGTACACAGATTGGCCTCTAATGACCCCTACATGACCTTTGACCCAAATTTTGTCAATACTCTAATAAACTGCTCTTATTACTTTTTAGGGCTCTCATGTAAAGTCAGACTTCAATCTAGGCTAAATTTGGTGACAATAATCTCTAAGTAAAGGGAATTGAGATGTTCATGGGGTGTACACTGATTGACATCTAATGACCCCTACATGACCTTTAACCCCAATTTGTCAACACTTTAAACTGCACGTATTGCTCTTTAGGGTTCTCTTATGAAAAGTCACAACTTTAATCTCAACAAAATTGGTGACAATAATCTTTGCATAAGGGGACTTGAGAGGATACTTGGGGTGTACCCGGATTGACTTGTAATGACCCCTACATGACCTTCGACTCATTTTGTCAAAACGTTCAGGCTCTCTCTCTCTCTCGTATGAAAAGTCACAACTTCAATCTCGACCAAACTTGGTGACAATAATCTTTGAGTATAAGGGGACTTGAGATGATACACGGGGTGTACCCAGATTTACCTGTAACGACCCCTGCATGGCCTTCAACCCATTTTATCAAAACTTTAGGGCCCTCCCTCTCATATGACAAGTCAGACTTCAAGCTCAACTAAACTTGGTGAAAAAACTGACAATAATATTTGAGTAAGGGGGTTTGAGATGACTCATGGGGCATACCCAGATTGACCTCTAATGTGACCTTTGACCCCATTTTGGTGAATCTCCTAGTCATAGGGATTCGCAAGTCGTGACTTACAGTATTTTTTATTTAACTTACCACTGAGAAGATTTGTTTTATACTGGGCCTCTTGCTCCGGTCTTTATCCCAGCACCATTTCATTAGATTAGCCAAAGGCTTGGGCATGTCAGCTGGAATTGGTGGTCTCTCGTCACCCTCACACACTCTATACAGGATGTTTGCAGCACATGAGCCTTCAAATGGAATCTGTGTAGTCCATAGCTCCCAAACCACCACCATGTAGGCAAAGATGTCATAGGAAGGCGATAGCTTCTCTTCAGCCAAGAGCTCAAGTGCCATCCAAGCATATGAAGCTCTTTCTGTTGCAGTTATAGTGACATCTGTTCTTTTTGCCAATCCAAAGTCGGCCAACTTCAAGACATTGCCTTTTGCGATCAGATAATTTGGCGATTTCACATCTTTGTGTATGATCTTCATCTTATTCAGATATTCTATCGGTCTTCCTGCCTGCTTCGCCCAGTCATAGAACTGCTTCAGCTTTTCTCCCCTATGCTTATCAAGGTAGGATCGCAGAGAACCCTCTTCACAAAGCTCCAGAATCAGAAAGAATTCCCACTTCCCATCTATCACCCCAAGAAGGTTGACAATATTGGGATGATCAAGTCCAGACAAAACCTCAATCTCATTCATGTCAGGTTCATTCAGTCGTTTAGCTGCTACGTCCTTGTTTTTCCATTTAGCCTTGAAAACGGAACTGAAACCTCCGCTACCTATTTGTTCTACAAGCTCCAGTTCTTGACGTGGTATTTTTGAATATGCCATATTGGTTCAGAATTCATATCTGTAGGAAATAATGTTATGTAGAAATGCTTTATAAGATACCATGGGCCAAAGTCTTGTAATTAAATGATGTTTTAGCTGAAAACCATAGCCAACTAAAATCATTTCTAAAACAAATGCAAGTTAATGTCTTTCAAATCATATGTTGAACTAAACATGTTTTTCCACATGAGGAATATCACCAACAAAATTGTTGACTAAACACATACAGTTAAATTTCTTCAAATGAGTCTATAGGTACATTCAGTGGTGTTAAAACCTTTGTAGTGCATGGGTGTGTTGTTCGCTTTCAGATCGAAAGTAAGTAACACCCGCTTTGTGGTAGCAGGATGGAGGTACCTACCGCCAGCGTATGAGAAAAAAATCTATCAAGGCCACAAATTATACCATTTGTAATTGGATATACAACATTAAACCAAACAGGGCAGAGATTTCTGATACTTTCGACCATATGAAAACATTACCATAATACCGTAAAATGGGGTGAATAGTGACATGGGGCCCCATGTCCCTATTCACCCCATTTTACGGTACACAAACTGGCCGGGTGACATTTAAAAAACTGTTCCCATTTTGTCCCTATTCACCCCCATGTCCCTATTCACCCCGTTTTACGGTACCATAGTACCATATAAATCTTACCATATTACCATGGTTTCTGATAATATTGTTTGAAATTAAGGTTGACTTACCTGGTATACAGAATAGTTGTAGCAGGAAAACACAATATTAATTGTGACCAACATGGTGGCAGGTCTGCTGTTGTGCTCATTAAAAAGTCCCGTAGGTTATTTATAGGCCTAGCCTGTTCAAGCATGGAATTACTTCTATAATTCCATGCTTCAAGTGACTGTGAAATGGCAAACAGAGTTACCCAAATTCGAAGTTCAATGGACTTTGACTGGTGTGAGTGGTGAGCCGCTACGGTTTCAGTGAACTTTACCTTAGCAATGAGAATAGAAATGTTACAGTTGGCTGATCTTTCTGAATGGTATTTGTGCATGAACTTTTTGACACTGGAGCTAGTGAAACCTTTAATTTAGCTCAATTTTTTTAATGGGAACATAAATTTAAACTTTACTGTAAAAGTGGAAATGTTTGCGCTACATTTATTTTCGAAAATATGCAAATATATTCCTTTTATATGTAGGTCAAAATGAGATTTTGGTATCAAAATGATCCGCACAAGATCAGGAACCTATTATAAAATAGTAAATTCTCCTAATCAAAAAGGTTTGAATAGTATTTCTTTTAACTTGTCAAATAATGGGTACAAATCTTTAATTCACTTTTTCTCAAAATGACCAAAATGCAGATAGCCCTTTGTTACACTAAACCCTAGACATATGGTCACTTCAAGAATTTTTAAGTTTTATTGTGATCTTTGACCCTCAAAACATGGGTCTAGACACCTCATTTGCCCAGTTATCTGCAATATTGGCCGAGATATAGTAAAAATAGATTTTTCGGTAATGGCAGCACTAATTTGCATAAAAATGGAACGTGGGATATTTTCACATTTTTTAAACATAGCTAATTGTTTTCTACACATTTTTTCTGATATAAAGACATCGATTAGGGACGCACCATTAGATTTTCAGGGTGGGGGGTAGGAAGTTTTCGGAAAAAAAAAATTCCCCCTCTATGCAGGCAAATAAAAAATATTCACCCCCTGATGAGTAAAAAAAAAAAAAAAAATTCTACCCCCACCCAACTCAATATGAATGGATACATTAAAAAAAAAAATTCGCCGCCTCCGGCGGCGCAAAAACAAAAATTCACCCCTTGCGGCGGCCAAAAAAAAAAAATTATCCCCCGAACCCAACTTCCTACCCCCCCTGAAAATCAAATGGTGCGTCCCTTAGAAGTTGATTCCTGGGGGTGCATGATACCAATATCAACCCACTAGACTATATGGTCCCTTGGTATTGGATGAATACCATCCAACACCTCGGAACCAGTAATTCACACTACCTCTATACCATATATTGTATTTGTATACTACTCCGGATCCATATTTGCAGATTAAATTTACAACTACTTAGAGACACACACACAAGAAACATGAAATGATCTTCAATTTAATGACACATTTATATTCCTAATCTTGGGTAATCCACCAAACCCGGCCATGCCAAAGCATGGCGCGGTTCCCGCCCCGTCCAGATCATTTTGACATATTATTTACATGGGCCCAACCATATACTATTCCGCCACATCGTAAACCAACGGAGCAATTCTAACGGTTGGTGTTAGGGCGGCACACTTAGATGTCATACAAGTTGATGGACACTAGCACATGCTATCAGCATGGGGTATTCCTTGCTGGTAAACTTTGTGCACAAATATTCGCGGTACTACTATTCTAAGTACTATAGAAGTGTTGAACTAATTAAACTGTGAATATTTATTTACCAGAAAATTTTAAATAAGAGGAAACTATTTATAAACATCAGAACAATATTAAAATAAATTAAACGAAGAGTATGTGTTTTTTTGGCAACTTCTCTTTGCACGGAGGCTCCCTTAGGAGTCATAAAACGTACAGTGGATTATCCAGGTCCCTCACGGCTTCCCTGTTCGAAATCAGTGTACTAAGGTCGTGAGTGACCAATTCCAGTTCTAGGTGAGTCAGATAGAGACACAGGCACTTTATTGTCAAAAGGTTTTGTAAAATGTACAGAAATGTATTTTCAAATATAAAAGGCAAACAAAAAGTTGTAGCGTATGCACATTTCATTGAGACGCTTGATTCTTGCGCATGGATGGCAAGATCTTTGTCATTCATCGGATTGTTTTTGAAAAGAGGGCGACACAAATATTGTAGAAATTCAATTTCAAAAATTCTTTTATTAATTGAAGCTAAATAACTGATCTTTCTAATACTGTTATTGATTTTTAATAGACAGGTCTGATATTCTCATGATGCCTTTCAAATGGCAACTGCGTAGTCCACAGCTCCCAAACCACCACCATGTAGACAAAGATGTCATAGGAAGGAGATAATTTCTCTTCAGCCAAGAGCTCAGGTGCCATCCAAGCATATGAAGCTCTTTCTGTTGCAGTTATTGTGATATCTGTTCTTTTTGCCAATCCAAAATCAGCCAACTTCAAGGCATTGCCTTTTGCGATCAGATAATTTGGCGATTTCACATCTTTGTGAATGATCTTCATCTTATTCAGATACTCTATAGGTCTTCCTGCCTGCTTCGCCCAGTCATAGAACTGCTTCAGCTTTTCTCCCCTATGCTTATCGAGGTAGGATCGCAGAGAACCCTCTTCACCAAGCTCCAGAATTAGGAAGAATTCCCACTTCCCATCTATCACCCAAGAAGGTTGACAATATTGGGATGATCAAGTCCAGACAAAATCTCAATCTCATTTCTGTCAGGTTCATTCAGTCGTTTAGCTGATACGTCCTTGCTTTTCCACTTAGCCTTGAAAACGGAACTGAAACCTCAGGAACCTATTTGTTCTACAAGCTCCAGATCTTGACGTGGTATTTTTGAATATGCCATATTGGTTCAGAGTTCATATCTGTAGGAAATAATGTTATGTAGAAATGCTTTACACCTTTTGGGTCAAAGTATTGTACTAAACCAGATTTTGGTTGAAAACCATAGCCAACTAAAATAATTTCTAAATAAAATGAAGTTTATATCTTTCAAACTATATCTTAAACTATACATGTTTGTCAACATGAGGAATATCACCAAAAATATGTTGACTAAACAATACAGTTGATTATGAGTCTGTAGGTACATTCAGTGGTGTTAAAACCATTGTAGTGCATATAAAGTGTTCACACCAGGCTTCTCGTTACATTGCGTTTTCGCGTCTGGGGACGCAATATTTCTGATAAAAACGCAGTAAATTTCAAACTGGACTCTTTATTGCGTCCATCTGGACGCAATAATGTTGAAAGTGTAAGCTTACAAATATCAGTTTTCATGACAATCCGAATCGGAGTGTACTTATTAATGAAATATTAAATATTCTCGGTCTTCTTTGTACAACTCTCGACCATCGTCCATGTTTTCATCCCATGTACATATGTTTTCGTCGTGTCCGTTGAATGCATACAACCAGATAGTCCCCGTTTAATCCGATTCCGAAGTCACAACTTGCAATTCACAAATTACATTTTTGACTTGGACCCCATAATTTCTTCTCGGACCCCATAATATTTGTACCTAACGAGAAGCCTGGTTCACACCCTTGCCCCCCCCCCACCCCCCCCCCCCTCCCCATTTTTGTATCCCCCCCCATTTTGTTTTTTGTCTTTGTCTTTGTCCCCGTTTCCCCCAAAAATATATTATTGCCCGAGTATGAGAAAGAAATCTATCAATTAGGCCATGAATGATACCATTTGTAATTGGATATACAACATCAAACCAAACAGGGCGGATATTTATATCTCTGATACTTACAACCATATATCCATTATCATAACCTGAGACAAACATACCTAAAGGGATAAGAAGCTCTCTTCAGACCTGTAATGTGCAGGGATCCAGATATTACACAGTATTGCCATAGTTGATGGCCAATCTATTATCATCATTCAATTTAATTTGTAGCACAACCTCGTTATGCGAGATACAGGGTGAGTCAAAAAGAAGTTTACCCGGATTGGTGATGTTTTAAAAAACAAACAAATGACACTCAAGAGTTCAGTAAAGCACATATTTAACATACATGCTTGTTAGGAAAAAGAATGACACAAATTGATCATTGCTAAGAGGAGTTATGCCTATTTTAATAAAGGTACTCATTTTGCAAGCTGTCCACGGAATACTTGACAAAACAAATGTAAAGTAAGCAGTTTAGCTGTGTACTTACCTACAATTAATGCCCTGCCCTTCCTTTGACTTGATGACCATTAAGATTGATGCATCTTCGGCGCAGACGGATCTCCTGGCGCGCCATTGAAAGCATGCGGGAAAGGGCTCATGAAAAAGCCCTGTAAGTATATAGGCCTATTCTGTTCAAGCATGGACTTACTACTAAGTCCATGGTTCAAAGTGACAGTGAAATGGCAAACAGAGTTACCCAAATCTAAAGTTCAATGGACTTTGACTGGTGTAAGTGGTGAGTCAATACGGTTTCAGTTATCTTTACCTTAAACTAGCAATGAGAATAGAAATGTTACAGTTTAGCTGGTCTTTCTGAGTGGTATTAGTGCAGGAACTTTTTGACACTGGAGCTAGTGAAACCATTTAGTTCAATTTGTTAATGGGAACATACATTTAAAGGGACACTAATTAAGAGATGTGTTTGGAGGCTGCACCCTCAATTATGATGAAAACTGGGATTGGTATATTTTTACAATTGTATTACATGTTGATTCAAATATGCTGATCAAGCCGCGATCAGCATTTTACGTCACACAGTGTCCCCCTGCAGCACGTGTGATAAATAACGCGAACCATATTTACATAGAGGGCGTTTTTAAGAAAAGGTTCAATTAATAGCGATGGTATTGTTTTAATCAAGTTTTGCTGTGTTTTGTTGTGAGTAGAAACAACAATAATGGTAATTTTTAATGTTCATCTTGAATTCTGAAGTAAATTAATCTTTAAAAATAATCTTTAACCCTTCTCTGAATCCCTTTAAAGCAATGAAAACATCCTGTTCTGTGGTCATGAACGACCTATAGGTAACAGGTAGTGTAGGTCTGTCAAGCGGTAGTATATTGAGGGGAATTGGTTTATATACATGTAGGCAGGTTCTAGCTAGAGGTGTATTATGTGATCAAAAAGGGGAAATACCATGAAAATACTCAGTTTTACTTCTAAGTTCCTTCAAAACCAGTTAAAGGTAGATGACCCGATCACATTCCGATTTTAAACTTGAATTTTTCTATTCTACATGAAAGGTCATCCTTAAAAAAGTCGTGTTCCAAAGTTTGAGTTGCATAGCTCTAACGGTTCTTATTTTAGACGCACAAGATGCTGTGAACTGTACCCATTGAGTAGTACACAAACTATATCGGTGGTATACCACCATTCGCGGTAATTCGACGGTATTTCATCGATTTCTCCGTAATTATACTGATTTAGGCCGTCAAACTTCAGTATGATGATGAGAAAAATACGAGCTTTCATATGATATGAAAATCTCCGTATGTTTGAAATAATTCTGTGTTACGAAAATGTGATCGGGTCATCTACCTTTAAAGTTGTATTTACTACATTTTTGTGGTGAATAAGTGCTGGGTAGGACAGCTTTTATTGCACGGGCACAAATTGCTAGTGCCGGGTGGGCCTGCCAGGTGCCGCCCGCCGTAGCTAGAACCCTGCATGTCATTGGGTTAAAAGTTTCAAACATTTAAAAAACTCTTTAAATAAATCAAACATTTTGAAAATTAGAAGAATTAGAACAAAAGGATCTAAAATATGACAACTATGGGTTACATTGTTTCCCTGTCCTAATGTATTAAAATAAAGGCTGATGCTGCAATAATAACATTTTGGGGCAATTGCCCTGCTTGAGCGCTTCTGTTCAATGAAAACAACTTTTAACATTACTACTCCATATTTACAGTACAGCTACTTTAGAGGCACACGCACACAAGAAACATGAAATAATCTTCAATTTAATGACACATTTATATTTCTAATCTTACAATTGTGCATCACATAAACATGTGTAAACATATGATGTTGTTGATTGTGGAAGCACCCACATTGTTTGTGCTGGTCTGCAAATGTAATTGTCACTCTGAGCATGGGCTGGCACCCGGGGCTGGCACCTATCAGATTTATTTCATATGCCAGCAAATCAGCGCATGTTGACCTGTTCACAGCATACAGGGTGAGTGAGGTAGAGACACAGGCATTTTGCAAAATGTACAGAAATGTATTTTCAAATTCATAACAGAGTATAATCTATATTTCCTTAATTTAGATAAAAACCTTTCCAAATCCATTGTGTTATAATGTTGCATCAATAGTAAACCTCTCTTTTTTGAACCAATCAACGGGATTGCAATAATTCAGTATTTGTCATGACTGGCTGATTTAAGAATGTGTGTGGCGAGTGAATAGAAAGAAGTACATGTATGGCAAGATCTTTGTCATTCATCAGACTGGCTTTGAAAAATAGGACTCCACAAATATTGTAAACATGTTAATGTAATGACCAATTTCAAAAACTTTTTTTTGTCAACGTCCTAGGACGTTGACATTTGAATTCAGATTCAGGCCTTGTGGTAGAGTCTATGAATTGCTTTCATGTATCTTGAATCAGTATTTGTACCCAGATGTCTTTAAAATGTATATTAGATCTGGATATGAAAATATGAACACATATGTTGTTACAATTGTGGAGAAATGTTTTAAATAATATAAAACAAATGATAGAGTTTTGCAAAATCTGCGACATTCGTCGTGTTTACTATGTTCTGTTTGGTATATAAATAATTTTCTTTCTACTCTCCATTTCTGTATGTAGTGGTGGCCGAGTGGTTAAGGCGCTGGACTCACGTTCTTTTGGAAACATTTACGGGAGTTCGAGCCCGGTCTGGAGCGTGTACTTTTCTTGTTTTTCTATAAAATTTGTCATCAATTATATTGTTCATTTAGTTTCACATTAATGGCGGTTAAAAGTGTACAAATCATTTTTTTTCTTGCGAATTAATTAAATGATAATTAAAATAAAACCCTGGACTTCTCAATTAATCAACATCAAAACATGTTATAACGTGGTGGAAAGTCGCGATTACTATGGGATGGTTGGATATTTCTTGGAAGCTGCTATATTTTCCGAAGAGAGAAAAGTGGGCCCAGCATTAAAACAAAGAGTTTTTGTTAAAATACATCAGACACTGTCTAAATCTTCTTTTTCATATTTCCTTTGTCGTCTGTTAATTTCATTTTAGGACGTTGACCAGTTTTTTGTTTTAATTGAAGCTAAGTAAACTATCTGTCTATTGTTGTTATTGAATTTTAATAATCAAGTACATCATACATGTACCTTCATCAATGAAAAAGGTGTGATACAGAAAACCAACAAATTGGTCACATATCAAGCATTCGCATGAATTGTCTCGTTATCTCAAAATGAGAGCTACATCTTCTGTACATTATATGTTTACGGTCAAGTACTGTAAAACAGGGTGAATAGGGACATGGGGGTGAATAGGGACAAAAATGGGAACAATTTTTTAAATGTCACCCGGCCAGTTTGTGTACCGTAAAATGGGGTGAATATGGACATAGGGCCCCCATGTCCCTATTCACCACGTTTTACGGTACACAAACTGGCCGGGTGACATTTAAAAAACTTTTCCCATTTTTGTCCCTATATTCACCCCCATGTCTCTATGCACCCCGTTTTACGGTACATGGCCATTACTGTCTGTTATAAATGTTACTTTTTGCATGCATAGACTTGCACCCGATCCTCACATGTAATAAGTAATTTGTGACCATCTTTTGTAAAGGTGATGCCCCATGGCTGCATATGTACAGGAATGGATCCCATGTATTCACCATGCTCAGTGTTACAGGTTATTTTATGGGCGTTAACGTCTCTATTACTTCTAGAGATGAATACAATGTCCTGATAGCAGTAAACTGGACATGAACTCAAATCAGTATATTGATGATTATAGAGAGTGTGCAACACCGCTCCTGTGTTGTCTACTACCTGCAATGTTTTTTGGTTTCTGTCACCTATGATTATTGTGTCCTGTGAAGTTGCAGCTAAGAAGTGTGGCTGGATGCCTACCTTGAAACTAGCAATGTGCGAGCCGTCTTGGTGATGTTTGCTGATATACGTTGGCTTCGATACTTGCCCAACTAACAGTTGACCATTCTCATTCATCGTTAATCCACGTAGCCATGTAAGTTTAGCATCAAAGGGTTGGTCGTCATGAGATATTGTCACCCATTTACATTTGTACACACCCTCTCCAGTATACACTTTAACATATGGAGTGAGATCTGTCACATAATAGTTGCCTTCAGCACTGGCTGTAACACTGCTTGGACATGATCTTCTATCTCCAGGGGTCATTCCTTGTGTGGTATCTAGACTGAATCTGTACTCTCCCTCATTGCTATATACCTTTACATGATGACTGCTGACGTCTGCTACAGCAATATCATCAGTAGTAGGATTGACAGCAATGCCCCGTGCATTGCGCAGTTTACCAGGCCCATGGTGGTAACCAAACTCTGTCTCTGACATCCAGGGACCGGCAATAAATTGTTGTTGTTGTTGTTGCTTAGCTTTCCTTTGTGCTGCATCCTCCATTTCCAGAGTTATCAGCTACAGGAAACAAATTAAGATATACATGTATGTACATACTAACATTGTATAATATATGAGTCTATAGTAAATAGTATTTTGATAGTTCATATGTTAGTAAGGTCATCATGTGGGTAATCGATGTGAGTAAATTATTTCTTCTTGTCAACCACACATCATAAATAATAGTCAGTGAAATACTTTCAGTGACCATCCTGGAATTGAACCTTCAGATATCTACCAACTAATGAGTCGGATGGGGAGGAAGGGATACAGGGATTTTATTATCTATAAGCCCTCAGTTTTTATCCTCTAACATCTTAGGGAGAGGCTTTGGAAATCCATCAGAATTTATATTATTAACACATACAATTAAGTTATTCATGTGGGTAATCAATATAAGTTCAATTTTCTCCTTGTTACCCATCAATTATGATGTGTGGCTGACCCCCTGGCGCAGACCTTGTACCTCTCTTCTGCAAAATATTAAATTATGCTTTGTAAAAACAGCCAAAGTTAATGGTGGCGTAACTGTTACAAGGTCTAGAACTTTATTTAACTTACCACTGAGAGTATCTGGTCTATACTAGGCCTCTTGCTCCGGTCTTTATCCCAGCCTTGTCTCATTAGATCAGCCAACGGTTTGGGCATGTCTGCTGGAATTAGTGGTCTCTCATCGCCCTCACACACTCTATACAGGATGTTTGCCGAACATGAGCCTTCAAATGGAATCTGGGTAGTCCATAGCTCCCAAACCACCACTATGTAGGCAAAGATATCATATGAAGGAGATAATTTCTCTTCAGCCAGGAGCTCAGGGGCCATCCAAGCATATGAAGCTCTTTCTGTTGCAGTTATCGTGACATCTGTTCTTTTTGCCAATCCAAAGTCGGCCAATTTCAAGACATTGCCTTTTGCAATCAGATAATTTGGCGATTTCACATCTTTGTGTATGATCTTCAACTTATTCAGATATTCTATAGGTCTTCCTGCCTGCCTCGCCCAGTCATAGAACTGCTTCAGCTTTTCTCCCCTATGCTTATCGAGGTAGGATCGCAGAGAACCCTCTTCACAAAGCTCCAGAATCAGAAAGAATTCCCACTGCCCATCTATCACCCCAAGAAGGTTGACAATATTGGGATGATCAAGTCCAGACAAAATCGCAATCTCATTTCTGTCAGGTTCATTTAGTCGTTTAGCTGCTACATCCTTGCTTTTCCACTTAGCCTTGAAAACGGAACTGAAACCTCCGGAACCTATTTGTTC
Organism: Ophiura sarsii; assembly: GCA_035610835.1. Lineage (NCBI taxonomy): Eukaryota > Metazoa > Echinodermata > Ophiuroidea > Amphilepidida > Ophiuridae > Ophiura > Ophiura sarsii. Next base: position 37,129,012 of record CM069444.1, read on the forward strand.
TACAAGCTCCAGATCTTGACGTGGTATTTTTGAATATGCCATATTGGTTCAGAAATCATATCTGTAGGAAATTATGATATAATAATAATAATAATAATAATAATAATAATAATAATAATAGTCAATTTTTATATAGCGCTTTACACAACGTCTCAAAGCGCTTTACATTGGCTAATTATGTAGAAACGCTTTAAGATACCTTGGTCAAAGTATTGTACTAAACAAGATTTTGGCTGAAACCCATAGCCAGCTAAAACAATTTCTAAATCAAATGCAAGTTAATATCTTTCAAACTATATCTTAAACTAAACATGTTTTTCAACATGAGGAATATCACCAAAAATTGCTTTAAATGATCCTTAGTTACATTCGGTTGTGTTAAAACCATTGTAGTGCGTATAAAAATGTGTTCGCTCCCTTCACACACATTTCCCCCCCCCCCCCCCATTTTTTTTGTCTCCGTCTTTGTCCTTCGTTTTCCCAAAAATCTATTATTGCCCAAAGTATGAAAAATAAATCTATCAAGGCCATGAATGATACCATTCGTAATTGGATATACAACATCAAAACAAACAGGGCGGAGATTTATATCTCTGATACCTACAACCATCCATTATCATAATCTGAGACAAACATACCTAACACCAACAAAAAATTGTTTGCTTGCCATCGTCCGACCGACCGTGTATTACAGTCCCGACCGTGTACTTTTTTTACTTTTTCTAAGGTCCTGTTTTGCACTTAGACAATGAAAAAATGTAAAACATTTTTGTTTGTTTTTTGAACGGATATCTCAGGTAGGGTTAGTAATTTCACAGAACTTTAAATTGATCATTTCGACCAAAATTGAAATCTACCATCTTTACCAGAAAGTCTGTATTTTCCATCAGAAATGTCCGATTTTCAAAATTTTAAATTCTTATGAAAGCTGGGCGTTTGCGCAATATATATGTGAAAATGGTTTGAACAATATCAATCGAATTCATACCGTAATAAATCATATTGCCTCGGCACAGTTCATTCTGATACACCCTGTATTGTATTGAATAATATGTGTCAGCTGCTTCCACTGTTTTGTCTACGGACGACCGGTGATGATGAGTAGGTTTAAATTGGCATACTTCTTCTGAAAAGCCATAAGAATAAATCAGGAAAATCACTTTAGAAATCTTATCACAGTCTGTAGGTCAGAAGCATCTTATACCAAAGTGTGTTCATATTGTTTAAAAAAATCGTGATACACGCATGGATAACAATGAATTCAAAATAGCGCGCTAACTCAAATAATGAGGTTACGCTACAAATTAAACTGAATGGATAACACTGAATTTAAAATAGCGCGCTAACTCAAATAATGAGGTTATGCTACAAATTAAACTGAATGGTGAGTATCGATTGGCCATCATCTATAACAATGCTGTAGCAGACCTAGATCGCTGCATATGAATGGTATGAATGGGCGCTTCTTTCCCTTTAGGTATATGTGATGCGATCTGTGAAAATCCGTCGGATGTTGCAAAATGTGAACTAGGGGGATGATGGGTAAAAACAAAAAAATTAAAAAATCTTTTTTAGATTTTTGGTTTTTTTAGATTTTTTGAAAGAAAATTAACTTCCAATACTTTGTGTCATGAAATTTTACCTTCTAAAAATTACTTAAGGAGGGTGTGGACTCTCAGGTACAGCCTCCGTAAAACTGCCGTAACTTCTTCAATATTCATTTAATCGTTATAAAAATATACAGTTTGTTGCAGAAAAGGGTTCAATGAATCCAACCATGATAATGAAATTGACCATTTTGGAAAAACTTTAAAAAAACACGTTTTTTGACCCATTTTAGGTTTGGAAAAGATAACTCAAAATATATTTTGTTAAATTTTGTCAAACCAGTTTTATGTTAATCCTGATAACATTCCCCAGGAGCGTTTTTTTTTTTTATATATATTTTTTTTTTTTTGAGTTATAGCCCAAAAAGTGCCCAAAAATGTTTAATTCTTTTCCAAAACGGTCAATTTCATTATCATGGTTGGATTCATTGAACCCTTTTCTGCAAAAAAAACTGTATACGTTTATGAATTATGTATCTTTTTTGGCCTGTTTACATGATTTCTTGTTTTGTAGCTTTTTATGCCATCACAATCATCATTCACTCATAACTTTTTGAGTAGTGATCATAGAAAAATGATAGAAACAGTTCTGTAATCAGCACAGTTTTAGCTTTCTTATGATATAAATATCTCCAATATGACCATAATACCATATTTCCATGTATCATGGTTTCTGATAATATTCATAAACAATATTTGAAATTAAGGTTGACTTACCTAGTACTATTCAGAATATTTGTAGCAGGAAATATGATATTAATTGAGACCAACATGGTGGCAATAAAGTGGCAGGTCTACAGTTGTGCTCATGAAAAAGTTTTGTAGGTTATTTATTATAGGCTTATTCTGTTCAAGCATGGACCTACTACTAAGTCCATGGTTCAAGTGACAGTGAAATGGCCAACAGAATATCCCAAATCTAAAGTTCAATGGACTTTGACTGGTTTGAGTTGTGAGTCAATACGGTTTCAGTGAACTTTACCTTAGCAATGAGATTAGAAATGTTACAGTTGGCTGATCTTTCTGAGTGGTATTAGTTGCATGAGCTTTTTGGCAATGGAGCTAGTAAAAACCATTGGCAAGCTAACTTTTTACTGGGAACATAAATTTAAACTTATTTATTCTTGAATAAGTCTATTTTAAATAACCGTCTTTGAAAGTTGAGACTTGTTAAGAAAATACAAATCAGTGTTTGAAATTAATTTTGGGCTCAAATATAAGTCCTTTTGTTATTAAAAGTTTATTCCCATGGGATGAGAGCTTTCGTGCAACCATTCCATTGGGGGAACCATTTTAATACTTCGCTCTCAAATGGCTTAGAAAAACCCAAAAGAAACATTAAAATAAATATTTTTTCCGGCTCGCTACGCTCGCATCGTATGAGTAAGCAATTTCAGTTTTTATAAATCGGGCTGTGTTTTTTTTTCTAGGGAGGGAGGGGGGGGGGGAGGTCATGGTACTGACCAAGAATGTCTGATGGGGTCGTGGGGCCAAAAATGTTAACAACCGCTGCCCTAAAGCAATGAAAATCCTGTTGTATGGGTGAACGGACCGCTTATATATGGTAGCAGGTAATAAAAGTGTTGATCTGTCACTGGAGGTATTGAATGGGGTTGGATCAAAATTTCAAAACTTGTCAATTTTTTAACAGTTTTAAATATATCAACAAATTTGAAGATTAAAGCAATATTATGTGATCTTTTTCAAACTTTTACACATATTTTATATTTCTCTCTTATAATGAAGTTTGACTATCAGGAAAGACACTCCTGGACTCATAAATCGATCAAAAGCCTCATAACTTTACTAAATCACAATGGAAATCTGCCATCCAGATCGTATCCGGAAACACTGTAAATGGCATTAATGCACTTATCAATTGCAACCCCGGTCCCCGGGACCCTGGGCATGGCGGGGACCATGCGGGGACCGTACACGAGTGTACAAAAAATGATGCCCGGCTATGCGGGGGAGTGTACGCGGACGTACAAACTGTGCCCCCGCTAGCCGGGGCGTGTAGCGGGACGTACGCTAAGGTACACAAATGTACACCCGGGCGCTTGCTATAAATAAGCTAGAGATGTGATGCGCTTGACGAAACACATAGAAATGCATTCCGTTTATGGTTGCAGAAAGAAATAAGCGACCTTGGGACTGTAGCCGGGTTTTGTCCTGGGAAATGGGTGGCCGGGACTGTACACTTTGTCCCGGCCAAGGGGGCCCGGGACTGTAGCAGGGACATACAAAAAATGGTGCCCGGCCCTGCGGGGACCGTACACGATTGTACCCGGGACGTCACATAGGCAATTTGTACGTCCCGGCCCTAATTACCGCTATCCCTGGGTCCCCCGGGGCCAGGGATGCAATTGATAAGTGCATAACATGGTATAGAACCATGGAATTCAATTTACGAACCAAAATAAAATAAGTTGTCGGCGTTAACCCCAACAGTTTATTTTAATCCCAACAGTTTATTTTAACCCCAACAGTTTATTTTAACCCCAACAGTTTATTTTAACCCCAACAGTTTATTTTAACCCATTCAAACCATGATTTTGAAGTAATTAGGAAATGTATTGCTCTGTAACTTATATTTCAGTTTCATGTTTATAAATATATTGACCAAAACATTTTGTATTTAGAAGAAAAACTAGAAAGAGGGTGTTCCATGAAAAAGATTGCACGATATAATGCCTTTAAAAGAAGACAAAAAAGGATCTCAAATATGAAATATACAATGGTTATTGTTGAAACGATTCATCAGGATTGGCAATATACATGAGAGAAAGGTTCATTGTATCTAATCCAATTTCCACTGACTTTTTTGATGGTGGATGTTTCGGCAAACACTATTGCTTTTATCAATAAGATATGATAGGTTATTTGGTAGAGGGTACCGACGCTAGGTGGTTAATTGCTTAGCGAAGACTCTGGAGTTTCTAGATGTTTTTTTCTCCAGATAGTATCACTCACGACCTATCATGTATCATGTGTAGTCCTCACATATAAATCTCTCCATCAACAAACACCGGACTATTTTGCAAACTTGCTCCATGTTCAGACTGGTCGCAGGTGTCTACGCTCCACCTCTTCTGCACCACATTTGGTTGAACCCAGAACTCACCTTATCACATTTGCTGATCGTGCCTTCTCATCCTATGCTCCTCGTCAATGGAACCGGCTTCCAGATCATATCAGAAATGCAGATTCCATCAACATATTTAAACAACTTTTAAAATGTCATCTTTTTGAACATGCTTTTGTAAAGTAGTTTTCTCTGTATTACATTGTGCCAAAGCGCCTTAGTACAAGTTTCTTGGTTATGGCGCTATATAAATTTCAGTGATTGATTGATTGATTGATTGTTGATAAAGGCAACGGTGTATGCCGAAACATCCAATCAAAAGTAAGTGGAATTTTGATTAGATACAATGAACCTTTCTCTCATTATATATATGGGTTGGTCAGGCCCATTGAACATTGGGGTGTTTATAGTGGTACAGGGCCGGAGAAGAAGAAAAACCAATGTTCTATGTTATATTAGAAATATTAAAAAGTTAATGTTGCCTTGTATTTGGAGCTCCTGTGCAAGAAATGTTTTTATATTGTGACTATGAAAACAAAACTGTAAACATTATTGTTTTGAAGGATATTGATGTTGCTTGCTTTCTGGTGCCCCTATAAATGCTGGTATCTTTTCGAAGGTTATGGAATTTTATACTCTATATTATATCCATTGTGCCGTAACTGCCAGGATCATTTTGATTAAAGTTTCATTTTCAAGTAATCTTAACGTTTCAAGTAAAGGTTATACTGATTTGAAGGTCATTCACTATAATAGGTTGGTAAGGGGGCAGAATGCTCCCACCCCACCCCAACCCCCTACAAAAAAAATTGAAAGGAAAAACTGTCTGAAAAGAATTTTAAAAAAACTACTAAATCAGCCCATTTTGGACCCTTTTTAGCCAGCCAACCAGGAAAATTTTCTTTAAAACTGGGTCTTGCTCCATCTGTATATGACGCTGGGTATGCCACTAATTAAATCAGGATTGTAATGTGTAATGTAGTATTTATATGTTTTTATTTGAAATTTATATTAAAATTAAATATGTAAGGATGTATTTTATATGTGAAAATTATAAAAACATGTAATATGTGAAAATATTGAAAACTATGAAACATGAAAATATTGAAAATGTATGAAAATAATAATTATTTCAACATGTGTATATGAAGAGAAGAAAATACACAGAAGAGATTATTTTTGAATTTAATTTTAAAAACCGAATTTACTGAGGAGAGTTGTTTCGAACCATGTTTTGTTTAGGTTGTATTCCCTCTAAAATGCAGCTAATCCAAAACACATGTTTTCTCTATTTACATTGCTTAATTTTGTTCCTTTTATCTCCACTCAATGATACAGAGCTCATGTTCAAGTTGATGCCAGGAGTGCAAAGTCATATCAGCAGCCCGATAAGTAATGTACGTCGTCTAGGAATGCTGGTTGCGGAGGCCATGACGATGACCCTTGACCCCGACGGTCCCAAGCTGTCTTTTGAGTACGAGAAAGATAAGGAAGTTGAGGGGTGGCTGGGACTGCTGGTACCGCCTGAAGATCCTGGCATAGAAAGTCTTACCAAGTATGAACTATATCTCTTAAAAAAACCTCTTAGAGTTAGGCTATGTATAATTTATTAACACCACAAAAAAAGGAAGTTTACACTTATTAGAAAGGTCATAACCTGTATTCTTGAAATTTATGACGTCTTGGAACTGCAGAATTGTTAGTCCATTGATAGAACTTGGACTGTAGTTTAAAAATCCAATCAAGTATCTACAATCATAGAAAAAAATGTGTTCGAACACTGACCCTAATTGCCACTCTGTTTGTGCCATAACACACATATTTGAGTCACATGAAAATCAAAACTTGTTTCTGGTAGCCTAAAGTATCCCCTTCCTCTACCCCTCCCCCTTCCCTACCGATCAATGTTGCAAGGCCCTGTGCTGATGGTGGGAATATTGTGGAATTCAACATTGATCAGGGGAAAAGGGGAACACTTTACATTACACCTACAAAGTGTTCGAACAATATTTTCTAACGTTGTAGTTATCGAATGTAAGCTTATTCCCTGACATTTGAAAATGTTTAAATTGATATCTGACTGGTTGCTTTTACTTTACAATTTGTTTGTATATTTTTATTTGTTCCCTTTTCTTTCCTTCCAAGATTGCCATTTTCACACCCTCCCTCCCTGTTACGCACGCTTTGTATGTAATGAAAAAATGCAAAAATAATGAACTAACTAACGTACTAATTCTTGGTTTCAGAGATTTAGAAGATGTAGCAGTCGATGTGACAGAATCTTCATCACCCGTTGTCATGGAAACAGACATCTCACATGGTGATCACAAAGACGTACAACAACATGGTGATGATTTGGACAGGTCAGTCAATTGACCATGAGATGATAATCTCATCAAATGTATCTTTTATGTGGAATAAATGTAATGTAAAAATTACTGCATAACGATGGCTGCCCTTTTGCCTTTACTGTATGGGAGACATATTCAAGACCATTGTGTAAATACAATAAATACTTGTGGCAGGAGACTGGGATATGTGATCGCTTAGGTTTGAATTTCAGATGCTTTACCATGCGAGGTCGTGGCCCAATGGATAAGGCACTTGTGTTGTAAGCAAGAGGTCCTCCTGGGTTCGATTCCCGGGTGAGATCGTTTTCCCATAATTGTCTCTTTTCTATCTACATGTATGTCGACGAACCTGTTTAGAAATATTTATAATTTGTGTAATACCTGTCGTAAATGCCTATTATTTCTAAGAAATAAACCCTTTGACTACTATTTGATATTGTTATAAATAATAATCAGACAACAAAGACCCTGATCTAACAAGTGTTTTATTGTTGTTGATTTTGTTTGTTTTGGTTTTGCTGTGTTTTTTCCATACTTTTCACGAAAATGTTGGTAAATTTTCAAAATGTGCATATAAAAATCAAATAATTCTCTTAAAAATTTACACAATAATTTGAAAATTACAACAACAAAATCAAATTCAAAAAGAAATGTTGATTGTTAGGATTATATTTAGAAACATTTTTTTATCTTGGTCGAATGTAAGAAGTTTTATAAAAAAAAAACTGTGACGAAATTTGACCAAAGTAATAAGTGCTGGTGGCTAAATTTAAGTGGGTGCTCACTTGCTCACATTGAATATCATTATGGGTCCATTCGCTGAATCAAGTTCAAGGGCATGGCATGATTGAAGCTCATTAGAGTTTTTACACTTTTTATGGTTGAGATAAGTTACTTATAATTCATCATTTAGACAATACGATATTCTGCTTTTATTTGTGTTCTATCTTTTAGTGATGATGATCTTGAACCTTATGACATGACTGTTGACCCTAAAGTGACCCAGGTCAGAACACCAATGTATGTCAGAGATTGTATGGAAGGTAAGTGAACTTTTAGGGGAAGAATTTTGTTTTAACATGAAAAAAATATGAAATACAAATATGGAAAAAATGTAAATGCCTAAATTAGTGAGTCCCAAAACATCATAATATTAAAGTAACATTTTGCTTAACAATAATTTGTGGTATGTTTATTACCCCCCAGGATTGTTGTCTAAAGATAACCCCGATTTATTTGAAACCAGTCTGAAAGTTTGTGAGAAACTGATCCGAGCAAATCCTGATGATCTGCAAGATGTAAGTATTGAGTGCCCTTCCCTACCTTTCTTTCTGTCCATTTGCCCTATCCGTCACACACTCCCCTTCTTCCTCTACCTATCCCACTCCCATTCTCCCTCTTCATTTCCCACTCCACATCTCTGTATTCCCCTTGTCCACTCCCATCTCGGCCCTCTTCTCCCCCCTCACCTTCTTCTTCTCCCTTTCCCTATCTCACTTTACCCTCTCCTATACCCTCCTCCTCTCCCACTTGATCCTTTTTCTTTCTCCTTCCACTCCATTCTACCTCTTCCGATATATCCTTAGTGTAGGCCTTTAATAAGTTAGTCTAGTGTCAAGACCCCCATTACGGAATAAAGCTGTATAATCCTTTAATCCATCAACAGAGGATTTTGTGCTAGGTTAATTTCATGTTGTCTTGCACCAAGGATAAGCCCCTCTTCCTCTCCCCTGTCCCTTGTCCTTTCCCCTCGCCTACTCCCCTTATCTTCCACTTCTCCAACTTCCCTCCACTCCTCTTTTTGCAGCCCATTCCATGCAACCAAAAATAATTTAATAACCCCCTCCCCCGTTAATAGTTGACTAATCATGAAGATGTTTGGTTTGAATGTTTCTTGTCAAGACAATTATAATATATGACAATTACAATGTATGACAATGTGCACGGTTTCAATTCAGTTTAATGATAGATGATTACATCATGTTCATGTTTCGTGCGTATCATTTCGTTTCATCAGGTTTGCGTTGAATTTATGAAAATAATGCTGCACATGGAGAATAATTACGACACTGATGGTTACGTCAAGCTCCGACACGGCTCCATGGTGTCACTAACTGTACAGTGCCCAGTACAGGTATGTAATATCAGCAAGCCAGTCTCTGCTACGCCTTCAAGTTAATGCCATGTATAAAAACAAGTATAAATATGAAAATGTGCCCACAAACCTCTTTGATATAAAGACAAACAATCAAGAAATGTGTATGGGCGCCAATAAGTTATCTGATGTTATGGTGAAATATTTGGGAGTATGCTAGTGGGTCATGTAAATGCATTTCAGAATCTCAATAAGGGTTTGTCCGTTGGCCGGGCATTTGTTTTGTTTTTGGTGGGGTGGTTTTTTTTCTTTCAATTTTGACTTTTTCAAAAAATGTGTAAAAACAATCTCAATTTAAAAAGGGTCAAAGGTCATGTCATAATATTCAAGATCATCATCACTAAAAGATAGGACACAAATAATAATAGATGCGACCTGTTGGATAGGGTTGTTTCTGTCGCTTTAACAAGGATTTCTCTCAGTGAACATATCCCTAAACGTTAATTGCATGGTGTACAGCGTGTCCCAAAAAACTGGGTTCAAAAGTTTGCGAGCTTATAACGAAATAAGTAGGAAACATGGATAGTTTATATTTAAGGATATCAAACAAAATATACCTGACCTTAATTGGGTAAATTCGGAGACCAATCCAATGAAAACTTTTTGAAATATAAAGATTTGAATAGAGCGTGGTCAGAACCATTTGTCCCGATTTAAGGAATAAACCATCCGTGCGTTGCATGAAACTGTGCTCTATGTGCAGTATTCCCGGCATAATGTTATTCTCCGAAAGAACTTAACAATAACTCGGACTATAATAAAGTTTTTTTGTTGATGTTTATGTAAATAATGAACTTGTATTATTGCAATATGACCAAGATAATTTTGTTTACTGCCAAAGTTTTTGTAAAGAATGAATCCAAAGGCAAAACTTTGATGAAGTCACAACAATGCGCAATTGCAACATCGGGGTGTTCCTTGAAAAGTGGGACAAATGGTTTTTGACCATGCTCTATTAAAATCTTTGTATTTCAAACCGTTTATATTGGATTAATTACAGAGTTTAACCAATTAAGGTCAGGTATATTTTGTTTAATATGTCTAAATATAAACTATCAATGTTTCCTACTTTTTTAGTTATAAGCTCACAAACTTTTGAACCCAGTTTTTTTGGGACACGCTGTATGTCCTCAAAAAGGTTTTTTTTATTATCTTTCAAAGTGAAGAAAAAAATCTTAAGTGATCGAACATACACCTTTATCTTTATATTTGAGTGGCGTCAGTGTTTACATTTTGAGGGGGAAAATCCACTTTTATTTTAGGGAAATATTCAAGATAAGTTTCTAAATGTAAGTAACTCACATATGACACTGTAATTTTACTTTTTTTCAATCGTGTATTTTGAAGCAAATCAATGCTTAAGATTAAGATTTATGCTATACAATATTTTGCTCACAATCTTATAGGTAGCTCAACAATTGACCACAGAATTCTATGACAGGAATTACAGCATCAGGCATAGATTGGATATATTGGAGGTATGTACAATAATTTGTTTACATGAAATAAACCAATTTTGATTCCTCAAACTTTGCAATAATAGTCTAGTGGTGTAGTCCACAGTGCAGGGTTGTAGACCCCATAATAATTACAGAAATCAATGTTATATTACAATGCAGCAAAAGATTATGCCTGATTCATATGTTTACCCTATCCCAGGTTCTAGCTGGCGCAGCTCAGGAGCTTTCTCAGCCAATCGACTCCAGTGCTGCAACGTTAGAAAATGTTTCCTTAGTATCACCCGTGTCAATGGATTTACCAAGCTCTGAATCGTGGAGGGACATAGTACAGAAGAGAATAGAAACCAAAACCAGGAGATTTGTAAAGGTACTGTGATTATTTATATACAAGTCATGAATATGCATAATATGTGTCCTTATATGGTATCACTTATGCCAATGGGTTTACCAATCTTGGAAAACATAGAGGGACGTAGTACAGAAGAGAATAGAGACCAAAACCAGGAGATTTGTAAAGGTACTACATTAGGCTATATTAAAAAAATATTTTGTCTCAAAGCTCTTCAGATTTTCAAAACCTAATGCGGAATGCAATTTTTTTAAAGTTTTATTAAAATAAAAATTATAAATATAAAATATTGAAATCCTAGTAAAAGTAAACTTTTGTATTTAAAATGATGTGATCAATGAAAATCTGAATCGGTGAAACTTTAAGATTTCTTTTATTTTTTTGAAGAAAAAAATCTGAATTTGTTTTCTACCGCCATTAACTAATGCGCACGGGAGCTTTGAGACAAATATTTTTTTTAATATAGCCTTATATAAAAGTCATGAATATGCATAATGTGTGTCCTTATATGATATTGACCCATGCTAATGATACCAACCTCTGAATCATGGAAGTATGTTATAATACAAAAGAGAATCAAGAGTGAAACCAGACGACTTGTAAAGATACTAAAGGGTGTCTGAGAAGAAGAAAAAACTTACCCTAAAAGCACCGTGTGTTTGCGACTTTTAGGCTATATTAAAAAAATCTTTTGTCTCAAAGCTCTTCAGTTTTTCAAAACCTAATGCGGAATGTTTTTTTAAGTTTGTTTTTTCTGGGATTTTTTAAATATAACATATTGAAATTCTTAAGAAAGTGACCTTTTGTATTTAAAATGATTTTTGTGGGGTTTTTTGAAGAAAGAAAAAAAATTTAAAAAAAAAGTGTTTTCTTTTTTCCTTCCTTTTTCTAACGCACATCAATTAGCTAACGCGCGCGGGAGCTTTGAGAGAAATGGGTTTATTTATATAGCCTTATCAAACATCATTGCAAATTATTTTTACATATATGAAATGAATAATTACTTTGCTTTTTAAAACATCAAACACCATTTAAATTAATTAAGTTCTGTGTAATGACTCATTGTAATAAGACTTGATAAGCTTTAAGTTTTATTCTGCTTTGTAGTGAAGTGCTTTCTGCGCAATCGAAGAACATTTAAATCTATGGGTCATATAAGATGTGTATTATATAATGCTGTGACAATAACTTCAGGGACATTCCAAGTGCATCAAATTGACAGTTTTAATTATTAGGATTGCCTATTTCATAGATTCCTACAAATACTTTGTTTTCATCATAAGGGTGCCATTAAACCATCACCTATGGCAAATTGACAACAATTTAGCACTTTGTAGGTTACTATATTGGACTCTTTAATTTCATTTATAATTTTGCATAGATATCTTTTCAGAATTGTTGGTAAAGCAGTATGTAGCTTTTTCGAGGCTATCTTGGCCTCTTCTATAGCATTGTGATGATGTCCCTATATATGTGGTCAAATGATCACAAGCTTAAAAACTTCTCCATGTAGATCTGCCGTCACATGGTTGCCGTAAAGGTGATTATGTGACCACATAAGGACAGCATCACAATGCTGAAGAACAGGTAGAAATGGTTTCAAAAGCTATTGCTTTACCAATGACTCTATACAATATTCTAATTTCGCGCCTGGATATCGCATATCATTAATATTAAATGCGTTGATAAATTCTTCCTATAGTTTAATCAGTTCCAAATTGGCGAGAAATATTCGGTTTTATATATCCACACGCAAAAATAATCCAAGCTTACGCGCGAGATTATGGCCACAATCACACAGATTTTGCTGCACGCCCGTGTCACGCATATGATACACAGTGCGCTTGTTGTCTTCACGCATGCCCACGTTCATGTATTCATACGCTGCTGTAACGAGGCATGCTAATTTTTAACTGATCAAACTATATTTTTCCACCAGGGTGCCAGTAAACCAGCACCTATAGCCGTTGCCAACAGATTCACACCTGGTTGGCTCAACTACCTCATAATTATTAATGAGTTAATGAATTCTTACTAATACTTTGTTATTTTCCACCAGGGTGCCAGTAAACCAGCACCTATAGCCATTGCCAACAGACTCGCACCTGGCTGGCTTAACTACCTCATTAATATTAATGAGTTGATGAATTCTTACTAATACTTAGTTATTTTTCACCAGGGTGCCAGTAAACCATCACCTATAGCCATTGCCAACAGACTCGCACCTGGTTGGCTCAACTACCTCATTAATATTAATGAGTTGATGAATTCTTACTAATACTTTGTTATTTTCCAACAGGGTGCCAGTAAACCATCACCTACAGCAGTCGCCAACAGATTCGCACCCGTAGCAGGATATTTCTTCTTTCCACTCATGAAGCAATATGATAGGTGAGTTAAACTGTGGAAATACTGTGAAACACGATATTTGTTATAGCGTTTTTTGTTGCGATTAGTTCAAATCCTACCCTTTTTTTGCTGCATCCAAATTTAGGAAATCCATACATTTAGTTTGTATGTCTAATATAGGAATGAACAATACAAACACAGAGTATATCATTTGGGATCTGGATAAGACACTTCATTATTTGAATTTGAAACAATTTGTTAATGATATGAGTTTCATCTTATTCCAAAATGGGTACGTCTACTCTAAATCCTTCCTACATATTTGAGTTTTTTGCACATCTGAACAGCAGTGTATTATTGCTTTGTGCTAAAACAAATCTAGGTTATGCAAATGTGACTGATATCTATATCATTGCTGTAAGAAATAGAAAGTTACATCTTTATAGTTTCTACTATTTTTGTATGGAATACACTATAACAAGGAGGTTAATAAGAGTGCATATTTGTTGTGTTCTCTTCTTTTATAGTCGGATGAACACAATGGACATGTTAGGAGAGGACTTTCTGCTGCTGGGAAGGATGATGTATACATTAGGAGTGGTGATTCATGCTGCACAAAACACAATGGTAAGATGTGAAAACCAAACAATTTTCATGTTGGCCACTTATAAAGAATTTGATTCTCGTAGCCCTCCCTCCTCACTTTCTAGGATAAGGTCAACTTTTTTTTTTCATTTTCAAAGATTTATTGAGTTTCTAATACTGAAGTGTTTATTGTTGATTAAAGGTATAATTATGTATTTATCAACTACAATCACTTAACTTTAGACCCTGGTCCGTATGAAATCGGTCTAATTGAAGAATAGGCCTTCTGGAAGGACCGCTTTATTATTTTATATCCCTTGTATACTCCCTTAAACAAGTTTAGAGTAAATGGAGTGTTTTAAGATTTAAGTTTCAATTTATTATTGAATTTATTATAAAATAAGGCTACACTATCATTTCATTTTTCTGTTAAGGTCCATTAATAATGCAGAATGAGCTCATCTAAGCATAAAAAGGTCCTTTCTGGGAGGAGTATTCCTCATTTCAGGCATGTGTGGCGCAGTGGGTAGAGCACTGGACTCATGATCTAAAGGTTGTGGGTTCGAGTCCCGCTGTGGTCAACATGTTGTGCTATTGAGTTAAGGCACTTTACCACAATTACTCCTCTCTACCCAGGTGTAACGCCCTCCCTCTTCAATTTTCGAAGGCCAGTGCTACGAGAATCTAAAAATTAATTTCAAGTGGCCTTATATGCAAGCTATAGTAGATGTACAGACTTTGGTCATTGCTGTCAGAGAAGTTGAGAGGTGAGTCGACACAAAGTAGAATTTGGTATTAGGTAGCATTTGGTTGCCTGCCGCCTCACGCATTTATTTCACAAACCTTTCATCACGCATTTATTTCACATACATTTCTTCACGCAAAAATGTGCATTAATTTTGAATGTAGCAAAAGCAATATTTTACAAATACTATAGCATCTCAATATGGAAAAAGGATGAACGTTGAGGCATATCTATGACGACAACGAATTATGCATTAATCCAAAGAATTTTGAATGTACATGTAGAAAATCAATATTTTAGTTGTGCTAATAGCATCTCAATATGAAAAGAAGATGGACGTTGAGGCATAGCTATGACGACAACGAATTCTCAACTTGGACAAACGTTTCTTAATCATTCAAATATATGCTATCGACGCATATTTAATTATTAAATTGTGAGCTCTTAATATCCAAATAATATTAAGTTTTTATCAAGTCAATGTAGCTTAATTTTATAGATTATTCTGAGAGTGAGACCTTAGTAATTAATTAACTAATAACTAATTATAATTGACTTATATTATTACATTTGAATATAATTTTTTGTTGGCTTCAAACTATCGCCAACAACAAATTCTAGAACACAACTACTGGTTTGACCCTTCGCCGCTACACCCACAACACTGCCGCTACACCCACAACATCGCCGCTACGCCTTCAACATCGCCACCAATCCTTCAACATCGCCGCCACGCCTTCGACTTCAACGTCGGAGCAGTCCCGCTAGACCGCCGGCAATTATAGTGCCTCATCTCCCAACCCTATATAAGTTAAATGTCATCGAAAGGCAAAGAAAATGAGGGGTGTTGCCAGGCAACCCCCAAATCACTTTACCAAACGGGAGAAAGCAAGCAGTCGTCAACTTAAACTAACGTAAAGCCTTCCACAGACGCCAAACTCGGCGTTTATGGGATACACGCAAACATTTTAACGAATTAGGGAGGGAGGGTGGGTTTTTTTATAACCTGCCACGGCTGCAACCAAATGCGAATGATATGATCGCTTGCTTGGTAACCAAGAACACAATCAAAAAGCGCGGGGAAAAGCCGGATGCCGCACGGAATTATAGGAAAAAAGGTCGCAAGAAAAACCGGAAGCCGCTCAGACCCAGCGATTATGCGACGCCAGCAATTTAGCATAGGGGTGCTCAACTCCCGGGCAGCAAATTAGTTTTCCTCGTAAGTACATTGGAAAACTTTATTGCTGTCAGAGAAGTTGAGAGGTGAGTCGACACAAAGTAGAATTTGGTATTAGGTAGCATTTGGTTGCCTGCCGCCTCACGCATTTATTTCACAAACCTTTCATCACGCATTTATTTCACATACATTTCTTCACGCAAAAATGTGCATTAATTTTGAATGTAGCAAAAGCAATATTTTACAAATACTATAGCATCTCAATATGGAAAAAGGATGAACGTTGAGGCATATCTATGACGACAACGAATTATGCATTAATCCAAAGAATTTTGAATGTACATGTAGAAAATCAATATTTTAGTTGTGCTAATAGCATCTCAATATGAAAAGAAGATGGACGTTGAGGCATAGCTATGACGACAACGAATTCTCAACTTGGACAAACGTTTCTTAATCATTCAAATATATGCTATCGACGCATATTTAATTATTAAATTGTGAGCTCTTAATATCCAAATAATATTAAGTTTTTATCAAGTCAATGTAGCTTAATTTTATAGATTATTCTGAGAGTGAGACCTTAGTAATTAATTAACTAATAACTAATTATAATTGACTTATATTATTACATTTGAATATAATTTTTTGTTGGCTTCAAACTATCGCCAACCAAGGGCCAAAAACCTGGAACTTGCCCCAACAAAAAAATATACAAATACGCCCCCCCCCCCCCCCCCCCCCCCCCTAGAAGAAGATTCTATTCGGCTGAAGGAGGAAAGGCCTTTGCGCCAGGATGGGTGTTAAAGAAGATGAGGGCCTCTGCAATGTTGGATCTAAACACTACCATTCCTTCCGAACTGAGATGTAGTCCGTCCGTTCTGAATAAGCCAAATCTGGATTGATTAATAACCTCTGCATGGCTGATATAACAGGCATTGCTCAAAGCAAAAATGGCTTTATGGGCCTGATAATTTATAAATTGAGACACTCTCCTGCCTACCCCTGGTCTTCCTTCCCCATAATAAAATAGCCGGGATAATACATCGGACCAAATAATACGTGATCTCGGCAGAATGGGCCGAAAAAAAGAAAGAACTTCAGGTATTTGCTGCCGAAGCAGCAAGGTACTCGTCGAAAAAATATCGTTCGTCCCCACATGAATTATGATAGTGGTAGGATACGGTCTGCGTTTCAGATGCTTTTGGCATAGTTTAACCGCGTCATTCAAACGAGCCCCACGGCGTCCATGCCACTCAACGTCACCTCCCCCTTGTAGTTGTTGATTAGAAATTCCCGCCCAATGAACGATGCTATCACCTAATAGCCATGTCCTTGCATTAAAACGACCTGTAAAAACCAAATTATAATAGCAAACAAGGCCAAACAAAGAAAAAGAAAAAGAGAGAAAAAATGGGGACCATGAAAATTGTGAAATACGACCTTCACCTCTTTATACAACTTTGGCTCGAATAAGGCACAGAATATAATATAATATAATATAATTGATACATTAACAAACCAACAAAGAATTACCTAATTAACAAAAATCTATTTACTTAGCAGATATTGACAAAGGATACCAAAAGCATATGCAATGGCAGATGGCATAGATTATGTTTGTTTATTTTATTCATTTATTCTGTGCATTGTTTCTAAGCTAACTAATAAATATTATTTAATAAAAATGATAACATAAGCTTATTCAAAAAGCCCATGTGTCTGGCACTACCACCCTTAGTGGTCTAATATATTTTGACACGCAAGATGACCTCCAACGACCCATAACCATTATACTCTCTATCGGGATACCACCTAAAGCTGCTGACGTTGCAGCACCTATTCTAAAGCTATGGGGTGAAAAATCATTTGGAGGCAGCCCCAAAGATGAAATTCCCTTCTTTAACATCGCGCTAAATTGGTATTTAGTGAGAGGTGAGCCATCAAAATGAATAAAAAATGAACCCCCGACCGCAGGACGCATATTTATGTACTCTGACAAGGTTTTTACTGGGCACACTCCCTCATCGAGACTTGCCTCAATCAACAGTGTAGTGCCTACCCCCTTTTGGTCCGTTTTGGACGAACGAATACACACTTCGAGAGCCGGTCGTTCTCTCTTAAGCACAACATCGTAAAGAGAAAGATTGCTACTCACTGTTTTTGAGACAGCAGTGAACTCGCCCACCCTCAAGAACCCGTAAAACGCAAGACAAAAAGCAGATTTGAAAAGACAAACCTCATAAGTAGAAGAGCAAATGTTAGCAAGTGAAAGTGACAGCTGGCGCAAAATGGGAGGGGTGATGGGACGTCTACTGTCAGTATGTTTATTTGCTCTCGAGGCACCCTCCTTTAATTTCTTTACAATAAAATTATCGGTAGGATCCCCCCACCCGTTAATTTTGTGAATATATGCAAGAGCCGCCACATATGTACTAATTGTCGAAGGAGATTTACCTTCCAAAGAAAGGTGAGAGATGTATGCAATAATATGCTGTACTGGAGCCGGCCAAACAGGCCTTAACGGTACTCCTGCGCGAAAAAGCTCAAAATCATTGACCCCCCTATTGTAAGTCACATGTGAACTTTTAGCTAGTGAAGCTTCTAGTAACCGCTGCGCTTCTACATCTAGATCCTCCAAAGAAAATCCGGCACTGTTCTCCCTAAAGGTTCTGCCTCTGGCGCCAATTCCTGGAAACGACGCACCTGGAAACGTGACAAAGCGTCCGCAATATCATTATCTTTGCCTGCAATATGACGCGCCGAAAAATAAATATTGGATTTCAGACATTGCAAAATAAAGAACCGCAGCAGTGACATAATAGCTGGACATTTGGATGACTGTTTATTGATAATTGCCACTACTGATTCATTGTCTGACCTAATTATGACCCGCTTGCCTTTCAATGTACCTCCCCACAACACTACTGCTACTAGGATTGGAAAAAATTCTTTCCAAGCAATTGACATACATGAAGTGCTAAGATCTTGCGGCCATCTTCCCTGGAACCAACTACCCCTAAAAAATCCCCCAAAACCTATACCCCCACTTGCATCTGTGAATAGCTCGAGATCCTTATCCTCCATCCAAAATTGATCCGGAAAAAGGTTGGATCTAAAGGTTGTGGGTTCGAGTCCCGCTGTGGTCAACATGTTGTGCTATTGAGTTAAGGCACTTTACCACAATTACTCCTCTCTACCCAGGTGTAACGCCCTCCCTCTTCAATTTTCGAAGGCCAGTGCTACGAGAATCTAAAAATTAATTTCAAGTGGCCTTATATGCAAGCTATAGTAGATGTACAGACTTTGGTCAATATGTGATTTCAGTGTAGGTGATATCGTCCAATTGAGGGGGATAGTGATTTGACATCTTTATCTGATCATTGCCACATATGGTATTATGCTTGCCTGTGTCTTGAATCACACTGTAGGTAGTTCATATCCAGAATAGTGAAATTGAAAAGTTTTCTTGTGCTGTTCTACAAATTAATTTTCATTCTAATTTAATATAGATTTATGGAGAAAAAAGCGAACTTTGATCATGTAAAAAGAAAGCATACTGTTAGGAAACTACATATAGGATACATTCTTTTGCCATAAAAGGGCCGTGCATATTAGGCCACTTGAAATTAATTATTAGATTCTCGTAGCACTGGCCTTCGAAAATTGAAGAGGGAGGATGTTTCTTTTTATTTATTTTTTACTAAATTGACACATAAATATGGCCATTTTTATGCAAAATTCATATTGCCAGCATTATTTCAGTAGCATTAGGAAAATGGTCAAGCTCTTTTTATGTTTAAATCTATACAAGTAGGATTAAAACTCTAAGATGAAATGATGATCGATATGACACGTTTGAATAGCGCGCTATTTGCTTGAGTAGTTTAAATTCATATGCATGGACACGTGATATTTGGGGATGTGTTGCTTCAACGCTTTAATAAAGTCCATTATATTGCTGTGAAACCAATAGCATCTAAACGATGCCGATATCGTCATGATTGGTCCATTGTGGTTCCTCTAACGTTAAATGGAATAGGTCCAAATCAATAACCTATCGGACAATATTTTTGAATCTACTATAGACTTGTCACATGTAGCTTCACCAAACCCTATATTTATTGCACCTTACACTTCATTAGTATTAATTATTATTTGTGCAAGAAAGAAAGAAGGTGAAACTAATTACATAGCAACAACCGTGAGTTTTCTGCGAAGAAAAACATTACATGAGATTTGATCAAACAAAATGAGTCGGAACTCGCAAATATTTATTTTGAGATATATCCAAACGAAGGGTAGAATTTTTTTTCTTTTCTATTGTTTGGAATACCCTTCAATTGCTAATATCTTTGAAATTAAGTGTCCATTCAAAATAGGGTTTTCTGGCAAATGTAGCATTGCAAATACCCAATAACATCATGTAGAAAACTAAAATTGTGATATTTTACGACTTCAGACTTATTTTGCTTGATCGTGTCACATATGCGTGGTCTAGTGGAAAGATCGCAGGTCTCACGATACAAAGGTTGTGAGTTCGAGACCTGCTACGGCCAACATGTTTGTATCCTTAGGCAAGGTACTTAGTCTCAATTGCCTCGTGGTTTGGAAGTCACATAGAAATGGTGGTCTCGTGCATCGGAAGAGCAAAAATCCGAGCACGTTAAAAGGTCACAGACTCCTTCGTAAAAAAGAGTAGGGGATCATCCCGGTCTGTGTACACAAAAACTCATGTCCCTAGGTTTCAGGGGCACTGTACCGTTAATGCCCGATATAGGGCGCTGTGTACAGTATACAGTCATCACAATAAGTAACTGACCAGGTAATAAACATGCTGATAACTCTAAAAGTATAACTCTTACATAAACATATTTAATTATAAAGTTGTTGAGAAATTTCTCTTCTTGAATTTGAGATATTACACGCTAAGAATGGTTAATTAATGAGGAAGTTACGATCCCAAATGTTGCGGCAAGTCTGATTTTCATTTTAACATTTTCTTTTCAACACGGGGAGAGTAAGACAGGTAAAGCGTGTGTGCCGTATTGATCAATCATAACAATGCCACCGGCTGACTATCCAACAACTGAACAACCAGGCCATCGACAGGTGAATTGGCACTACCACTACCAGTAATCAATAATTTGCCGGTCTGAGTCCCCGTGTTTAAAATGAAAATGTGAAAATGAAAATCAGACTTGACAGTACATTTGGGATTGTAACTTCTTTAATAATCAGCCATTCTTAGCGTGTAATATCTCAAATTCAAGAAGAGAAATTTCTCAACATGTTTATAATTTAATATGTTTATGTGGGATTTATACTTTTAGAGTAATCAGCACATATATTACCTGGTCAGTTACTTATTGTGATGACTGTATAACAGTTTGTAGGGGTGTATGTATGTATGTATGCTCTACCATATGTATTGAGCATATGTGTACTCCTTGCAATGTTTACATAACTTCTCATCCTGTTTCCTGCTTATTATTAAATCCTGCTTATTATTTCTCATATATCCCATCTTCTCCATATTTGTATTAGATTTGTCGTCAAATGGCGAGAAATTTGCTGGAGTTCATCTGGGTGTTGAGATACCACACAGAATCGTGAGTAAAAGATGCTCTGTTATTATAGGCCATGATTGTCCTGTGGTTTAAAGTTGTTTTATTCCTGGGTATGAGAATTATGATAAGATAATATAGTTTAAAGAGTTTTAATGTGTTCCCCGTCCAGACAAATTTGAAACTGGTTTAGTTTCGAACTTTCCGATATCATAAATAACCATCGTAAAATAAAGACACCCTCTCCAAGAAAGGCGAAGGTCATTTCAAGGTTTGGTCAACATTCCTTGACATCTCAAAACGGTCGTTCCCCCTCCCCCCCCCCCACCCCCCGCTTGTCCCAAGTCAGGGGGCAGCTGCACAGGCTGATAGTAGGGACACACAGGATTCAAGGACCGGCGCTTGTTGTAACAACTTTCTTTTTGTGCGTATCAAATAAAGATATCAAGGCAGAATAAACCAGAAAGCTGAATGGCCATGGTGTTATTATCTAAAGATTTTACCATAACACTTTCTACGACTCGGCAGTCGTCTATAGACGACAGTTCTAAAATGTTACCAAATTGGCGAAATCGCCTTACAGCAGCGAATAAATACAGAAGGATGCAACAAGCAAACATGCATCATATGTGTGACGCGTGCGTGCGACCAAAACCCGATTACGTGTGGTCATAAGGAAAAGAAAAAGAAATGTTTGGTTGCCCTCCGCGACCGACCGAAAAAAAACGAAAAAAACTGGTCATTGGTTTTTTCAGGTTTTTTAAAAATATTTTTTAACTCTGAAAATTAAAAAAAAAAATACCGACCGACCGATCCACAATTTTTTTCTCTCTGGAGGGCAACCAAACATTTTTTTTTGTTGGCCTAATCGCGGGTTAACGCTTGGATTACTTTTGTACACGGAAAGATAAAAAACAAATATTTCTGGCCAATTTGGACCCGATTAAACTATATTTTTTGCTCAAAAACTATTCTCTCATCACCTGTTATACAAATTCATATTAATGTCAACTCTGTGCATGTTTGTTTTTACACAGATTTGTGAGACAATCATTACTCTTCTGCGTTTCCATGGTGATCTTGAGTGTGCCATCACATCTACTGGTATCGGATCTACAAGATGATTTGTTGGAATGCAAGTTTTGGATTGAGGGTAAGCAGCGTCATTGTCCCTCTGTGTCGGATCAAGTTAGGAAGTGCAGCGTGTAATTTAAGTGATAGGCGCAGCATTTTCTTTGCCACAGCCAACATTCTTCTTTGATTGCACCTAAAATAAACCAAAAAATAAACTTTCCCCTTCCTACGAACCCACACAAAAAATCCCTCCGTCAGGGTTAGGGTCAAGGTCTTATTTATCACCAGTTTAAAATGCTTGTTCACCATAGCCTTCCCCATGCGCTACAAATCACAACAGCTTCTCCAAGCAGATAGAGCATTGCACAATCGTAGCAGGTTATATCAGAGGAAAACTTACTTAGTTTTGTATAGACACACACTTTGGCGCACTGAACAGAGGCATGTAATCCCCTGTGGGGATAAATGCAAGGCTCAAGATAAGCGAGCGCTGGGCGAATTTTACCTCTCGGTCCTTCTGCAAAAGCGCACGGTAATGCTGAAAACAGAGATGTGATTCAGTATGGTCAATATTTCCTGAAGCGCTTTGAAATTTCCTGAAAGAATGTGGTTTCCCATTCTTTTGTTCAGGGCAGAATTTCCTGAAAACAAGAAATTTGAAATCAGGAAATTTCCTGAAAAATCACATCTCTGTGAAAAATAAACAACCGAGTGCTGATATTTTTTCCAAACCAGGGAAGCTTGCCCAAAACATCTAATTTCGCTTCGGCTTATTTAATTTAATAAAAGTTTAGCTCCTGATAGGCTAAAAGTAGCTCCCGGTTCTCAATAAATCCCCCTGATCCAAGCGTTACTTTTGAGGAAAAAAAGTAGCTCCCGGTAAAAAAACTGTTATCTTGAGCCTTGGGTAGATGGGGTCCATTCCCAGCCCAATGGTTCCCCCTCAATTGGCCCATTTCCCCCCTTTAATAGATTTTAGACATGGATAGTTGTTGAATTGAAAAAAGAAGAACATCAAAATTTGTGTCGGTGATTTATAGATAACCAAATTTATTTTGTTTTGTTTTTTGTATCAGATATTGTTGAGAAGGATCCCGATACTGACTGTAAAAAATTAGCAGCGCAAACATTAGTCTTAATGCAGACCAGTGTCAAAAAGGTGAGCGTATTGTAATTATGATACTTATGGTTGGTGTCAACCCTGTTTGGCGCCAAATTTATCAAGCACTGTAACTTTTAAATTATAAATGTGATGTACATAAAAGTATACATTTTTTGTAATAAAATGAGTCAGAGAATCCTTTTTTGGTATCAAATTTGACTAAAATTAGTGATTTTTACATTTTTTGCCCAAAAATCACCTTTTTGGCGTCAAAAAATTTCAGACAACCTAACAATATCAGTTTTTGATTAAAAATTCCAAAATTTCACCAAAACCATCTAAAGTCAATTATCTAGGAGCGAATTTTTTTTTTTGGCTTAAAATTTGTTTGTTTTGAAAATATTGACCAAAAAGTGCCAAAAAATGTTTTTTATCTCAAAAATCTCATTTTTTGGCACATTATGGTCAATATTTTCAAAACAAACAAATTTTAAGCCAAAAAAAAAAATTAGCTCCTAGATAATTGACTTCAGATGATTTTGGTGAAATTTTGGAATTTTTAATCAAAAACTGATATTGTAAGGTTGTCTGAAAATTGTTGACGCCAAAAAGGTGATTTTTGGGCAAAAATGTAAAAAACACTAATTTTAGTAAAATTTGATACCAAAAATGGATTCTCTGACTCATTTCATTACAAAAAATGTATACTTTTATGTACATCACATTTATAATTTAAAAGTTACAGTGCTTGATAATTTGGCGCCAAACAGGGTTGACACCAGCCTTAACATAACTTGTATAAGGCAACGCCTTGAATGATTACTCAACCATGCCCGGTGCAAGGTGATGTGCAGATCGTGTAGTCTTAAAAATACATGTGCATTTGAGGAGTTCGGTCGATATCTATGTTACCCATTTGGGCCACAATGAGTTGAATACAAGTATACAGTGAATGCACGACCACTCTGGGGAAAAGATTTGCAGAGTTTAAAATCAGGTTTTGTTAAAGACAACGTTTAAAAGATAAACTTGCATTTAATTTAGACAAAAAGCGTGTTTAATTAAAAACATATCATTTTCTACAAAGGTCATTCAATAAGTTCTACCTCCTGTCTGTGGCATATCAAATTATGTTAATCTATCTGTTAAGTATTTTGGTTGCAATAATGTAACATTGATGCTTCATAGGTTAACAGATGGGATGTTCTTCCAACAAATCAGCTGTTTTCACGATGTTTATTCACGAGTTTTTCAGTTCTCACATTGAGCAGCTTCATAGGTTAACAGATGGGATGTTCTTCCAACAAATCAGCTGTTTTCACGATGTTTATTCACGAGTTTTTCAGTTCTCACATTGAGCAGCTTCATAGGTTAACAGATGGGATGTTCTTCCAACAAATCAGCTGTTTTCACGATGTTTATTCACGAGTTTTTCAGTTCTCACATTTGAGCACCAACTAATTGGAGCCGTGAGGTCAAGATTACGTAGTGCGCACCATGGATGACCGTTGCACCATTCTGAAATGACCTCATGTGATGTGGGTCCATTAGACACTTTCAATGTACTCCATGTATTTTAGTTTCGTACTTTCTGATTCGTTTTTAACTATACTAAGAGTGTATGAATGTATAATGATAAAAAGATTATTATACTCATTTGTGACAGTTCATGCTCAACTTAGCATATCATCAGACTAATTGACATCCAGTTCTCATCACTTGCTTTTTATATGACCGCCGGATGTAGAGGGTGGTCTAGATAGAGAGATTAACTATTTGGAAATGCTTTTGAGTTGATAGGCCCCCTCGTCTTTGTTAAAATGTGGTTTTCACCCTTCTATGAATCCATTGGATTCCTTTAACCATCTTGTAGTATTTAGACTAGCGTATATAATAGAAACATTTTTGAGGGAGGATGTAGAACTCATTTAATAACTCTGGTAAATATATTCTATACTATTGTTGTAATTAAAGAACAAAAGCAAGATATACCAACTGGGTGTGGGGAAACAAGCAATAACGAGGGATAATAAAGCGATAAATGTACTAAGGCAAGCCATGAGAATTGCTGTTGCACTGTGCATTGCTGTGTTAAATTGGGTGAGAAGACAAAAAACAAATAAACCTAAATGCCTGACCAACCCTATCAGTTCAATTAGTTCCAAATTGGCGGGAAATATTTGGTTTTATCTATCCGCGTGCAAAAGTAATCCAAACTAATAAGCGCGATTTTGGCATACGCAAGCGTCACACATACAATGACACTGCGATTGGTCAGTGCGTGCCATATTGCCCCATGCGAGCGTATTGCGCGCGACGCTCTTCTGAATTCAGGTTTTGCCAATTTGGAACTGACTGAGCTATAGGTTCATCCCCTGTAAAATAGATTTATGGTTTTGTTTTTGTTTTGTTTAATGGTTTTGTTTTCATTACTTTAATAACTGATTCCCTATTTACTTTGTTTCCCCACAGGAATTGGACCTGCAGCCAGATGCCTCAACGTGATACGACAACATTCTGCACCAAAGTATCACGTCCCACTCTTTAAAAAGCTCAAGTCTCAGCTTTATAGATGGGGTGACAGCAATGTTTATCAACAATAGCAACAGTCGAAGGGACTTACTGTCATTACACGCGTGAGGGAACAGCATATGACCACAACACTGTCCACTATGCCTTTTATTGCCCTTTATGCTGCTTTGGCATGGGTCCTAAATAAAACAGGATGCGTGCTCACACCGCTGGGCAAAGAACAATGGCAACTGCCGACCAAATGCCTGGCATGGCGTCACATGTCACCCCATCTATTATATCAAAGTTTACGGTTTCTTTAATTATTTCATAATTAAATTTGGGTTTTCTTTTGACCAAATCAGGTGAACAAAATCTGAATTTCCTTCAATATTTAAAAACAGCAGACTAGTGTGCTAAATTGTTTAAGATTTAATAAATGCAAATTTAGACAAAAATATCTACATTGGAGAATGAAACATATCTACTTTCAGATTTTTATTTTATCTACAAAATAGCATGCCTGCTTTGGGCGAAGCTGTCATTTTCTTCAGTGGGGAGCATTACAAATCGAGGGTTGAGCACCGGAAGACCTTAACTCAAAAAAAGGCTATTTTGAGATAATTAATTTTGAATATTTGGGACCCATTACAACACACTGTAGCACCCAACTCATACCTCTGATTATAGTCAAAAAAGTTGTATTAGTATCACGCTTTTAGTTTTATTAATGGACCAGTTATTATTTTCTATTTGAGATAACTAATTACAACAATATTTATTATTAATTAAGAAATGCTTGAGTTTCTGCCTTTTGGCACTAACTGAATTTGCAATAATGAGTTACTGCTTTAGAGTCACCTATGTTTTAATGTTGTACAGGTTGGCAATTGGTATTATCACAAGTCTTAACTCACTCATTATGTTAATTTAGTGAGCACCAGAAGGACGTAAATCTGAGTTAAGGCCTTCTGGCACTGACTGAAACATGTTACATTGAGTTGGGGCTATGTGGAATTGGCCATTATCTTCAATTGAGAGTGTTTATGGGTTAAATCTGTAGGTTATGGATTATTTTGGTACCAAAATCTCATTTTGCCCAAAAGTTGAGTTACAGCCTTCTGGCGCTCAACCCTCGAAATATGCTGGGGTCAGAATTTCATCACAGAATGAATGCATAATATTTTTATGATTCAAAAGAAGAAAATGACAGCTCCTTGGACCTCCCTATGATAAAAAAAAAACCACCATGGATAATAAGGACAGAAGGAAATGGAAATTGAGATGTTTTGCTACGCATAGGTATGTGAAATGAACTTGGGCACGTAGCTCTACGCAGCGATACATTTTTCTTCCATTTTGTTGTTGTTCTCTGTAAGCTTGAATCAATACAAATATGATTTGCATTTGGAAACCAGTAATTTAAAGCTCAGCCTATTCTTTGCAAAATGTTTCTGAGACAAACCTTTTTTTTCCCCGATATATAATAAATGACTTTGTAAATACTGGTATTGGATTTGCAAGATGATTTGCTGGAATGCAAATTTTGAATTGAGGGTAAGCAGAAATCTGGCTAGACTTTCGTCAATTTCTGCTTTAATTACCCAAACAAATAATTAGCTTAAGCTGCCTCAATTCATCATTTGTGATTGTGTTCAAGCAACATGAGTAGAAAACAAATCACAATTTTAGTTTTCTATATCAGGTATTTGCAATGCTACATTTGGCAGAAAACCCCATTTTAAGCGGAAACTTAATTCCAAAGATATTAGCAATTGAAACAATAGAAAAGATAATATGTGACATGATCAAGCGAATTGAGTCGCATGTCGGCAGTTTTAAATTTTGATATTTGTCCATCATTCGAAGGCAGGTGAAAAATGCTACAGTAGGCCTATGGTCCAACCCCCACTAAAATAGAACTTCTACATGTAGTTTAAAGTTACAGTTTACCAACTAATTAAGAATTTGTCACTGCTTTTTACTGTATAAAACTCATAGGGTAAAGTCGCCTATTTTCGGTCAGCGCCTATTTTCGGTCACTGGCCTATTTTCGGTCACTGGCCTATTTTCGGTCAGCGCCTATTTTCGGTCACTGGTCAAAATCGTGTAATTGCATCGGTCGTCGCCATTTTAAAAGCAATACCGGGCATCAACTATGCGGAGGTTTTTTTAATAGTCGTCAGATTATAACGACGAAGTCATTTTTATTACACGATTTGGGCCAAGTGGCCGAAAATAGGCACTGACCGAAAATAGGCGACTTTACCCTAATCAATATTCCCAACATACGACTCATTCCGCTTGATCGCGTCACATATAAACATTCTCAACACTTTGTTTGGTTATATCTCAAAATCAATATTGGCGACTTCCCAACTCATTTTGATTGATCACATCACATTTGATGTTGGGGAAGACTATGGTTCTGGTCTTTGTTTAATGTTCCAGTTGAGGAAAATTGGGACAGTTGGTCCTTATGAACACACACTTGAGTTCTCATGGGACCCAGGCTAAAACGATGAGAACTCCAGGCTGAAATGCTTATATAAGTATGCTGGTATGAATGAAGTAAAGTAACAAAAAATATGGAGGAAAAGACAAGAGTTGAAGTTTGTTTGTTTTCATTCTTTGTGAAAAGGTTTACAATCTGTTAACAGTGTACATTTATTGTTTTTCATTTAGAAATAAATAAATAATTGTTTTCTAATAAGCATTACTATTTTGTACATTGAGTGTTCATTATTAAATACAATGCTCATAATAATAAAAATAATGATAAAGCAATTCAAGTTCTGGGTTTCCCTAGTATACCCTAAATTTTATAAACTCCTCAAAAAAAGTTCAGAAATTTGTTTTCAATCGCCAATATTTCTTGATATATTCAATATTCATATTGGCTAAGCACTGAAACAAATGATTGCTACCAATGAGATATTGTTGGAATGAGAAACATATTTGCATTTAAATCAATATCAACCAAAATATGAATATATCACGAAATATTTAACAAATTGCATTTGAAAACAAATTTCTGAACTTTTTTTAGCAGTTTATAATGACCCATTGTTACACACAGTACGACCAAAATAGTAAGAGTATACCAAAAGATAACCCAAATTGAATATAATAAATAGCTGGTTACAATTAACCTTTTCACACTGCTTGACGATCGATCATATTTTCAACTGATCGTTATTGTGTAGGCTACCATAACAGTCGTTTGTATTGGTTGAGTTTTTTCAGCGGTGATCGGTCGTTTCCCCTGCTTGCGATCAACCAAATTTTGGCTGGTCGATAATGTTGATAGGTTAGCATTGAAAGACAATCGTAAAAGATAGGAGAAAGTGGCCATTCTCTGTGTGAAGTGGTTTTACAGTCGATCGGTAATATTTTAGCCTTGATTTCAAACAACTGGATAGTCTCAAAGAAAGCATCATTCAATCGTCCAAAGATTGATCGTTGGGCCGGTATGAAAAGGTTATTTAAGAATAAATATTATACTATTATATTATAAAGACATTTATAGACAATTTGTTTTGCATTCACTTGTATTGCAAACAACACAAGCAAAATCTCATCAAATAAATGGGACAAGAGACAAGATATTAGCGAGGAAGAGAGAGAAAATTGACCATCAACCTTATATTCTAGACAAATCAAATGTCTACATTTTAAAAAAGACAACATCTTATTATGCAGTCAGCTGTAGAACGGGGCCCCGTTTCAATTGAGGGCGCTCTATTTAGTGATGCACTGCCGTCATTTTTTTACATGGCGATTCATCAAGTGACGGAAGTCCGTCGCCCGCCGGAATACGAACAAAAAAACACTTTTCAATAGAGGGCGGGCTTGGGAACGGGACTGCGTTTCTAAGGGAACGGCCTCACGTCACAGTAATTTTCAAAATTAATAAAAAGCCAATTTCGCCGATTTCAAACAACGAAATAACTCTCTTATCACAGAGATAACCGTTACAAAGGCATCACTTCTGAATACTATAGGGCTTATATTTAATGTGAAAATTATCACACTTACCCTAAAAATTCTATAAAATGGTGCAATCTCGTCTAGAAAATGGTGGTCTCATCCCAGCAATCCGGTCAAAAAAGACATAATTTTAGCTTGTGTCGTGTGATGTTGGGGTCAAAGGTTAAATTAAATCATCGAACTGGATGTCGCAAGGAGTTCTGGTATCTAATTCTGCCCGCAACTCGATGGATAGTTGCTTTTTATGCAGATAATTGGGGGTAAAAGGCGACAATTCAATCATTGCGCAAATTGACGACCTTGGTTACGTACACCAGGGTTCACGCTACCTTGCGTTTGGGCGTCATAGACGCCCTCATTTTGATTTGGACGCCATAATATTGAAATGTCCTGTGTTATTGCGTCTTGCTTGGACGCCCTAGCTTGAGGCTATTCATCTTACTATAAATATGATCTCGAATTCACGATGCATCGCAGTTTACAAATATCTGAAATTGCATCAAAATTTGCTAAGCTTAATCGTCGAAAATGTCAACAACATGCCCAAATACTTCTCATTTGCGCAGTGTTTTAGTATCAAAACAAATCAGTGCATATACACAGACACACAGCGAAGCTGACAGGGGATGTGTACAACCAAACTAGCACGATATTCTACATTATCGTCTCCTCCACAAGAGTAAGATACTTGTTCGTAAACAAATGTATGTACGTTTGTGCACGTGCGGGAATTACTCTACAGTTGGTAAAAGAGATAAATTATTTGCATGTATTATAATAAGTGTTGACCTGTGACACGGCACAGGGTGACATGGACCGGTTCAATTTGGCAATAGGGGTGGTACGTTCAGGGCAAATGCACAACAATTAATTTGATTGTTTAATTCTGAAGTTTTCTGTATGTTTTTTTAATAAATATAAATATTGTATATTGTTAATCAGTAATGAACGTTTTATTGATAATCTTTAGTTCAAAACTCTGTTTGATATGTCAATTTATATAGTATATTGTGTGCGTTTAACCTCCTTGAAAAGTTATACGATCTCGCTTTGAGTGGCCTCATAGGACTTGCGCTGTTGCGCATGTGCTTGGGAAAAGTTTTCGTCTCGCTTGCTTTACTACTGTATTGTAGTTGTACTGCCTGCATCCTGCTGCCATGGAGGATGAAATAAACCCGGGGGTGAAAACCCCAATAAAAATAAGGGCCAAGAAAAGAAAAAGTGCAATAAAGCTTGGAATTCAGACTGGTTGAAGCGATTCAGATAGCTGGAATACGATGGGCATGAAATTAGTACAGTCACAGGTAATGCAGTAATCCCCAGTAAACAGTCACACTTACTGCATTACCTTCACAATGTCAAAATGTGTATAGAAAACAGGAGACTGAGGAGAGTAGCAAGCAACTATCATTCACATGCGGCATGATACAGTAATCATAATTAGGGAATTTATCATTATTTCATGGACTCCCAAAAATTCTGTTTGGACGCCATAATTCTGAGAATTGCCAGGATAGGGGGTCCAACTGGACCACATAATTTTGAAGCTACTGTGAACCCTGACGTACACCCGTCGTTTTAGAGCGCCCTCAATTGAAACGACAGCTGACTGTTATGGCAATTACTCCATAAAATAGTGTGATATTCAGGAAATCATCTATGTGTTGCATATGGTAGTGTTTGTTCACATTTTTCTCTAATTGGATTATAGAATTTGTGCAAATACATGAAATAGTAGCTAATTATAGGCGATGAATAAAAAGAAACCCTGTTCAACGGGCGAGCATTTTTTTAGAAATTGTGGAGAAAAACTACACCTGCAAAAGAATACTATCCAATAGATATTTTAGTTTGTCAAAAAATAGCATTTGTTTAACATATACATGTGTTGCTTAGTGTCATTTGAAAAGCGGAAAATTCAAAAATACAAAAAAAGCCCGGCTGACCAACTGAGAGGTCTGTTTGCTGGTGTGTGGTTTTCATTGCCATCACTTGGCCTTTATGGAGTAGGGCTGTCAGTAGTTGTTGCTATTGCTGTGTCAGCAATTTGAAACT
The DNA here is from genome assembly GCA_035610835.1 of Ophiura sarsii. Taxonomy (NCBI): domain Eukaryota; kingdom Metazoa; phylum Echinodermata; class Ophiuroidea; order Amphilepidida; family Ophiuridae; genus Ophiura; species Ophiura sarsii. Next base: position 37,161,174 of record CM069444.1, read on the forward strand.
CTGAAACTGAAACAGCACATTTTTTACGCAAGCACATTTTGAGTCCGGGTCAACAATCTCATTGAATAGTGGTAAAACAAAATACTTTCCACGCAGCAGCAGACCACATTCCAAAATTTCACAAAATGTTTTAAAAATGTCAAAATTATTTAATTGCATCACCATATTTGGAATCACCTTGAAATAAGTACAAACATTCCTAACATTGTTCAGTAATCCTTGAAATAGACTATGAAATTTGGGAAAAGTTTCTGAAAAATCTGTTTTGAGTATGGTAAAAATAATAGCTGCATGGAAAGTGTTACCACATTGGCAGGCATAAGAATGAACATATTAGTTGGGAAAAGTGTGTAAAATTGGGCTATAAACAAGTTGAAATTAAAAAAAGAGATTTGGACAATAAACAAACTTGAATTCAGGTTTTAACCTGAAAATGTGCATGCCTGCATTGGTAAAATATGCAAATAGAGGGGACTTTTCTCACCTTCTTTGCTAAATATAATACAATTTTGACTGAGAAAAAACAACAACATAGTTTTGATGGCCATAGTTCAAGATAGTATGTGCCATGCCTTGTCAACAAAACTGGTGCCAAGACCATCAGATGACAACCTTGTGGGCTACTATGAATGTGATACTCTCCAACAATTACCACAATTGACAATTCATAATACATACAAATAATATCACTTAAGATTGATAGTTGCAATATATTGGAGCATTACACATTAACATTTCAAAATGTGCATTAATTATAGACTTTGCATTCAATTCAGATTCAAATAACTTAAAAGAGCACCATTAGGCCAAGAAGAAAAAAATTGTTTGTTTGTCCACGTCCGACCGACCGCGTACCTTGGTGCCGACCGTATTATTTTTTATTTTCTATTATTTTTTTAAAACAACTTTTTGAGCAATTTAAATGGCCAAACGGACCATTTTATTCCTGATTTCGTACGCTATCGTAAATATGGTCTTTATAAACACCATCCCCAATGCGCAGTCCCTTGTAACATGATGTTTATTGCATGAACTTGGCAACCGCGGGGACTATTAAAAGGACTAAATGAACATTTAATCGCGCGTGCAATTGATGTCATTTTTATACTAAAAACGCAGTGTGAGAAAATATGAAAACTCTAGTTACGGTTCATATTTGCAATTTTTGGGGTAGTTAGTTCGAGAAAAAATAGGTTTAGTAATACTTTCACGTATATATTTCTAGAACTTCAACACTACGTTGTTTCACTTTCTGCAAATTTTCAATCATAATAAATGGCGGCGACCGACAACATGTTCACGGTATCTGCGCACACAAACTCGGTACAAAAATACTCTTTGACCGAGTTTGCAGTGTTGCAACCAGTACTACAATATTGGAACTCATGAAAAAGAGTTCAATACTATCAAAGTGATGTGTTTTGTGTTTGGACGACTTAAATTCACAGTATTCATGCCGAATTTATATTCCCAAATAGAATATCCGTATTTTAAAAAAATTTAAAAAATTAAAAAAATATCCGACCTACCGACCCTACCTTTTTCGGACCCTCTATGGACAAACAAACAATTTTTTTTTTTTGGCCTTATGGAAATATATTTCCCAATATAAACTCAAAGTCACTTACAGTTACAGTTATGTACGTCAACTCATATTCTAGTGATTTCATCATAATATATTAACTGCATAACTCCATTGCAATGGCATTTGCCACTGTTTTTCCATTTTCAAAATTCACAATTCCATTTCATAAAAAGTATAAAAACAAATAGTGAATTGTGGGGTTTTCTTCTTGAAATTTAGGGAACTGGTCATAGACACCTCCATCAATGCAAGCTGAACCACTACCAAGGTAAGTCACTTCAACCTTAAGGTCAAAGGTCACATCAGTCATGCAGTGGTTTACTAGCTAACTCCTCAGCCTCCTCCCTCAATGCCTCTGCTCTTTCAGCTAACTCCATCTACAAGAAAAACAATAATAATAATAATGTTTGTAAAAAATAATTTACTGGGAATAGTCCAAATTAAGAATCCTGTGCTTATACCAACCAATCTCATATTTTACCCAAAGTGCTACAGGTAACTCACCAGTGATAGTTATAGTGTATTGTCAGTAACTTGTGGATCATTCAAACATTAACTCTATAACTTGTCCAAAGTTTATCTTGACCCATTGAAAAGATTATCTGGCAGATTTATGATCTAGGATCTTAAAGTTGTTGTACGATAGTTTAATCAGTTCTAAATTGGTGAGAAATATGCCTTTTTTATCTCTCCATGTGCATCAGTAATCCAAGCGTATGCGCACTGTTTTGGCAAACGCAAGCATCACATTAAGATTCACAATGTGCCATGCAAGTGTTTTGCTCCCCATGCTCTTCTGAATTCATTCGCTGCTGTAGGCAGGGTTTGCCAATTTGGAACTGACTGAACTTTTAGACTCTTTTGGTATTGCAGTGCCACTTAACAAGGTAGATTGTGTACCTCCTGAACCAATGTGAGGGGATAAGCATGCATTAAGTAATATTTTATCTTGTACACCCTCCCATCCTGTCTCCTCTCCCCCTACCCTCCTTACCTTAGCAGCTGCCACTATTTGTAGTGCCACTTTACGAGGTAAACTCTCTACCTCCTGAGTTAACTTTTCAGGATCTGCGTGGGCTAGGTGACGTAATGTCTTGTATCCTGCTTTGACCAGCTGATTGGCTCGACCCTGCAAGTAAAACAAAATTATCGCCAAAAAAAATACATTTATTTTAATAAGACAACAACATGAAGTTCATTTAACAATATAACATGCATATTTTTGAGGGGAAAATGCAAACAAGAAATGATGACAGCCATGGGTTTATCAGCCCTTGATTTTATTCATTGAAAATATCTTCAACTTTGGCAACACTACCTGTTTTACATCCTAGCATTTCTAAGTTCTAATAATGACACAATATGATGTGGCCATACCTGAAACACATTGGGCCGTATTCTTGTACTATAAACACAATTTTTTTAGGTTTTAGCTTTAAACCGTATCTAACTAAACTCGTGTCTAACTAAAATGCGAGTTTATCTTTTAAACAACACGGTTTTAAACTCTGCGCATCTCGTCCCAGGGTTCTTGTGCGTTACTGTACAGGTCTTTATTTTTGTTGTGGCCCTAATGGGTTACAATAGATATCAACGAAATACAGAGAAAAAAATGTGTATTTTTAATACTACATGATCTGCTCGGCAGCTTGCAACAGGCACGGTTGAGTAATCATTCAAGGCATACAGTTCGTGTATTTGTTTAGTTAAATGCGCCTTGAACTACCCCCATACCCATGTTTACAGTAAGACACTTTTTAGTGAGTTAGACACATGTTTAAGTTAAACAAATGTACGAGAATTGCGTTTAGTTAAACGATGTGTCTAAAGTCAAAGTAAGAGGCGCATATAGCTTACGTACGAGAATACTGCACATTACCTTTTGCAAATACTTTATTAATTCAAAGTTTGTGCTATTTTAGCGGGCAATTACCTTCGCAATCTGGAAATGTTACTGTTACGTTCAAATTCTCAGTTTTGCGGTTATTTAATTAATTTTGTGGATCCAGATCCCTCGTAAAATTCGCAAAAATTAAATCCCTCACGAAATTAAGTGGTTTCACAGTATAACGTCGCAGCTGTCAAAACTTTGTATCTCTATTTGGCCCTTCAGTATGTATAAAGTAATACTTCCTACATATAACATTTGGGCACTCTGCTCTAACCATGTTCAAGGGCCAAAAACACATCTACTGAAACCTTGTAAATGCTCTTGCCCTTGAACACATATAAAGCATCACTTCCTATGCATAACCGTCGGGCAGTTTTACTTTATACATGTTGAAGGGCGGAAAAAACATACAAGGTTTTGACACTATTTAATTGATTAAATTCACCTGTTTAACTCCCGGTACCTCTAACAACGACACAATATCTGACGTGGCGAGATATGTGAGGTCGTACACCACTTTAGACAACAGCTGTTGAAAAGCCCAGAACTCTGGTAAATCCTGTATCATGAAAAAAGGGAAACAGGCATGAATTGTGCTACCAAATAAATATCAGGCGTATCTTCTTACTGAAAATCTTAAAGTTTAAAGGAATACCGTTCTATTCATTAAACCATGCATTATATGGTAGGAAAATAATTATCTAATGTGTATTGACCATTTTTATTGAACACAGAACTATAATATTCAAGTAAACAAATTTAAACTGCACATCCCCAACCTGTGATGATTTGAAATTCGCGCCCGGTTGTCTGTGTCGTAAGTGCTGTTGGGATTTTCGTGACGATGACATCACAATGTTGTGATGTCATCGTCACTAAAAGCGCCTCATCAGCAACAGGTTGCTTACGGTATCACACATGAAACAGAGATGCGGACATCTCGTAACTGTTTAGTCATAGCTTTGATCAATATGGCGACGTCCATACATGTGACTGTTTTTCTTTCTAAAGCCGATTATGTCTTTGCGCAGTACTTTTAAAAACTTTAACCTACAGAAGTGGTCTGTATAATAATAATGCTACATATCTGAGCTAAAGTTCCATGGCAGGGATTTTCTTTAATATTGCCGACAAGGTGGCTGCTATTCCATTACATGGATAACCTCTACAGGGCGTATCAAAAAAGTGTTCCATGAGTTAGAAAATTAATTAAAAATACATCCCATGTTTTTATGTTTAAAAAAAATAGACCGTTGGTAAGCCCTATTTGTCTTGTATCAAATACACTTTATCCCATTGAATTTTACCATGATTTTACCGACTAACTACCGAGATATGATCAATTCAGTAACAAGAGTGTGAATCCCACTTTGGCCACTTTTGAACAAAAAAATAACTTTCAACTGAAAAAAATGCCTTTCCAATGAGGATTATAGGATATGTCACTGTATTGTTTAAAATACAGTCTAAAATTCAAATATTCTGTGGTTTGTCATGGATAATATAGATGCTCAAATTCAACTAACTATCAAGATTTAGTAGGTACAATTTTATTGATTGTATTGATTATGTTCAATTACACACTGAATGGTGATTCTAATAAAAGAGTTCTCTACACATGAATGGTGGCCAAAGCGGAATTTGACATGAATGAGTAGATTTGCCATAATTTGATAACGAAAGCTCCAAAATGGATGGAACAAAATTCTCAAGACACATTAAAGATTGCTGAACATGATTATTAGTAAGTACTACACATCCAACTTTTGTATTTCACATGGCAACAAAAAAAATCATATTTCACATGGGACACTTTTTTTGACACGTCATGTATTGGATTCAAAGTATGACTGCATAATATTTTTTTGTATGTTACTCCAATGTAACATTGAAAGTACCAGTACCATTAAATGTTGAAATGAATATGGAGACAAAAAAGATGATGGATGCGGAAAAAAAAGACGCAGCATCTTCTCTTAAAAAACATGCTGGCCCTAAACTTGAGTGGAATCAGAATGTTAAAAAGTTCTAAAGCTTTTTCAGATCCATACCTCGCAAAACCTGTGCACGCTTGATGCAAAACTGGCTGCCGATGCGAACAAGTTCTGTATGAACCCACGGGGTACGTCAAACCGAGATGACACGTCCCAGATGCTCTTCTGGTTCAGAAGATTCCACAGCATCAGAGTCAGGTAGAAACGACGGATGCGGAAGTTGGTCTCCTCGTTCTGTGCAAAATAGAAACACCACTTTTTTATTATCAATTGAAGACATAGTGATCAAAATCTTGACTTAAAGTTTGAATAAGGGCTAAAAATGGCTTGTTTGGCCGAAATGAGACCAAACTTGAAGACATTTTGGAGATGATTTCTTTTTCTCTTAGCTGATTTAACAACAAAAAATCCATTTAAAGTTAGATTTTGAGGCAAGTTTTATAATGAATCTCTTAATGGGATCTAAAAACCTACTACTGTAAAACGTGCTGTGCTCTTCGGCAAGGCACTTGATCCTTATTGCCTACTAAATCTAGAGGTGCTATCATGCAATTGTAATGTAAGTAAGTAAATCAGATTTGCTGTACAGAACGAGTGTCCAATTGTTATGTAGGCTCTCTAGCTGACAGATTAGTGCATTGGTTTCAACTTATTTACTAGGAGGTGTCTAAATACATTACTGTAGTGCAATTATCTTAGGTATAATAGAAGAACTCATCCCAACTGAAAGGGGAAATTAACACCACATATCAAAGTACCCTGAACGTCTCAACTCAAAAAAGACATTCACTGGCGTGGGACTCAAACCCACAAATGTTTACTGTCCCTGTCAGTTGGGATGTGTTCTTTATTTAATTATACTGTATTCACATCAGGGTTGTCACTATACTAGTCGGCGCTGGTCGGCAGTAACCAGCACTCGGCTAAAACAACCAGGACTCAGGGAAATTTCAGACCTTTCAAACCGGTACAAAAATGATAAATTTGTCAATTTTGTTTACTTAAAACAGCTGTAAAAAGCCATTATTTTCATCTAAGAAGTATTTCTATTCAAATTCTTGTCATATTTAACCGGCAATAACTTTTTGCTAGTGACAACCCTGATTTGCATTTGTGCTCGTCTCTCTGGTTACCTTCAGGTATCCTGATTGTGGTTCTCTACTTTATTTCGCTAATCACCGAAAGCCAACATTTTTCGAAGGATTTAATTTTGCAATTCCAAAATTTGACTCCGATGTTAAGCTTTTATCATGGTTTATTTTGTGGGGATTTAATTTCGCAAATTTAAGGTCCTCACTAAATTTGTGAAATTCAATACCTCGTGAAATTAAGTGGTTTTACAGTATATATTTAGCCTTGTTAAGTGGTTGCAGTGTATACATCCCATCAAAATTAGCTGCACTGTGGTAGTGCATATAGCCTTCACCTATTTACCAATACTTTTGATAAGCTGTGAATACTTACTGCTCTGACAGTATTTCCAGTTATCTTGCTGCTCAAGTACAAGTCTGATACCCCTATCATGTCAGAAACTTTACGCTCAGATTCTCCTAGTTTTGCGTACTGTATTTTGAAAAGAAAATCATAACACTGAATGATGACATAGTCTAAGATCAAATCGATGCCTAGCTACTTATGAATCATTTGTTATGTGTCAACAACAAAATTGTTTTATATGACAGACAGACATTATTAATGTGTATGTTTAGTTATCATATCCACATTCAAAACAAAATATTATGTAAACTTGCAAGGCAGATACATTCAAATTTACTGTTTTATCACAGTTCGTCAACATATCATTAATTAAACACGCTTTTTATAGCCAAGGGTTCTAAAGATTTTTTTTGCATGAGTAGCATGAAGGGGTAAACATATTTAAACAGACCCTAATTTCACTTTCTTGATAAGTTTTATTTGTTTTTCTGTGTTTTCAATGCTGTTCAAGGGCCAATCATCCTAACTCATCAGAGGGCTGTATTTGACCAGCCAACAGCCAGTTGATAATCTCTGTACACTTTAATAGCTTTTAACTGCATACAGAAGAGGTATGATCAGTTATAGCAAGTGTAGAATGTAGACAAGAAGTAATAAACATAATTTCTAATCACAAGAAAACTATAGTTTAATCAGTTCCAAATTGGCGAGAAATATTCGGTATTATCTCTACGTGCGCAAAAATAATCCAAGCATGCGCACGATTATGGCCACATGCATGCTGTTTTGGTCACATGCATGTGTTACGCATTTGATGCACAGTGCGCTTGTTGCGGGTCCTTCTGTATATATAAGCTGCTGCAAGGAGGCTTTGCCAATTTGGAGCTGATCAAACTAGAAGTTTAGAAGAGTATAGTATAATTGACCAGCATAATAGACATACCTGCTGTCATTTATGTCATCTCAGCTTGGTCATATGGCAGGGTCAGAAATTCGTCAAAAGTTGCAAGAATCCATTTCGATGGATTCTCCTCCATTCAAATAGTGTATAGATAGAATATCTTTACAAGGATCAACTTGGATTCTCGCAACTTTACCAGCGGGAATCTTTGCGAGAATGGATTCTTGGATTCTCCTCGAAATTCTGACCCTGCTATGGTGTGACCAAATATAACAAGTGTATGGCATGAGCTAGAACTTGACCTAATAAGGGGTCATTAGCAGGCTTAGAGGTTTGAAGGTGTATTAATCGTTGTAGTTGATGAGTGCATAAGTCCTACCTGTCTATCATAGATGTTCCAATTGGGTTGTGTGGTCTCCACTTGGTCATAAGGTGTGACCAAGTAGAGCAAGTGTAGGGCATTAGCCAGAACTAGACCTTGGTCGCAGGCAAACTTGAGATCATTGTAGACTGTAGAGCACATATCAATATCTATTGAACCTAAACAGGGAAGAGAAGGATAAAGTGAGTCAAAACAGGCCCAAAACTGATCAAGGAAGGTCATGCAAAAGTAATACCTGTTTGAAATACCAACATATTAACCAAACATTTTGGGTTCAGGTTTAATATAACAGGTTCACGTTGACTATAACGGGTGCATATCCTACTAAAATTAGCACATCCATAAAGATTTTCAAGTGAAGTGATATATCAATACAAACCAAGTTCGAGCACCACAGCCATACGTATACTTTTAATTTCATGAATCAATACAAAAGGTCAGTAACTTAAGTCCCTCAGACTCCTGACCTCGGATAGTAGATTAATATTGATCGTAGCTGATGGACTATTACCTTTAAAAGCAGCCTGTCCTAACTTGGTAGTCTCTAGCACCATTCTCTTACTACCACCATCCACATCTGTTTTCTCTTTCACTAGTTTCAACTCAATCAACTGTTGCACGGCGTTGTGTGTAAATTCGCTGAGATCCTGCTCCGATTCCTGCGTCTGGACGCCGAATAGGGTCAGACGCATGAACTCCACCACGGACTCGCGATTTTTTGCTATCTGCAATGTAATGTAACAGTTACAGTGTAATGCAAGGCCATAGCCAGGATTTGAAAGTTGAGTGTCCAAAGTGGGACCAAAATAAAGTGGAGTGAGTATCGTGAGCGAAGCGCCCATGTTTCTGTGTAAATTGACTGCATCGGAAGCTTTGAGCTCCGAATTATTATCAATAAAAATCAGTCCAAATTTTGTCTTTCTATTTTAATTTTATTTTAGGGCGTCCATTGGACGGCTTATGCCCTGTCTGGCTAATGCCTTGGTGTAATGTAAACTAGAAAATTGGAATGAGGCTATACTCTGTATCACTTCAAAGTCGGGAGGTGACATAGGCATATTATTTAATTATAGCTACAGCCAGCCAGCGTTATATAAGACAAATAAACTGGTTATCCAGCGGATAACCCAGCAAGAAGATTTTGGTTATCCGCCACAGTTTGTATTTATCCGTAGTTGTTCTGGTATTAAAATCTTGGTGATCGGTTGGATAATCAGCAAGAAAAAAATGAATATCCACCAGGAAATGTGGTCATTTCGGGCGCACGGATTACCGCTATTTCAAACGCTGGCTACAGCGTTCCCAAAACCACAGCTGACATTCTTCTTTGATCCCATCACATTGGACGATATATCCCTTGAATACACACTGATGTCACCTCAACTTGAGGTGACATGACACAGTGTTAATCATATAGGAATCATGCATGTCATCATTTTAATAAAAAGGTGCATCTTGTCAACTTTTGGAGAAATAAAGATTTCAATAGAATATTAGTGAAGCCTGTCAACCACAGATTTTGAGTGCCCATTAATAGACCCACATACACATGGACACTGGTATAACCATCATCGCCACCAGTAAAAGAGAAACAAATACAGGCAGTCATCAAACGAAAGAAGGTCCTGGGGACATATGCCCTCTAAATGTGCATACAGCCTGCCCCCATTTGAACACAAAAATTGACAATATAATAAAGTATATCCGTGTCAGGAAAAGACAGTGTGCTGGATGGCGAAGGATCGGTCCATCTCTGCCTCGACCTACTCTCACCTTTAATGCCACTAGAGTCAATACCAATCCCCTCATACCCTTCCCATCATCGTGCATGAGACTACTGTAGCAACCTTCCAATGGTCCGCTCAACATTTCTGTTACCTAGAAGAGGTATAAAGAAACAACAAAGTATAAAAGAATTAAAGAATGAATGACTACAATGTTAGAAAATAGTGTTAGAACACTCTGTAGGTCTAACGTGAAGTGTTCTTCTCCCCTGATCAATGTTAAATCCCACAATTTGTCGACCATCAGCACATGGCCTTGCAACATTGACCAGTGGGGAAGAGGAACCGTTAGGCAACCATAAACAAGTTTCTATTTTCTTGTTGCCCAAATTGTTTTTAATTTGAGAATTTTTTAATTTGAGAAGCACATATTAATTTGCAGGGGGAATCAGGAATTAAAATTTCAAGACGAGATTTTGGGGGGAATTTATTTCCAAGTTTCAAATCTGAATCTCTTGTTTGCTTTTTATTTCTAAGTGAGCTCATACGCCTTCATACAAATGTCATAGTATGTAGACAATTACATTAAGTATCAGACAATCATTTAATCAACCAATTGTACAATTCAATGAGTTAACAAATCAATTTACATCAAACCAATGTGGATACATTTTGTACGTGTTTTTTTACAATGGCAAGTCAGCATTGTGTGCTTTGATGATTATGAGTTCATGATTATTGGAAACAGCCGGTTGGTAAACAACTCCAAGAAGTTGCCCATTTTAATAATGGTCAATTTTTTATTAATTCTTTCAATTTGAAGAAACCTTACAAAACATCATGATAGAAAATAAAGTATACCGGCCTATATCCATGCAAATGAAAATACACCTAACAACAAAAGTCCCGGACCAGGTGCTTTGAGGTTGGCTAATTCAAAATAGGTAATCGGTACCAAAAATATGAGATATACATTAAATGAGCAAATTTCTTCCCCGCAGTTTGATACCTCATTCAACAAAATCGAATGGATAGTTATTAAGTTATGGCGGTTTCAATGACCGCGCATAACAACAGCAAAGTTGCACTAGGTATAGGAAATCATTGACTTGTGTGACAGTTATGACAGTAATCACACACAATTCAATGAATACCTAGTGCAACTTTGCTGTTGTTATGCGTTGTTATATAGTTCATAGCTATGTTAGCTATATTAATTGTGGTCTCATAATTGTAGCGGGATTGGGTTTTGTGTAGCAAAAAAAAATGTATTTATCATATTTTAGGATATTACCTGTACTTTACCTGATCGGCCTCCCCTATCTGGAGCAACTAGTTATAGCAATTGGGGGTAGGCCTATTGCCTAATTGGCTAATTGCTTAATTGGTTCGGGCGTGCGCAGTACAGCGTAAAAACTAAAAATAGGGACAGCGGTCCCAAATAGGTCGTCCATTTATATGGGTAGTTTGGTTGCAATTGTACTTCATCTGTTTAAATGTAATCAATTTTACATATGCAGCCAATTTTACATCTTGACCTCAGATGACCTTTGACCTTGGTATGTGACCTTTGACCTCATTAACATATGAAGGTTTCCATATTGCATATATAACCCAAGTTTGGTTGCAATTGGTCATTGTATGGAAAAGAAATGGACAAGACAAAAAGTGTGTACTTAATTTTACATCTTAACCTCAGATGACCTTTGACCTTGGTATGTGACCTTTGACCTCATTAACATATGAAGGTTTCAATGTTGCATCTATGACCAAAGTTTGATATAAAATCGGATGGATTGAGCGTGATACACAAAGATATTGGTCGAGCTATGAGTTTTAAAAAATATTGTGCGAGACGCAGTCGAGCACAATATTTTTAAAACTCATAGCGAGACCAATATATTTGTGTATCATGCGAAAAAATCCGTCCGATTTTATCATTATTATGCAGTAAGAATCTGACTCGATACTCGAGAAATGACTTGAGCCTGTCAGATAAATGAATAACACGTCACTGTACTAAAAAAAGTAATCTTACTGTAATAGTCTGTAGGCCTACTTTTTCCAAACTGTTCAACAGAATGACAGAACCAAAGCTCCCAAACAAATTCCAAACACGTAAAAAGTTCAAGTTTTACAGTTAGCAATAAATTCAAAAGACATATTTCGCCGATCGTCTGTTTTCAACATTAAACATTTCGACGATCGCCGTTTGTTAGGCCAGGAACGTCACCATTTATACAGATAGACACACTTGTATCGGTGCTTCTTCGCGTTGCAGAACTGTCGGCCTAATTCCTGGAAATTAGTTTTCATTTCGCGTCACAAAACGATGTGTGCTTCGTGCTCAAGGAACCCTTCGCCATTTTTATCACAAATTACCATGACCCGGATGTCGATCGTAATTAATTAAACTGAAAATTTAGTCTCGGTCTCGACTACATTTTTTGCACGCTACACGTGCGGTCGCTACACATCTGCGTATTAGCACATGCTTTTAGTGGATTCATGAGGCTTTAAATGTATTAAAGAGGCAGTAACCGAATTGACCAAGTTCACTGAGTGAACTTGGTCGCCAAGTTCGTTCCAGTGACACAATGTTCAGAATAATTGGTCTTTACCAATGCATTGCAAGTATGGGACGGAAGATTCGAACTGCATAATAATGGTTGCAATTGGTCATTGTATGGAAAAGAAATGGACAATACAAAAAGTGTGTACTAAATTTTACATCTTGACCTCAGATGACCTTTGACCTTGGTATGTGACCTTCGACATCATTAACATATGAAGGTTTCCATGTTGCATCTATGACCGAAGTTTAATTGCAATTGGTCATTGTATGGAAAAGAAATGGACAATACAAAAAGTGTGTACTAAATTTTACATCTTGACCTCAGATGACCTTTGACCTTGGTATGTGACCTTTGACCTCATTAACATATGAAGGTTTCCATGTTGCATCTATGACCGAAGTTTGATTGCAATTGGTCATTGTATGGAAAAGAAATGGACAAAACAAAAAGTGTATACCAAATTGTTGACACACACATACACACACACCCACCCCCTCCCACACAGACACAGACTACACACACGAAGGATGCTGCCATAAGGTCTCTTCCTACGGACGACCTAAAAACGCCATATTTTGTCTGAACGCATGGTACGCTGTGAGGAAAACTCGAAGAGCTGCGTAGGAAAACATCGAAATTTGGTAGAAATTGGACGTTTTGATTAACATCCTTTCATTAAAGCGACGGAAGTAACAACTAACCAGATAGGGAAATATCGTGTTGTAAGAGTAAATTAACGCTCCGTGGTGGTACAATTAGGCCAACAACAAAAAATATGTTGTGTTGCCCTCAAGTGGCAAAAATTTAAATTCGGGTCGGTCGGTCGGAAATCCTTTTTTCTTTTTCCAATTTTTTTTCAATTTTTTTTAAAAATATATGGTTTATGTCAAGACAAAATTGGTATATGCCCATATGTCAATTTAACTAATGTTTCTAGTGTGACAATAGTCTAAAAAACATTTATTTAGGCTTATTTATTCATTTCCAGCAAGAAATAGTAACATTTAGGCTTATTTATTCATTTCCAGCAAGAAATAGTAACATTTAGACACTTTGAATCAAATTTAAATCTAAAAAAAAAAAAAAAAAAAATTGAAAAAAGAATTTTGAAAAAAGAAAAAAAAATGTGACCCTAGTTTTTACGATTTTAGGGTCGGTCGCTGAGGGCAACACAACTCTTCTTTTCTTTTTTTTTGGCTTACATAATTAATCTCTTTCACTTTCAATTTCAATATAGATTTGTTTGGTGATTCAATTTATTTGGGTTATTTCATTTATTTGGTGGTACAACTTCATTTAACACTTTTATCTGGTTAAATTTTTATCTGTCACAGTTTTTTTCACAATTCACTATCTTAAATACTAGGGATAAATTGTAGTTGGATGGTTGTTATTGTTGTAAAATAAAAAGAAAAGTCTATGGAAATTACAACCTGTGTGCACCAGTCCTTTGTCGTCTATGGTAGAGACGCAGGTTCTGCCCCTGCAAACAAACCCACGTGGTCTTCAAATAAAACAAGTTTCTAATTTAAACCCTGCCCACACATAGAAAAAATTAGTGGTGTCAGACGCTGCAACAGCACTCTGCACGCTTCGTGGTAGGCTTTCGGCGCCGCCGGCTCGGTCCCGCCACATAATGTGCAGGCTGTGTATCATATTTGTGTTCTCATTAGTGCCGTCGTCGACAAACCGTTTGTCAACAATCATGTCGACAGAAGGCATTTCCCGAAATGTTGACATAAGTTCCCAATATCGACAAAATAAAATAATAAAAAAATAAAAAACATGTTTAAGAAACTTAAAAAACTTATAATTATTTTCCCGATGCTCGAATGCAAATACTAGTAGATATTTAAACCATTACCTGCATATCTCGCTTCTCACGATCGTGCGCAAGATCCCAGCTCAAGTCAGTTGCTTTTAAACTTGTTTTGAACATGTACAATTATTGTACCAATGCAAGCACAGCGTACGTAAAATATTTACATGAACGATCATGTTGAAACTTGACATGAAAACACTCCAGATAAGTATGCTAATGAGGCTATTTATAGTACACTCTCGAGTGGACAACAGCTGAGCGCGCATGCTTATGCTTACTAGGCAATATGTTGTGGTATTCCCCCAAATGACATCATCATTCGGTGAACATTTTTAGCCAATGAGCGTAACTCATTTCCACGAAAGTTGTGTCACCGCCGCTGCCGCACCTCGTGGCTAGCACTACTGCAATGATGAGGCCAGGGGCGAGTGGGCGTTATGATTAATATAAAGAGGGGGAAGAATTATAAATTTATAATACACCTTTTTGTGATTTAATCATAATATTTTTTAATATAATGCACTAATTGGTGGAGTGTAATAATTATCAAGATTGAGAAAATAAATAAAAATGAAAAGGGAACATTTCTTGTTGTATTTTCTTCTGTCTTCTGTTTTATCTGAATGTATTGCACGATGGCTCAAAAGTCAAACCACATGGTGCGGCCAGTATGTGATTAATCTGTGTTTCTGTCAAGGGGCCAGCGTGATCGAAATCTCTTTTGCAAATATGGGCATGAGCGTGGTCAGTGATCTTAGGTCACCGACGCGCCATTCCCAGGCACTAGTACTATACCAGGCACGCATTTCATCAATGTGGAACTTATTCCCACGCTAAAATGAACAAACAAGTTACGTGATCGGCGGTGACCTACGTGGGGCTTGTCTATGTGATTGACCAAAAGTAAAACAATGAATTAGAAAATAAATGAAAACGGAATTATCGGGGCTTGACGGCTTGTTTTTACTAGCAAATAATGTCTTCCTTCAAGGAATTGGTGGACTTGGCATTGAACACCTTTGAACAAAAAATACTAGGACATGTTATTTGTGGAATATACAGTAATGATGTTATAAAATGAAGGTAAGGTAAGGCGACAAATAAACATATTTAACATAAACAATTAGTCAATTACCCTAATCGCCTAAAGCCTCACAATTCATACCACATGTTTTACATTAATTGAGACGTTCGCAGCCGCATCATTTGCATCATATAATTGATTGCAGTTAACATTATCACTATTCCAATCAGTAATCCCCGATTCTATTGTTGGATTGACTCATCGTGGGTTCTGTCAACACATCTGTCGACGTCGTGAACAATTTATACGACAGCACTAGTTCTCATGAATGGCTGCTTAAGATTATGACCTGGCTGCCCTATTAAATTACCTGAGGTCTTTCTTTAGGTTTGATGATCATAATACTCTCTCCAGAAGTGTCTATTCCAGCCCGACCAGCTCGTCCTACCATCTGTTTATAGCGGCTGCTAGTAAGAAGATCTTTAGCGATGTACGGACTGCGTAACATTACCCTGTAGCAGAGAAGGGGGTATTCTAATTGGGGTTTGTAAAGAGCTAACATCTATTTTTCTATAGACCATTTTAAAATGGCAATCGAAAAACTTTGGAAATACGGGTCACATGGAGCATGTTTTCTTACGAGACAAGATGTGCAAAATAGGTTTGCAGACGATAACCCTAAATGTTGATTTTGTTTGCCCGGGTAGCTGCAGTTCTGACTAAAATGATGACTTTAAGAGCGAGTGATGACATATTATGGTTTTCGCCTAAAATATTTTCATGGTTATAGCTACATTTCTGTATATATGTGGCTGTTTGTTATCCTTAAAGATCGCATGGTAAAAAGCATTTATACAGGACTATAAATATTTCACAATCTTTTCTGTAAGTAAACAACAAACTCTTACACAGATCTTAAAATAACATTATTACTTACATTTGTGACATAGTCGCATGTGGAGTCTGATTCCAACATGTTTAGAAAACTTTGATTTGAAATGGTCTAAACTTTACACCATCTGAAGTACGAATGTGGCATCCAAGCGGCTTTCTAGTGATCATGGTCTGTTGTCAGGTGTTTGATTGTAAGATTTACGATGGCAGATACACTTGACAGGCCATTACAATAGATAACAACACGGTTAGATGAGCAGATAAGCAGAATTGGGGAATATATTGATCACACAAAAATGTGTCAATGATTCATACACTCTTAGTAGTTTTGAACCAATCAAAAAGCAGGAAACTAAATTACGCGGAGTGCATTGAAAGTGTCTAATTGCACTCAGCGTGCACGCCGTACATGTGCGCACCACACGCTTTGTTTTGATTTATTGTTCACGCAGCATGGGTTCGCCGAGCTTTAGTGCAGGTGATATAGAACTTGTTAATGTTTTATTCGTTATTAAAGAGATTAAAAGTATGCACAAAATTGTCAATTTTGATTTGTATTGTCATGTATAAACTAGCTAGATCAATACAAGCTTATGTTTTGTTTCTCAAAAAATAAGAAAAATCAATGCACTTGCGCAAATGTTGATATGCTCACAATAGCACTCCCCCAGCGGGTCGTGCCATTATTCACGCATCAACATCAGCGTGCATGTATTGATTTGTTTTATTCCTCTCGAAACAGCAGATACACATTTATTGGCCTATAAAATCACACCATCCAAGGTGAGAAGTTCATCACAGGAATCTATGGATTCTTCTCCATTCAGATGGTGTGTTAGACAGATTATCTACAAGAAACAATTTGGATTCTGGCAACTTTAACGGCTGTCTTTTGTCTCACTAATTGCATGTCATTCTTATGGTTTATGATGTCCATGTATCTACCGTACCTCTTAGCTGGCAAATTGACCCCTGCAGCCAGGGTGGAAGTACAAGTCAACAGACACAACGTTCCCTCTGAGTAAGCATCCTCAATCAATTTTCTCTCATCCATGGTAAGACCACTGTGATGGTAGGCCAGCCCAAATGGCACCGTCTTTTTCAAGGTGGAGCATAGATGGTTGTCACACTCTCTCCTCAGTGAAAGCAAGAGATTCTTCTTTTCCTTGGACTTGTGTGCCAGGATTTTCTTGGCAAAATCTCTGAGGTGACAAAAAGGAAGACGAGTTATTTAGCTTATCAATACAGTCAGTCACGCTTTTGTTTCTTATTCTAATGTTAACAGTAGCCAAACAGACAGTAACACAGTTAACCCTTTCTACCTCAATGCCGCAAATGTGCACGGTAAAGTCTGTCTGTGCCAGCTGGCGTGGCACTTTTTCGATGAAATAATGGCCCCGGGCTACATAGTCCGAGTATGATTGGCCCCCGTGGCGCACTGGTAGAGCGTTCGTCTGACAACCGAGAGGTTGTGGGTTCATGCCCCGGTGGCGGCGCCACTCTTTTTGTCCGCGTTTTTGTCGTTGAAAAAAAATTCTTCAAAATGTGAGGTTAGGGTTAATGAACTGAGTGATTAGAGATCAAACTAATGGGCCAATCAAATTGTCTGGCATAACTTATTACAAATGCACAGAATGATTTGGACCTAAGTTTGCAGATATTCTTTCCGGCAATTATAGTACAATGGGAAAGTTATAGCGGATTTCATACAGAATATGGAAACCTTCTCTTTCTCAGGGATTTTGGATTTTCCAAATTGATGGCTGTGGTAATGAGCTATGTTATTTTCATTAAAATGTGTAATTTTCCAGTCTGCGCATGGACAAAATTTGATCAAACATTTTTGTTTTGAATGCGAGTTTCAAATCCACATGAAAACGGAAACTAACTGCCAAACTAACTTTTCAATTCACCTTGGCATGTGCTTGCATATGATCTCTGCAACATTTTGGCAATTCTTTTTGGTTGCACAGAAGATGAGACAGGAGAATTCAGGAATGACTTCCAACGCCAAGCCGATCAGATGATCTGGATCGCTTTTCAGCAGCGAGCGGGAATACTGATAATAGACAAACAAATAAACACACAGACATTTTTTTAAATGGTTGTTAAAATTAAAGTGCACAGAAAGTATTCAGCTCCGAAATGTTATATGATTTTTAAAAATCTCATCTTTAGGCCAAAAAAAGAAATTGTTTGATTGTCCATAGATCACTTCAAAAGTTGGGTAGGTGAGTCGGGAAAAGGTGGTTTAATTTTCGTGTTTTTTTCTCCTTTTCTCACTTGCCCTTTTTCAGGTACCAAAGTAAAATGAGATGTACTTGTTGTGGTAACCAAAACGGGGAACAAAATCTTTAATATTTTGATGAGTATTTTTATTTTCTCAACACTTAAAAGAAAAAAGGAACATTTTAATTTACGACTAATATTTGTAAAAAAAATTTCAACAACAAAAAAACAAGATTTTGGGTAGGAATGATTATGAGGGTCGGGCGGACAATCAAACAAACAAAGTGTTGCCTTATGGCAACAACAAAAGATGAAAATATATAACACTCCAGCAATGTGCTGGTATTGGCAATCTATGCACCCCTTGTATGCATGTGTTATTCAAAGTAAGTGGACACTAATAATCACACATTTGAATTTTGAGAATAGAAATTGGTTATTTTTACACATTTTTGAACACTTTTGAAATTGTTGAAGATTTTCAAAAATTAAAATAATTGTTGGAAATTCATGAAAATGTTACAAAAAACAAATTATGCCTGATCGACCTACCATACCCAAAATCTATAAAACAATTTTGTTTACGTCACCTTACGGTAAGATATTGACTTACAGGAAAGGTGACTGTCCTAGCGTGGACAAACTTGTCATCAGGAGAAAGAGGACCTGGGTTCACCTCAAAAATATTGTCCTCCACCTTTATATACTCCTTAAGCTCCACCTGCAGAAAAAAATAATAGTGTTTAGTTTACGTTTGGTTTTGCATTCTTTAGCTGAGAAACATGGCAAAACAGTCGCCAACTGGGACAGTCAAAAGTCCTCAAACTTTATAACATATAAGTCTGCCATCATGACTCATGTTGTGGATCAGATAGACTGAGACGCAAAGTATGAGTGTATAAGAAGTGACCAACGTCCATAACAAAGCCTTATACGTGTGCGCAAATGGAATACCTACTTGCCGACCGCTCGCTGATACCTGCTTATGATGCACAAACGCCTACTTTAACCAATAAATATGCGCAATGACTTGGATTCTCTTTGCACATGGACAAATACAGGACTAAAAATTCTTGCCAATTTGGAGCTGATTAAACTATAGAGAAAAAAAACTTTTTTATTTTTTTATTTTACCTTATATGAACTTACCGGCCTCAGTAAAAAAGTCACTCGTGTATCCAGTAAGTAACATGTTCTCAGTGTCATTGAGATGCTTCATAATATGAGATGAATATATATCTATCTAGCTACCATATCTACCAACTTCTTAACTCTATCCAGAGCAAAGCCTTGCGCATTACAATTGTAATTGAACAGCAGGCAAAAAGAGAGCTCAACATCCCTTCAGAAAACACACTTGTTTCTTATATTGCCTAATGACAACTTACCGGCCTAAAGTCGCTCGTGTACACCTCTGCCTTCATGAATGTGCACAAGTCTTGTATATTACTCAACGTTGCACTCATGCCAACTATTTGTGCTGCATTGGTGTATATCAGCTTGGATAAACACATCTCTAGTGTGGCACCGCGTCTGCCACTATCGCCCAACATGTGGAGCTGAATACAACAAAAGGTAGATATTCACAGTTTCAAGTAATGTGGTGTAAGAAAAAGAAGTTTATTGTTACTGTGGTTGAACATCTGTCCTCCAACATCTTCAAATCCAAGAAGTTACTAAGGTTAAGAAGCAAGTGATTATGTGGGTTGTCAATAAGAGTCAATACAAATTACTCCACTCCTCATCATCGAACATCTAGGAATTCAATCTTGGAATTCCTGATTTACTAGACACATGATTTATCAACTGAGACCTTTGGTATATTTCACACATTTAACATGTAAACATGCACAAATAGCAATTTTCCCTTGTTACATAAGAGTTGAATGAACTGCTAATATAATACAACAAATATTTCTAGTATAATCAGTTCATCAATTATTGATCTGAGCATCACACTCGCATTCATTAGAGTGTTGAACACATAATGCACAGTGCAATGACGCACCGCATTCAATAACATCTGACACTACATGTACACAGCTGTTGCAGTCATGCATCAGTTGCATAGGACGTGTGTGAACACTTCAAAATAATCAAGAAATTATTCAACCTTTTCAAAATTCTGTGATATCCTTCCAGATCCCCCACCATCTGTAATTACCTCATCAACAACAACCAATCCCACATTTCCAATACGTTGGTCTTGGATCAAACTGTTCACCAGACTGTGGGCCTTCTCGATCGTCGCTACATAGAGCGTCCTCTTCTTACGCCGTTTCCTCGGCGGTATGGCCCCTTTACTGCCAGCATACTCTTCGACGAGAAAGCCGAGATCCACAGCGAATACAGATAAATTTGTAACCTAAAGTTGGCAAGAAAAAAGTAGCATTGGTTGTATGGGATATTAAATGGAAGTACCTAAAACCAAATGAAGGTCAAAATATGTTAGATAGCCTAAGCTATTAAAGCACAAATTGTTAAAATTTGACACTTTTCCGCCATTATATCTGTGCCCCAACATGGTTCCAGCAACTTTTACATTGGAATTTGTTTAAGGCTTTAAAATATATCATATGAACTTGTTTACTGGGATCTTGGTGGCACATGGAGTTATTAGGTCTTGAAAATTATGTGAGGGCACTGTTCTTCAAAGATTCAGGTCAGCATAACGCAATGAACCAACAAGATCTCAAATGAGGGGGGGGGGGGAAAGTTTACCTTTTCTTGCACTATAGCTACATATGGCACCACCAGTATAGCATCCTTCTTGTGACACAGCAGTTGTTGCATGATCAAGATCTCCGCCACTAGAGTCTTCCCGCCGCTGGTGGGCAAGGAATAGATCAGGTTGCGGCCTTCATGAATGGCTTGGAGTGTCAAGCATGAATGCTGCCACTCTGTGGAAAGATATACGGCGTAAGTAATTAGCCTTTGCTATATCAATATTCTAATAAGTACTACATATTGGGGTCTTTTATTTTCTAATACAATTTAAAGTTAAAGTTGCAGCCTTCTAGAATGGCTTAGAGGGTCCAGCATGTACGCTGCCAGTCTGTGGAAAGATGGTACACATACTTATGCCTCAGTAACACACAATTAATCAGTGTTGTTGAATGATAGTGCTGGTTTCAATAACCATAAGAAGTACATGTTCTCACAATAAAACTGCTCAATATCTGTGTGGGTTTCAACAACTTTGCTAGGTGCTCATAAAAGACCCTGTATCTTTGTCCATCTTGATATATCATTAAATCCCCATAGAACTGCTTCATGCCCTAGTGAGTTTTCAACAACTCTGACAATGTTTCCATAACCACATTTACTTTCTCTTCTCATCATGGAACTGCACAATCACCAAGTGGACTTTCCATCTTGAACGGCCTATATCCATATCCATTACATTTATATCATTCACTTACCATAGAACTGCTCAATGCCGCGATGCACTTTCAACAACTCTTGGACCTTGCTTGGTAGCCCATAGAAAGGCCCCACATCCTTATCTGTCACTTGATCCTTCACCTCATTGGCTTTACTCATTGCAATCTCAATGGATGCTTTCCTCATCTGGGCTGCCTTGTTCTGCTGCACCGGTGTGACTACTTTTGCATTGTTCTGTAACCGCTGTTTAAGCCTATTCCCAATTGTACTTTGTGGTGTCTGACAAGGGTGTCTCTTTCCACCTATACTCTTGTGAATTGGTGTTAATGGATTAGCACTATGAGATGGTAACGATGGTTTAACATTTTTTAATCCATCTTCATTCTGTGAAGTTCTTCCTCCAGTAGAATTTGACTTAACTTCTGCATTAGTTTTGTAACTGTAACCGCTAGTTCTAACTTTCACATCTGTTTTGGCTGCTAAATTAGCACCAGTATTGCACACGAGTTGATCATTTGTTCTATTAACACTTGACAGTTGCATCATTTGTTGTTTATGACTTGAACTACCTATGTGGTTGAACCATTTTTCCTGAACAGGGGTTATGGAAGTAGACGGCACAGCACCCTTCGGTATAGATTGCACATCCCCTGTAGCGGTCACACCACTATTGCTGCTGTTTAGCGATACAGTGGTCTTTGCCACGCTACACTTGTCCTCGCTGCTCCAATCATCGACATCATCCCACTGTAAATCACCATCTACTGTTGTTTGACAATTTGGCCCAACGGTACCTTGATTAACACTCAAACAGTTTGCTTTAGTTTTTGGAACATCAGAGATGATAGCACCATGGACCCTGTCATTGTTTGCTTTAAGATTCCCTGTAGTAATAGTTGCACCCCCTGAGTCCGTTTGGTCACTCGCATTATTGCACTCGTCCTTCTTAGCCTCTTGTGACTCAGCAACCATCCGACTCAGATCAAGTTTCTCGTAAAACGAGTCATCCTCCTCGTCCCAATCATCACCAGCATTCTTGTTGGTGTCCTCCTGACCATGAGGGGGTAATGATAAGCCGGCTTGATGCAGTTGTTTCTTCAACACAGGACTCAAATGACTGCATACTGTTGCTGGTTGTATAACCTATCAAAATAGATGAATTAAAATGAGATGCAGTACATTAAATGGGGGTGACTTTTCAAGATACAGATTAAAATGGACAGAAATAATGCGCCCGTCACATCAAATAAACATGTTGGTGGGATGACTACAAAGTACAAATGCCAGTTTAGAGCACATTCTAGGTATTGCATGATGCATTGTTGAAGGAAATGCGACCTTTGAAACATATATGATATGATTTCAGGAAGCAAAATATTCCTTTTATTTGTTTATATGGCCGTGTGTCTTGAACTCGCCACCCTTACCGTTGCATGTCCAGATTTTTACATTTTACAACATCTGAGATTCGAATTAGTATATCGCAATAACTGTTTGTTCTACCCCATAAAAAGTATATATTTTTTGAACGGTAATCTCACAAGGAATCCAAATAGGCTATTAGAATTTAAATAAGACCTAATGGTAACATGTTGTGATTAAGAATGTTCAAAAAATATCGATTTTTTTTCATATTTTGATTTAAGCTCAATAATAATTTTATACCTATCCCAATCATAATTTTACTGTGCATATTTAAGTTCCTCATGCAATTACCCACCAGAACATAATAGTTGTTAATGGTAAACATGTTGAAATATACTATATCGAGAAGTAAATGAGCACAAACGTTTACATTTCATATTTATTAGAGTTTACAAGTATATATTTTTTGGTATGCACCCTATCCTGATTTAAACGGCATTTTTGGATTCCCCTATTTGAGAGCTTTCCAAAAATGTATAATTTTGCTATCATCGGTTAAATATTTCTTTTGTTATAGTCATGTATGTAAAACCGATGAATTAGGGCAAGTTCACTGTGTAGCGAATAGGGAAAAAGCCAAGGACAACGCAATCGATTCATGATTACAATTGTTGCACAATAGTTGTAACATTTGTTGAAACAGAATCTTATAGAATATAAAATAATCTATAAAATGAGAGCAAAATCATATTTGTACCATACAGGGATGAGGAGTTATAGTAAATTGAACGTAGAATTGGAAACATTTTCTGTATTCCCCATAGAGATTGCACACAGCGCCGCCGCCACCGCCGCCGCCGCCACCGCCACCACCCCTGACTTTCACAACAAAATCAATCATATCTCAGCCAAACATTTATAGAAATACCTGATTTATTAACACAATGTAGCTAGATAAATAGGCTTTCACATGACACCTCAACCATAGCTCTACCACATTTAGTTGTTGAGTTAATAGAGAGAGATGGATGATTTGTCACCAAAAATGCAACGCCACCACCCTTTTTGGGTGGTGAGTTCAAAACACATGGCCATATTAAACAAACTGTATTGGTCCCTAGCTCATAACTGTACCTTATGACTGGCTACAGATAAAGCAAATAGTAAAAACTTCTTATAATAGCTGTTATAATAGCTGAATAAGTATGACTTGAATCAATAAGGTGTCATTTCAATGCTTAAAAAATACTTTTAAATGTTTAACTCAACATTTACATTATTTACAATGTGCCCCCTTTTGAGGTACTGCATCACAAAAGGTGAACCCTTGGCAAAATGTGTCAGTTTACCATCAATGTGTGTGAATAGTATACAAATACTACATGGTTAGAGGGGAAATAGTGCAAACTATTTTTCCCGAGGTACTGGCTACAGGCCTACCAGCCCGAACCCGGAGGGTGAGGGGTGGTAGGCCTGTAGTCAGTACCGAGGGGAAAATAGTTGCACTATTTCCCCGATATACCATATAGTATTTGTTTTATTATACCTCATAAATAAAAGTGTCTGAGAACGCTATTACGTAGAGAACTTTTGTCTATTACACCTCATAAAAGTGCCTGAGAACGCTATTACGTAGAGAACTTTTGTCTATTACACCTCATAAAAGTGCCTGAGAAAGCTATTACGTAGAGAACTTTTGACTCTGGGTGCGGTGATATAGGGAAATAGTCAAAATTACCACACAGGAAATAGCTAAATTTCGTCAATAGCTCAATTTATTATCACTGTGTCCAGCTCAATGGACCAATGAAATGGCAGGATTTATGCCTATTATCTCATGAATATTTATGAGGTGTAATAATAACAATTATCTTAAGGATTAGCATGATCTATGCATAATTTCTGTGTAGAAATAACAATTGTTTGGCCTGGTAACCCACAGGCATGCTCATGCTGCATATAAATAATGCCATATTTTGTTGGCTAAGGAGGGCTAAGGGGTCAAGGTGAACCAACCTAAGACCTATACATATTTGGGCTGACCAATGACTATAAGTTCTTTTTTAGAAATAAAACTACTGCCCTTTGCCTCCAATCAACACTTAAGTGATGAACCCCCCCCCCCCCCCCCCCCCCCCCCCCAATGTTGTGAACATTATGGTGAATTTGCAACCATTTTTTTTGCAATTGTCAACAATTGTTAATCTAAAGTGTTTCAAAACAATTAATATATTTTCAAATATTTTTCAAAACATTTGTACAGGGTTTTGATTTTTTGTTTGTGGCCTTACCTCCACATGGTTAGATGATGATGATGGTGTTGATGTGATGTGTGTCATCTCATCTGCTCTAAACTCATCCTCAGCCCACTCCTCTATCAACGCATCAAGATCCTCATCATCACCATGGCGATCAGTTTCATCTCTGCCTCCTTCAGGCCTACGGCTAGATGAAGGTATGTCATCTGACATCAGATGGGGCTGCGTCTGGGATGATTTGACTCCGGGGTGAGATTTGAAGAGAGGTCGCTTATTTGAGTTGCTCTGGGTGCTGGTCGTGCCACGTTGGCTGTAGCTATTGGTTTGGGTGGTTGGTCTGGAGCTGCTTTCTAACTGTGTATTTTGTGTTAGCTGATGGTGATCATAAGTAAATGTATACATTGAATGTTAAAATATGTCATAATAAATGAATAACGTAAAAGAATTGATCAATAAAAAAATAATGGTTGAAACCATTGTTGTTTGTGACTGTCAATGATTCATTAGAAATATAGACCATGTCACCTAGCTGTTAGTGTTCATCAACAATGTTAGGTGCCCGGTTCCATTCCATGCATGAGGGAAACATGCATTGACTGTCCTGCTGTCGTATACAAATGACGGTTTGGTTTAGTTTATGGTTTATAATGAACACACCCCCTCCCCCCTTCAAACTGGCAGGCAACGTGCGCACATACCGGCAGACACACTTTTGTTTGCTTGCCTGCTGTGACGTTGCAGGTGACATCGCCTATAGAATCTAGTGATATCATCAATCAATTTTCAAGAGTTCAAAGCTGTGCACATTTAAGCCAAGTAACCAAATAAATGTTTCCTACACCGGTTTCCTTTAGTACTGGGACCGTGTATGAACCAACACTATAACATAGGCGAAACCATCACTAGATAAAGTGCTCAACTACAATGTAGGAGCAGAATAAATTATTAAACAAGTGAAACTTGGTTTACAGTACTACATTACAAGACAGGCTTGTTTCGTATGGATGCAAATTGTAGAATGAGAAATGCAGCACATAGATGAGTGGGCTTGTACATTTTATCTCAACCTCAACATATAGATATTAACGTCGGTCTTTATGGAGACGATGGTCTGGCCGTCTGTTCTAAAACCCCTAGACAAGTTGAACAAATCAAAAAAGACATTTGCAAAGTATTCGCAAGCAACCATCTCAATATTACAATTGAACCTGTTGATTTCTTGGATATTACCATGGACCTCAGAACCGGTACCTACAAACCTTACATGAAACCTAACAATACTCTCCTCTATGTGCATAATGAAAGTAATCACCCACCTCCTGTATTAAAGAACATTCCTGAGAGCATCAACAGAAGACTGTCAAGCAGGCCTCAAATTACACGGCGGCCACGACGGCCATGGCCGTCGTGCCCCGCCAATTGGCCGCGATGCCCTCGGATCAGTAAAAAATTCACGGCCATAATGGCCGTGCCCTATTTTTAACAGAGGCCGTGTGTGCCCTTGGTTTGGCCTTGGTGCCCCAGAACATGGCCTCGGTGCCCTTCGAAATGGTATATTCTTAAGGCCAAAGTGGCCGTGCCCCTAAAATGACGAAATTTGAGGCCTGCTGTCAAGTATATCGTCCAATGAAGATATCGTCAATGACGCTAGTCCACCTTACCAGGAAGCAGTTAAGAAGAGTGGTTATGATTACCAACTAAAATACAAACCACCTGCTCAAGACGATAATTAGCAAAATAAGAAATGCAATAGAATAACGGAACCCACCATATAGCGACATTGTTCATACCAATGTTGGCAAGCGTTTCTTGAGCATAATAGACAAATGTTTTCCCCCCGGACACCCTCTGCATAAAATACTGAACAGAAACACTGTAAAGTTATGCTACAGTTGTATGCCAAACATGGAACATATCATATCTAACCACAACAAATCTACCCTTCAACCGGAAAAACACACACCTGTGACTCAGACTACACCTAATTGCAACTGCAGAAACAAAGCGTTCCCGCTCGACGGCAATTGCCTCGTATCGGGAGTAATTTAGCAAGCTACGGTGACAAGACAGGACAATCTGAAAAATGAAACCTACATCGGGCTGACAGAAATCACATTTAACACAAGATTTTATGGACATACAAGCTCGTTCAAAAAGGAAAGCCATCGCAATGACACTACTCTAAGCCAATTAATTTGAACATTATGTGAAAAAAACATTAATCACTCTATCAAATGGAAAATAATTGCTAAGAGCAAAGCCTACTCCACAAACACCAAGAAATGCAACCTTTGTTTGACTTCAAAGTATTTTATTATAACTAAACCCCTTATGTCTTCACTGAATAATAGAAATGAGCTTGTGAGTGGGTGTAGACATAGAAGAAAACACTTATTATGTAACTTTAATAGACATTTTCTATTGGCTGGGAGCTGATTTGCATATTGATTATGCAAACTGTCTAAGATTAGACAAGTTGGGCGCGATTTGTCTCATTGACCGCTTTCCTGTGGGACGATACACATAGGCTATAATATTTCAGCTAGATTGGTTTTTTGACTGTTTGTTGGCATCTTTTTTCAGCTCAGTTTTATAGAACATTATTAATCATTTCTACTGCGTATTAGCCATGAATGCTAATAAAGATCCTACATCACATGGTCCTTCAGGAAGCCAAGGTTCTCCTGCCGTTAAAGTCATTTCTCTTGACGGGATAACAGATATCATCAAGAAAACAGTGGCAGATTGTAACAAAGGCCTCAAGTCTGGTGTCAAGGATTACATAGACAATTTGTTGTCTAAAACCAAGCACCAGGTTCTTGAGTCTGCTACGGTGAATTTGAAATATAAAGGTAACCGCGTACAATTCAAGTTCAACGAGGGTCAGAAGGAGCGGACAGAGGCTGCTTTGGCTAAAATAGCCAAAGGTGATATATTGCTGCCGTACCTCTCATTTTGGAGGAGGCTATTCACGAGTTTAACGTCAGAAACAAGCTCATAAAGCTAGTTGACCGAAGCACAAATGGATGGAAGGTCGTGGACGAGTACCAAACAGAAGTTTTGGCAGAAAACAGCGAAGACGAGAAAAGTCAGCCGCCATCAAGTCAGCCGCCGCAAAATATAAGTCGAAGTCAACCAATAAATCTAGAAGAGCGCCTTATCAGCAGACGGCTTTACTGTGGGCCGATACACATCAGCTATAATATTTCAGCTAGATTGGTTTATTGACTATTTGTTGTCATCTTTTTTCAGCAGTTTTATAGAACATTATTAATCATTTCTACTACGTATTGGCCATGAATGCTAATAAAGATCCTACATCACATGGTCCTTCAGGAAGCCAAGGTTCTCCTGCCGTTAAAGTCGTTTCTCTTGACGGGATAACAGATATCATTAAGAAAACAGTGGCAGATTGTAACAAAGGCCTCGAGTCTGGTGTCACGGATTACATAGACAATTTGTTGTCTAAATCCAAGCACCAGGTTCTTGAGTCTGCTACGGTGAATTTGAAATATAGAGGTAACCGCGTACTATTCAAGTTCAACAAGGGTCAGAAGTAGCGGGCAGAGGCTGCTTTGGCTATAGCCAAAGGTGATATTGCCGCCGTACTCATTTTAGAGGAGGTCATTCATGAATTCAACGTCAGAAACGAGCTCATAAAGCTAGCTGACCGAAGCGAAAATGGGTGGAAGGTCGTGGACAAGTATCAAACAGAAGATTTGGCAGAAAACAGCGAAGACGAGAAAAAGCAGCCATCAAGTCAGCCGCCGCAAAGTATAAGTCGAAGTCAACCAATAAATCTAAAAGAGCGCCTTATCAGCAGAGCAGACGGGCGCCATTGCCACCATCTGGTCCGCATGCTGGTCAGTTTGCTTCTAACAACTCTAGTTTTCGCCGCTATCAGCCAAGTGGTCGATATCCACTTTCAGGCCCTGGTGTTTCCAGAGCAGCAGATATTATTGTTTCTCCTGCGGTAAGCAAGGTCACTGTGCCTCCTTCAATTTATATCAAGAACAATAAATCTGCCAAGGTTAACACTGACTTCGTATCAGAGGCTATTCATGCTCTAATTTCCAAGGATCTCATTTCTGTTTGTAAGTCAGTGCCTGACATTATTAACCCTTTGACAGTTTCCGTTCAGAGTTGTGGTAAAAAGCGTCTCATTTTAGATCTACGTAATATAAATCCATACATATGGAAGCAAAAGGTCAAATTTGAGGACTGGACTGTAGCTTTAGAGGACTTTAAGACTGATTCGTATATGTTGCTTTTGACCTTAAATCTGCATAATCACCATATTGCAATTTTTCCAGATCATTGTAAATTTTAAAAAAAATTCTTTCCTTCGCGTGGGACTTTGGTGATGGTGACGGTACTAAATATTTTTCGTTTCAAACGTGGATGCGTTTTCAGTATCTTGGGAGTTCGATAACAATTGGCTGCTTCCTCCAATTGATTAGATTGGAAATGCACTCAGACATGTCAGGGCTTGCAAGGCAAAAGCTACTATAGTAGTTCCAGATTGGCATTCTTCACCCTTCTGGCCATTACTTTTTTCCAAGTTCAGCGATTTCTCTAGTTTGGTTGTTGATTCTATGAGATTCTCCAATTCAGTTGACATTTTTTTCAAGGGCGCAACAATCAATCCATTTTTGGATCCAAGAATTTCAGAAATGATGTTTTGTGTGTGAGGTTAGACGGTAATAACTAATATAGTTTCAGTTGCTCATATCACAGAGATTATTATGAGCCATAGTCAGTTGTATAATGGTGTAAACGAATTTTCTATATATTAACCCTCTGGTTTTTAATTTATAATAAATAGACACTGGTCTTGAGCTCTTTCAACATCCCACTTGGGATTGATTAATTTCCGAACAGACACTGGTCTTGATATTCTACCTGATATTGTTCATAGTAGTCACTGGACGAAACATACTAACTTAGGTTTTTAATGGGCAAGCAAGCCTCCTTAACCCTGCCACACTTTAATACTATTACTGTAGGTGACGGTGTGGCCTTCAAGGTATGTTCAAGGTATGTTCATACTGTATACGGATAAGGTGGTATATTTTTGTGTTTAGAGCGATTGTAGCGCTGTGTGAAAGGGTTTTTTCTTGTATTCGTTTTTACTCTTTGCAGAGAGAAAGTGTTCCAAGATTCATTGAAACAAGTTTGACAGCATCCAGAGCTGAGAGTACGTCAGAAAGAAGCTCATAAAGCTAGCTGACCGAAGCGAAAATGGGTGGATGGTCGTGGACGAGTACCAAACAGAAGATTTGGCAGAAAACAGCAAAGACGAGAAAAGAATTAAAGCAGCCATCAAGTCAGCCACCGCAAAGTATAAATCGAAGTCAACCTATAAATCTAGAAGAGCGCCTTATCAGCAGAGCAGACGGGCGCCATTGCCACCATCTGGTCTGCATGCTGGTCAGTTTGCTTCTAACAACTCGATCTCAGTTAAGAGATATAAATGTGTTTGCTGAATGGCAAGTTTGGTGTCGTTTAAACAAGATAAACTCTAAAGCTGCCACTCACGAGGAGATTGCAAGGTACTTTATACATTTATACAATGACAATGTACCTTATAGCTCGATTGAGTCTTCTTTCTATGGTATAAAATGGAACTTTGATTGTTCTCTTACACAATGTGCTCAGAATCCTTGCGATTTTAAATTTCTTCATTTGCTTCTGGAAATACGAAAATGGGTGGAAGGTCGTGGACGAGTACCAAACAGAAGATTTGGCAGAAAACAGCGAAGACGAGAAAATAATTTAAGCAGCCATCAAGTCAGCCACCGCAAAGTATAAGTCGAAGTCAACCAATAAATCTAGAAGAGCGCCTTATCAGCAGAGCAGACGGGCGCCATTGCCACCATCTGGTCCGCATGCTGGTCAGTTTGCTTCTAACAACTCGATCTCAGTTAAGAGATATAAATGTGTTTGCTGAATGGCAAGTTTGGTGTCGTTTAAACAAGATAAACTCTAAAGCTGCCACTCACGAGCTGCCACTCACGAGCTGCCACTCACGAGCTGCCACTCACGAGGAGATTGCAAGGTACTTAATACATTTATACAATGACAATGTACCTTATAGCTCGATTGAGTCTTCTTTCTATGGTATAAAATGGAACTTTGATTGTTCTCTTACACAATGTGCTCAGAATCCTTGCGATTTTAAATTTCTTCATTTGCTTCTGGAAGGTATTTTAATTCTCTTAAAAGAGAATTACCGCTAAACCTATCATAAGGAAAGAACCTATCACTCCGGATATCCTTTTACGTTTGATCAACAAGTACAATAACTATGACATTAAAGATCTAAGATCTTGTTTCTGCCTGCATTTGCAGCATTTCTCAGATTAAATATGCTTTCAAACATGTGATCTAGATTTATGTTCTTCACATGTGAAATTATTTATAGAGAATAGTAAGACTGATCAATTCAGAGAGGATGCATGGGTACTAGTCGGTTCTACAGGTAAACCTACTTGCCCTGTTTCTATGTTACAAAAATATCTTGATTGCGCAGGTATTTCAGATTTGACTTCAGATGATTTTCTGTTTAGACCTATTGCTTATTTGAAGTCCATGAATTCTTATAAGTTACGTTCCGGTAAGCTTTCATACACTAGATGTAGAGAATTACTGAAAGATGCTCTAGAAGGTATAGGGATAGACTCTAAGATTTTCGGTTTACATAGTCTGCGCGTCGGTGGCGCCACTGCAAACTGCTGCAGTTGGAGTTCTTGATAGGCTATTCAGAATTCACGGCAGATGGAAGTGTGATAATTCTAAAGATAGATATGTGAAAGAGACCACTGCTAATAAACTTTTAGTCTCCATGAATTTAGGTATTTAATTCATTTTGTTCTAAACATCAGATTGGGCTTGAATGTTGATATGCGATATATTGTAGTGTATTGGTATTAGTAAGGCATGACAGATGGAGGTTGGGTTAAAATGTTTGATATATCATTTCTGACGAAATACTAGTTATATAAGCTCAGGAATTTAATTCCTATTGTTTTATTACATCGAGTGATGTGGTTTTTTCTTTGGCTCATAGTTTATTTATTGTATAAGTATTCAAGTGTCGATCTCGTATGTAATTTTTGCATATTTTCACAGTAATAGTTTTGTTCACTTTTGTGTGTGATTTAATCAACTTTGCAGTTATCCGAATTGGCTGGCAGTTTTTTCCCTGTTCTTTGATGGGGTGTCCATCGAGAAGAATGGTGCACCCCCAGTAAGGTTATGTGTCTTGTTTGTGTTGTACATGTTCACATCCATCGTGAATATGTCACTTACAGAGGGAGTTGTACCATCTTCAATGAAATCAGCAGTAATTAAGCCTCTACTCAAGAAACAGAACTTGGATTGTTATGTTTTAAAGAACTATCGTCCTGTTAGCAATCTCTCCTTCATCTCGAAAGTTCTTGAGCGTGTTGTGGCTAAGCAGCTGAAGCAGCCTATGTCTGATCACAACTTGCAAGAACAATTCCAATCGGCATACAAACAATTCCATAGTACGGAATCTGCTTTGCTGAGGGTCCACAATGACATATTATGTGCAATGGAGAATCAGGGTGTCACCGTGCTAGTTCTTTTGGATCTTAGCAGTGCATTTGACACTATTGACCATGCAGTATTACTTGCCAGAATGCAACAGCGTCTTGAAATAAGTGGTCCCATAGACTGGTTCAAATTATATCTTTCGGATCGGACTCAATGTGTGCATACTAATGGAAAGTCTTCTGCTCCACAACATCTACAATATGGCGTACCGAAAGGGTCAGTGCTTGGGCCTCTACTGTTTTCCATCTACATTCTGCCACTTGGGGACATTATTCGTAGACACCAAATGGAGTTACACATCTACGCAGATGACACTCAAGTTTATCTGTCTGTCTGTCCAACAACTCCTAATGGTGTCAAGCTTGGACTTGAACAGTGTGTAAAGGACATCAATAAGTGGATGTCAGCTAATTTTCTCAAGCTAAATGCTGATAAAACAGAGGTTATTATGCTTGGTTTTAAAACCCAACTTGCCAAGATTTATCTTTTAAATGTGAATATCGCTGGTGTTGACATACCTATCAAATCTGATCCTGTAAGGAATCTTGGGGTTATGTTTGACTCCGATTTGACAATGGCAGCTGAAGTTGCTAATGTCACCAGATCGGCAAGTTTCCAACTCAGAAACATCGGTAAGGCCCGGAGAATGTTAACCACGGATTCCACTAAAATAGCTGTACACACATTGGTCACTTCAAGACTTGACTAATGCAACAGCTTACTAGCTGGCATAAACAAGACTCTCATCACAAGACTTCAGAATGTGCAACGTACTGCAGCACGGTTGGTGATGAGAAAAAGAAAGTATGACCCTATATCTCAAGATCTTCGTCATTGGCTTTCAGTTGAGCATAGGATTGATTTCAAGATTTTAGTCCTCACATATTAATCTCTCCATCGACAAACACCGGACTATTTTGCAAACTTGCTCCATGTTCAGACTGGTCGCAGGTGTCTACGCTCCACCTCTTCTGCACCACATTTGGTTGAACCCAGAACTCACCTTATCACATTTGCTGATCATGCATTTTCATCCTATGCTCCTCGTCAATGGAACCGGCTTCCAGATCATATCAGAAATGCAGATTCCATCAACATATTTAAACGACTTTTAAAATGTCATTTTTTGAACATGCTTTTGTAAAGTAGTTTTCTCTTTGTATTTCATTGTGCCAAAGCGCCTTTAGTTCAAGTTTCTTGGTTCTGGCGCTATATAAATTTCAGTGATTGATTGATTGATTGATGTTAAGTGTTTGCGCATAAGGCGAGGACTGAATGGAAAATTATTTATTTTCGGCTGAGCGTTTGCGTGAAATAGGAAATAAGTACTTTTGGTGATCCCTTTACTGTTGTTTATATCATGTGCAGTCATCTATGTATTGAACTATTGATTTTTTTTGTGCTGCATTTCTCATTCTACAATTTGCAACTGACGAGTGTTGATGGGGAGTTTCTATCCATACGAAACAAGCCTGTTTTGTAATGTAGCCCTGTAACCGAGTTTCACTAGTAATAATAATTTATGGACCAGCACTACCCATTTAGAAAATTCACTACCGAAGAATGGGGATTCTTCTACCCACTTTTCTTACATTTTTATTTTTATTCATTGCATGGAAAAGAAGATACTCTTTGTTGGTAAACTAGACTAGTTGATAATATATAACTTGCCTCTCCCATGTTTTTTTTTTAATTTTGAAAAGTGAAGTATTTCTAGATAGTTTTTTCCCCAATCCAATTGGGCCAAAGTTATCCCACATGGGGGCAACTTTGGCCAACATGCGAAAAACTTGTTCAAAAATACTTGGATGATAAGATTTTTCAAACTTTTGTATAATTAAAGTTTCTTATTAGGTTCTTAAAGTCTCCAAAAATATGTGACCCGTCACATCAAAATGGACATGTTGGAGGCGCGGGTCAAATCTGAGTTATTGGTATGACTTGAAAGAGCACATTTTAAGCTTTGAAATGATACCATGTTGAAGGTAATTGGACTTTGTAAACACAAGATATGATTTGAAGAAGCATGTTTTTTTCTATTATTTTCTCTATATTTAACCAAATATATTGGCCTCTATATTTTAAAACTGCGTTTGCCGACAACATGTCCTTTTTGACGCGACTGGTCACATATATCAAAAATAAAGAAAAATTCCTGTAGCATTTTTTTAAACATTTTTGAATTTTGTTAATAATTTTGAAAATTTCACCAAATGTTCTGATTTTTTTTTTTTTGGGGGGGGGGGGGGGGACGCCTGATCGACCGACCCTACCTGAGAGGTGGGTTTGCCCATAGAACAGGGTTTTTTCTTGGCCTTACCCATTGTGAGCCAGTATCAAACTCGTCAACACTACCGTCTTCAATTTCATATCGCTGGCTGGCAGCTACCAACGACTGGCTCCCAGTGTAGTTTTTGGCTCGTTTGTTAATCTCTGCACCGTGGTGTGTGCCTGATCTCTTTCGGTTAGCTACTCTACGCTGGGGACCGGCACTGCTGCCATCTTTTTGATTCATGATTTAGGCTGCATTGTTATGACCACACTCTGTAAACAGATACAAGGTGTAAGGGTTATATATTAATGAGTAAAATTTCTAAAATGTCGTCACATTTTGCAAGATGGATTTACACAATAACACAATTAATGAATTAGACAAGATTGGATACTTACAATATTCTTTCTATTTTTTTAAGGGAAATGGATTATACTAGAGTCAATCAAGAGTCGACTTTTCAACAGTTTGCCGACGTCGGCAACCTGACCTTCACACATCGGTCTCTCTTAAGATAGCATTTTAATTTACTAGTTTCATTATATTTATGCTTTTCATGCCAATCTCAACATTTACCAACTAATTTTAATCTTGTCATATTTAGTCATATAAAATAGTTTATTAACACAAAACACTTCCACATCATCAACTACTTCGTTAGCTCAGTCGATACGGCGTCAGTCTTAGTAAGTATACAGAGGTTGTGGGTTCGAGCCCCGGTCCGGTTAAGTTAAGGTAAGTTCTTCTAAAAATCTTTAATTCCGTGAAAAATAAAATTGCGAAAGAAGATTAGAATGCAAATATGACACCCAAAATGACTTAAAATATATAGGGTAAAGTTGCCAGTTTTCGGTCAGCGCCTATTTTCGGTCACTTTCGCCCAAATCGTGTAATAATTGCATCGGTTGTCGCCATTTTAAAGCAATACCAGGCATCAACTATGGGGCGGCTTTTTAGCTGTCAGTTTATAACGACGAGGTCATTTTCATTACACGATTTGAGCGAAAGTGACCGAAAATAGGTGCTGACAGAAAATAGGCGCTGACCGAAACTGGCGACTTTACCCTACCTGCATTTTTTTGCATTAAAATATCATTTTCATTTAATATTTTAATGATAGAATAGGTCGGCTTATTGGCGTTGACACAACATTGGAGCAACCATGTTTTATAATTATGTTATATACTATAGGAAGGGGCGGACATACGGGAACTTTGAGTTATTTTTAGCAAATTTGCTTGACAACCAGTATTTCAAAATCAAAACATTCCATGCACGCACTCAACGCTGAGCGTTACGCACTTGATCCGCAGTAGGCGCAAATGTGCGGTTGCCTTAATTGATTGATCTGCGCAAGTTGTTTTTGTTTTCACCGGCGTTTGATTTGTTTTCACCGGCGTGACGTAGGTCCGCCCCAACCTATAGGCCTATGGCATGGATGTCTCTTCATGTTGTATGTTATAATGTAGCTCGTTCACGTAGCGTACGTGTTGTCGTTCCTTCAAGTTCGTGGAGAGTAGATCACTGATCGTATCGGAACAAGTCTGAGCCACCTCGGACTAGTTATAATGGCCTGTAGGCAACCATCACCCAACGTAAGAAATTGATGTTGATATAACAGTGGAGCAACCAGTTGTGCCCACTGGGTTGCCACGCTACACTACAGCATGTATTTTTTAGTGTCACTGTTATAATCAAAACAAAGAATTCTCGATCAAAACATTTATTCCAGTCACGCCAGCGTCCATCCGAATTCTGAACGCAGTGTGATGAGCCCTTGACAACCATGCCACAACGCGTTCAGGGGGGCGTAGGCCTACTTACATAATTGTCCAATCACGCAGCGTGGGGTCTTGTTGATTAGGGCCGCGATTGGTCAATTACAAATTTGTTTACAAGAACGTCACGCCTTCAGGTTTTACTGCGCCCTTGCCGTCGCAATTGACGCGCTCACGCACAGTATGCCCCAGACGCTGGGACACTGAGGAATCGTATACGATTTGATCGAGAATTCTTTGTTTTGATTATAGTGTTACTGCATGTAGTAATACTAGTACTACTACTATAATCAAAACAAAGAATTCTCGATCAAATCGTATACGATTCCTCAGTGTCCCAGCGTCTGGGGCATACTTTGCGTGAGCGCGTCAACCGCGACGGCAAGGGCGCAGTAAAACCGGAAGGTGTGACGTTCTTGTAAACAAAAGGTAATTGACCAATCACGGCCCTAATCAACAAGACCCCACGCTGCGTGATTGGACAATTATGCAAGTAGGCCTACGCCCGCCCGAACGCGTTGTGGCATGGTTGTCAAGGACTCATCACACTGCGTTCATAATTCGGATGAACGCTGGCGTGACTGGAATATATGTTTTGATCGAGAATTCTTTGTTTTGATTATAGTAGTACTAGTGTCAGAAAATAAGCTTTCTTAAATTATTTATTTTATTTCTATAATTGGCATGCTTAAACTTAAGTTGTAGGAACAAACCAGTACAAATGTCAGTATTTTCTAACATCATGAATTTTTACAGATATTGGCTTGTGCCATTGAAATCTTACCCGCACTTTTAAACGTTAAAATGTAAAGAAAAGGAATGCGATTTAAAAACCCCGCTGTAGCAAAGCAAACTTCGAAGGAAATTAGTCGAGTCTTGATTTTGGCCGCTGGCGGCGTCTGTTATGTTTTGTCTTGCCCAGACGGCTCAGGAAATGCGGGTATTATATTCTTGATTTACGCAAATCGCTTTGTACGTATCCGCTGAAAATACATTCACTGGGACCAAACTCTAGATCGTACTTTGTTTACACGGTCGATCCATACGGACACACGTTTGGGTCCTGAAGGGACCATGCTCAAGAGTACGTGTGCTCTAGTGGATAGCATGCCGGACTCACGATGCAAAGGTTGTGAGTTCTAGCCCCACTACTACATGTACACTACTTGTTTGTATCCTTGGGCAAGGTACTATGTCTCAATTGCTTCGTCGACCCAAGCGAGATTGGGGAGCTGTTAGGGGATATTACAATCTAAGTGCTGATACTGTGTGCGCCGTATTGGTAGCCTGGTAAATGAAGCGAAATGATTTGTGACGATTTCCTAATGGCAGCAAAAAACAGTGGTTCGGAAGTCACGTATAAATGGTGGTCCCGTGCATCGGAAGAGCAATACCCGAGCACGTTAAAAGGTTACAGACTCTTTCGTAAAGAGGTGTATCTGTTCACACATCTAATGGACCCCAATGGAAATAAGCTAATAAGCTTATTGGGTTATCCAGGGTCGTAATAGGCATATCATATCAAGCAAAATGCTCAGTATAGGCTTAAAAAGCCTAAGCATGCCGGCTGAATGAAATGAAAGTTAGAAAAGATGGAAAAAAGAATGAAGTAAAAACAGCCACTTCCAACAAATAAAGTTAACAATTTTGCTGTCAGCCTTGGGCAAGAGAAAAGAATAGTCTTGATCTAATCTCATTTGCCATACTTGATGAAGACCATGACCGAATATGAACTTTAGCCACGGTTTTTTACTTTAAACTTCTAGAGTTATCACGCGGCCAACGCAATTATTTTTTAATATTTGGGGCACAGATAGATTTCTCAAAAAAAGAAATTCAAAATATTCATCTTGTTTTATAGAGAGATGATATACATACAAACCCTCTCATGTAAGATTTCTTCCAACAAAATCAGTAAGAATGAATAATAAAGACATTTTGACAGCATTTCCGAAGGTATTTAGTGCTTTTCACTTTTTTAAATGTTGGTTAAAAATCACCACCAATTGAATGAGGGGTCATGACTAGACTATGCATTACACAACAAGCCATGGGTGGTCTTTAAGGTTATTTTGAATAAACATGAAACAAATAAGTAAGAAGCCATTTGCGGTCTTTCATATAGAAGAATTTGGGTGGTTTCGAAATGCTATCAAATCCATGAATTTCACATGAAACTGCAAAATAAGCTCTATAATGTTGGGTGGTAGTTAGCATATTATATAGTACGTATTTTAAGCATTACGTATAATGTGAAAAACCCAATTTCTGAAAAAATTGAGGGCTCCCTCTTTTAAGGATCTCATAGTGCCCCTCAAGTCCATGTTATGGCTTTGTGATTCTACAATTTTCAGTATGACAGTTAAGTTACATCCGTGTATACCAAATAACTCTCTGTACTAGAGATAATGTCATACGATACTAATAGGCTAAAATTCCTCTACAAATAGAGGAATGTAACCAGATTTTCTATATATGTATCTACTGTTGAGATTGTTTTACACATAATGTTGTCTTGCATAACCATGATAACCATTCCTGGCAACTGTGATGATGACATTGATTTATACACAGTGCTACTACACACCCCGAACTATATACTTCTAGCAATGTCATTGTTTTATACATACTGTTGTTGTCGTGCATGCTATACTGCTGATAGCAATCAACGATCAACGATATTGTGTTATACATAGTGATGCCACCATGCATGCTATACTGTTGTTGATAGCAATGTAATTGTTTCATTATAGTGTTGTCTACATGCAGCAATATCTTCTGTTGAGCAATGACATTTGTTTTATAAAGTGTTATCTTGCATGCTATCTACTGCTGAGCAATGACATTGTTTCATTATAGTGTTGTCTTGCATATTATTATCTTCTGTTGATAGCATGGCAATGCCATTTGTTATATATAAAGTGTTATCTTGCATCTACTGCTGGTGACATTGTTTCATTATAGTGTCGGTCTTGCATATTATTATCTTCTGTTGATAGCATGCATTGGCAATGACATTTGTTATATACAAAGTGTTATCTTGCATGCTATCTACTGCTGATAGCAATGACATTGTTTCATTATAGTGTTGTCTTGCATATTATTATCTTCTGTTGATAGCATGGCAATGCCATTTGTTATATATAAAGTGTTATCTTGCATCTACTGCTGGTGACATTGTTTCATTATAGTGTCGGTCTTGCATATTATTATCTTCTGTTGATAGCATGCATTGGCAATGACATTTGTTATATACAAAGTGTTATCTTGCATGCTATCTACTGCTGATAGCAATGACATTGTTTTATTTTAGTGTTGTCTTGCATATTATTATCTTCTGTTGATAGCATGGCAAATCTTGCATGCTATCTACTGCTGATAGCAATGACATTGTTTTATTTTAGTGTTGTCTTGCATATTATTATCTTCTGTTGATAGCATGGCAATGACATTTGTTATATATAAAGTGTTATCTTGCATGCTATCTACTGCTGATAGCAATGACATTGTTTCATTATAGTGTTGTCTTGCATATTATTATCTTCTGTTGATAGCATGAATGACATTTGTGTTTTATACACAATGTTGTCTTGTTGTATGCATGCTATATCTACTGCTGATAGCAATGACATTGTTTCATAATGTTGTTTTTAATTGCATGCTATCTACTGTTGATAGCAATGGCATTTATTTTATATATAGCGTTTTCTTGCATGCTATATATGTGTGGTGGCATGGGAAAACCCTTCACATGGTCATTTTCTAGCAACTTGTTTTTTTTTCTATGGCGGAGGGCTTCATAATCTACTGCGTATTGGACTGTTTACATTTTTCAGAAATTCCATCTAGAACTACAGAAAAGTATTTTTAAATCGGCAAGTTTAAACGCAACTAAAAAACGAACAATTCAAAGGTGTACACAAAATCTTTTAAATGCTCTAATAAAATTAAAACTACATTGTTATGTCACACAGAATAGCTTGTCATATGAAAAGGACTTTTTATATGAACCTATTTTTTTACGATATTAATATCGTTGAAGACCACCAATTTCTTTCGGAAATACAGGGAGGCTTTAGGAAGAATTACAGATGCGAGGATCATATTTTCTCCCTGAAAAGCATAGCAGCCACGCGATTGGCTGAGAACAAATCCACATATTTAGCCTTCCTGGATTTCAGTAAAGCCTTTGATACGGTCTGGCGGGACGGTTTGTTATCACTTGCATGGAAGTTAGGTATTCGGGGCAGTATGTGGAACATTATTAGTAGTCTATATATGAATGTTCAATCTAATGTTAAGTTTGGTGATCTCATTACAGATTTTTTTGAGGTGGAAGAAGGTGTAAAACAGGGATGTGTGCTTTCACCAATTTTATTCTGCATTTACATAAATGAATTAGCTAGGCTCATAAGGAAAGAAGGGGTGGGGGTACGTACATGTAATGTGCAAACAGGTTGTCTTTTTTGGGCTGATGATGTAGTTCTTATAGCAGATAACGCAGTCGAATTGCAAAGGATGCTAGACATTGCATCAACTTTCTCACGAACCTGGAAATTAGACTTCAATATTGATAAATCTAAGGTATTGGTGGTAGGCAAACGTATAGATAAAACTAAACTCTGGAAACTAGGCAATCTATCGATTTCCGAGTGCGATCACTATAAATACTTAGGGGTCCACATATCAAGAAATTTGTCTGATCACACTCATGTCAATGAAGTTGTTAAGAAAGGTAATAGGTTGATCGCGTATATAAAATCGATCGTTGATAGTCACGATAATTTCAATAGGATTTATTATGGTAACATTCTTTGGAAATCTCTAGCGGTTCCCTCTATTAACTATGCATGCTCGGTATGGACCTGTGGTAGCAAGGCTGATAGCAATAAAATAGAGAATTTGCAGCTACAAATGGCAAGATATATCTTGAAGGCACCCCGTAACACGCCGAGCGTAGCCCTCTATGGCGACTTGGGGTGGAACCCCATCGCCTCCCTTCAAGATGTTCACAGAATTAAGTATCTTGCACGACTCTCTAATCTAGAGATGCACCGTTGGCCAAAACTTATGTTAAACGCTCTAATGAATCTATAAACTGCGACATGGACCATATCAGGTTCAAATGGTTGTCGTCGATTAGAGATACGCTTAAAAGATGCGACATGGAATACATTATTAATGACGCCCCCACAAGTCCACGCTGGGTCAACACATTTAAGCGCATTAATAAGATTGTCTGTCATAATGTATGGAGTAACACTGTTAGGGAAAAATCTTCTCTTAGCGACTATTTGCAGTTTAAAAAAACCGTTCAATTGGAAGACTATCTTTTAGACAAAACTGATTTCTTTGGTTGTAGTCTAAAATTCAAAGCGCGATCAAACACGCTTCCATTGGAACATAGAATACGCAAATGGTCTTCAAATAATAAGGATGGTAAATGTATGCTTTGTAATGATGATTCAATGGAAGACTTAAGACATTTCTTATTTACATGTAGATCACTGAATGAGATAAGGATCGAGGAATATATCAAACTCGAAAATAACCTATGCAACGATGGTTTTAGTGATGTTTGGCTGGAATTTATTATCAGTAATCTGGACTCAAAATTGTATATAATGCTAGGTTGTCCAATTAATATCACCACGCCTTACAGACACACTAAAGCTGCCCGTTCTGCATACGCTATCCTTGACCAATTCTGCAAATCATACCTTAAACGTGCGTGGGCTGTTAGATGTAATATTATGAACTCAAAGTGAATCTATTGAGACTATTGTATACATGACTATATAATAATTTTTAATGTTCATCGTTTTTGTCAATTATTGTATGTATATATTATGAACGCACCGTCGGGTAGACGGGTGCCACTGTTGTAAAAGTGTATGTTCAAATAAATAAATAAATAAATAAATAAATAAATAAATAAATAAATAAATAAATAACAATTGTAAGTTCTTCACTTTCAAAATCTTTACAATGCATTGTCGGAATTCCCAAGTGGTTACCATGGTAACAATGTCATTTTACGTAGCATTACACATAGCATTTTACACATAAAATTTGATAAACAAGG
The DNA here is from genome assembly GCA_035610835.1 of Ophiura sarsii. Lineage (NCBI taxonomy): Eukaryota > Metazoa > Echinodermata > Ophiuroidea > Amphilepidida > Ophiuridae > Ophiura > Ophiura sarsii. The sequence continues at coordinate 37,204,353 of CM069444.1, forward strand.
TTCAGAAAAGTATACTTAAATAAACTTAACACCTGGAATTTGCATAAAAAACTCCAGAGACTAAAGTTCAAGGTATAATCTCTATCTTGGGACGAAAGTTGGAAAATTGACTTGGAACGCATTTGTTAGGAATACTGGTATGACTGCCAAGATATCTCAATATTAACACTAGCGACTTCCGACGGGTTTTCCCATACTGCTGATAGCAATGACACTGTTTTATAAACATCGTTGTGTCTTGCATGCTATCGACTGATTTTGATGATAGCAATGACATTGTTTCATACAGTATGTCCAAGACCAACAACTCTGTTAGGACGAAGGCGATGTAAATCGTGTAGTTTTGCCCTTGTCTACTTATATCTTTAATATCTCTGCGAATTCATATTCGTTATCGCTGTAGTGAAGAAGTAGTCCTAAGAATCATTAAGTTTTCGGGCGATATGTGATTTGCTGTAATCGCACTGCTCTTGGCAACAAGTGTTGCGTTCTTTTTTAAGAAGGATGATGTTTCTTGTGAAAGTTGTATGCTTAACCTCAGTCCGAATATAGGCCTTGTCTTCTATCTATAATTCTTAGTCATGACTAAATAGTCAAGAATTGAATGTCAAATAATACAAATGATGAATAACTTAATAGATTTATCCTCCCAAAACATTAGACATTATAGTAATAACATTATGAGTAATCCACAAGGTGTGGTCTTTGGTGTGTCCTTTAAGTATCGATTAGGTACTAAACCACCCCACCCATTCATAAATTGTTGAAGAAGAGCGCCATCTATATCTCAACCTACAGCTGTTCATGGAAAAAGAAAACAACATGGTACTAAAAATTATCGATTAGACTGGTCTAAATGTGAATTGCCTTATGTACATTACACACAAAAAGCCGCACTCCATAAATATAGGAAAATAAAATCGATATTTGCATAACAAAAAGCCACAGTGCACATGACGGTCGCTGATTGGTCGCTGATCGTTAAAGCTCTGTAACGAAGGACGCTACGGTCGATGACGATTTTAACGGAACCAGTATACCAGCTTTACGATCGGTTTATTTTGACTGTGACATTACATTTACATTTACAACTGAACGGCTATTTTTCAACTGATGCCTACAAGCGCTAGCCATATACACCTGTTGAATTTTGATGAATTTTACCGATAGATTTACAAAAATGTCGCTGGTTTTCTTGATGAGAACTAAACTGGGTGAATCCTAAACGGATTTCATCCTTTTTTTTTATGGATATCTCCCAATATCGGAGAGAGATAAGAGAGTGATTCTTCCAAAATTGATGACTAAATAATACATCGGCACCTGTTGAATCTATATAATTTTAGGTAGCATCAAAAGGCTTCCATTTTTGTGAATATCAATTGATATTTTGCAAATTAAGTGGTGGAGAGGAGAACAATAAATAAATTAGCCATCATGTTGGAAATAAGGCAACGAAGGGATTATTTTCTTGTAATCACATTTTTGTTTTTACTTGAATTTCTGCAATACAGTAACGGACAAGGTATGGTTGACTCATTTCATTGTTGTAGAATGTAAATGTGTGAATGTTGTTTACTTTTATTATTTAAATTTTCACATGACAAAAATGTAATCCATGATTGTGTTTTAAAATCATTTGGTATAGAGGGATGCATTTCGAGGGGTCGTACATTAAAATGTTTTAATATATTTATTAAGGGGCTTTTAAAACACGTTCTAATTCTTTTTAAAAAAATGGAATGTTAATTGTTTGTTATAATATATAACCAGAGAGATGTTGATATAACCATGGACTTATCTGATATAACATTTCACTTTCTCATTCCTACGATAATAAAAATTCCCTTTAAAAAGGAAAACCCAGATTCCAGCAAAATGGCATGTGCACAATCAGAATCTGGAAGAATCAAACTATGGGGGAAGTTATTTTAGTCCAGCATTTGGTGTTTAATAATGAATGAGTTGAATCATTTAATATTATATACTACAAATAACAGGTTCATAATATGTATTGTATTGCTATTTCACATGCGTTCCAAACAATGTATACATATATGAAAAGGAAGGTAAATCACAAAATGGTGCATTACTCATTAGGACATCTGTTTTTGTGGAGTATAGTCGTAGTTGGTATAGTCAGAGGGATGTATTTCGTCTTCGAGGGGTCGTAAATAAAAATGTTTTAATATATTCAAGTTAAGGCTTTTAAAACACGTTCTAATTCTTAAAAAGCATTTGGAATGTTAATTGTTATATAATATACATGTATAACATTTCACTTTCTCATTCCTACAATAAAAAACAGTAGCCTATCGTATTTTAATTTGTATTTAAAATACAACCCGGAATTCATTCATGTATAATTTTGTACTCATGACCATGTATCTTGTTTTTCTTTTGCCATATTTACAGGATGAGCCCTAAAACCCTAACTTCTTATCTTAACCCAATAAACCCAATAAATAATATTTGTTGCGCATGCGTCGATCTGACCTTAAATAACCCGGATTGAGTAATCCATGGACATGATATTGATACATGTAATGTAAAAGAAGTGTCTGTTTATAATACTTCCATGGTAAAAGGGGTTGTCATTATCTTCTTGCTATGTATTAAACATGAACAATGTATATTTTGCTCAAAGGATGGGAGATAATCACCTCAATCAATTTAAAAATTACACGAATTAGCTTATTTTAGAGAGATGTGTTTTGGGCCTAAAAGGCTAAAAGGGTCTAATATGTGATTGGGGGTATAATAATATATAAAGCGGAAACGACATAACCAAAATCTCTTCAACATGATGTGGCAGGAAATAAATCAAAGCTATTATGGTTACTATAGGGCTAGGCCCAATTTCAACAGATTTAAATAAAGAATAATGCATTTCTATATACGAGGGTCATTCAATAAGTTCTACCTGGCCTATCTCATAACTTTGCTGTCATACAAACCAGTCGTATGAAATATTCCACAATTGAAGCTTTGAATCTCAGCTATAAAATCATAGTAAATTGGTCTGAAAACTCATTGTACTTTTCTAGATATGCAGTAAAAACCAAACTTCCATTTTGTGCGACGGAAACGGGTAAAAACTGCCAAATGTCTCCTATAGTGCTATTCCTTTGGCCAATTCTATGAGACAAAATGTACCTATCGGTCAATTACAATCGTTCTAAGTTACAAATATCTCTTGAACAGATCTTAAACAAAACAAGTGACTGATTTCTTGGCGGGAAATGCCCTCTAACTAGCCAGAACCAGACCGGAGAGCCATCAATTTTAACCCTACCCTAGAGAACCGCTGAAAAGTCATATTTTCTTTTCATAGGAACTAAGAGATCTTCATTATACAGGACTAAACTAAATGGATATATTTCAAGTCTCTCGAATATATATTTTTCTATCACTGACTACCTGATTAACTATTCTTTGGGGTAATTATCCGTGTCCGTTGTCCAAAATCTCTCTCTGGCTTTGATTGCATCATGACAAAAGTGAAATAGGTGTCAATTAGCATTTACTATAAATGTGCAGCTATGATTCAGAGTTATAATCATAACGAATGTCATGAGGCTGACATTCATATTAGCGATGTTATGAGTGAGGTCAGAGGTAGAACTTATTGCATGACCCTCGTATAATTAAAGTACAAAACCAAATGTTTGCATCTAACGCCTAGTATAGCGGTAACAGGTGGTGCGCTTGTATTGTACAATTGTCTAAAATTCATGATTGATGTACTATCTGATTGGATTTATAATTATACTGTAGGCATTCAGGGTGTTTACATGCATGATAAATATATATAATGATATACGAAGAGAGAGCATATACAATTGAGTAATTTTGAGAAGAAAATTAACAGTTCGAACATTTAAAAAAATTAATCGACCGACGCTATTGAGGAGAGATCCATCCGAAACTATTGATTTTCGTCGTTTCATGTCAAAACCTCTATAGTCTGAGCATGAAGCTATGTAAGTGAACATCCTTATGATGAGTGACGTGTCTGAGAGGGAGGTGAGATGGTACTTCAAAAGCGTGTCCTAATTACTCTAACAATTTTTATGCAATATACATTTACAGAATCATCTAAGTGCCATCCTACTTGACAATATAAGAGAGATAATATATCTTGACAATACCAGTGTCATGTCGACATAGATAATTGTTCTCACCATGTCAACTTTAATAACTGTTATCAAGTCGACTTCACAAAAAGTAGATGTCATCATGTCGAGATATATAATTAACTTGCCAAGTTGACTTCACAAAAAGTAGATTATATACATTAACAAAATACGAGGGGGTATCAAAAAGTTTTAGAAATCACCAAGACGTGAAGGAGCCAGAAACTTAATTTTGTTTTGTGATCCTTCAGACATCTTTCCTTAGTCCCTGTGCAAAGTTACACATTTCTCCTACTATTTATTACCTGTCCACAGACCGCCATTGTAGAGATCCTCAGATTGACCGCCATTGATTGATTCTCAGATTGCCTCAGGTTGTGTTATTCCCAAAACAGCAATAAATAGTTTAAAGTTTAGACAGAAAGAGGTCAAAGGTCATTACAAATAAGCTTGGTGACAATAAACTTATGGGTAACATGGGGTGTACACAGATTGACCTCTAATGACCCCCTACATGACCTTTGACCCTTTCTGTCAACACTTTAAACGATTTATTGGTGTTTTGGGAATAACATAATCTAAGGCATTCTGAGAATCAATCAATGGCGGTCAATCTGAGGATCTCTACAATGGCGGTCTGTGGACAGGTAATTAATAGTAGGAGAAATGTGTAACTTTGCACAGGGACTTAGTAAAGATGTCTGAAGGATCACGTAACAAAATTAAGTTTCTGGCTTCTTCACGTCTGGGTGATTTCTAAAACTTTTTGATACCCCCTCGTAAAAGGTTTTCGCTCAAAATGTCTCCTAATTTCACATATTTCCGGTCATATGGGGCATGGAGAGGAGAAGCGGTATGATAAAAAAATTACCTGACCATGTCGACATAATACTGATATGATATCATATTTACTTTTCAAGACATCATCTCGCTATGTCGTCAAGTAGGATGGCATTTGGATGCTTCTGTAAAAATTAGGAATATATAGATTAACCATGTTTAATGATACGTCTCTATATTTAATTCAGTTGAACTGCGAATGTTTCATTTCATGAGTTGGAAAGCAAGTGAAATTGGGGAATAGAACATTATAAATCCAGAGGTATTTTAACAGACTTAACACGATCCATACCAATGGAAATGCATTTTGTTTGCCATTCGACGGTATTTTATTTAATGAACAAAACATATACCTGTACAACACACCATCATTTGCATGCAGTGAATGTCCAAACATTGAATTTTGTTCTAAAATATATATCTTAATTTATTTTGTCTATTTTCCGAGATATTCAAAGAGTGCATTAATAGCAATACATCCCAGCTCTTGAATTCTCAATGCATTGTAAAATTACACCGGTATGCTTTGGTTAATAATAAATAGACCGAAGTAAATTGATACGAATACATGTACGGAGAAATTTAAAGGATCACGACATCAACAAGACAACTCCATTTTGTTTACACGTTGTCATGGTAATGAACCACTTGAATGGCAAGGGTTGGCATTCTGTTGATACACTTGAGTGAATCGATATGAATGAAACGCCCAACACAAGATAATATATTAACCCTTGAAATGCGCCCATCATTGAGCTTCAGTCACTGTAGAAGTGTATTGACAATTTAGGCTACATGTATGGACCAGCACACTTTTACACAATTATAGGAAATTATTCATAGACTAATCATAGTTCATTGTTATCTATTTATTGTTAGGACATTTTGCTTAACCCTCGAAATGCGCTCATCACTGAGCTTCAAGTCTCTGCAAAGTAATTCCGGTGTAACAGTGTATTGAAAATTTAGCCTGTATGGACCAGACTCGATTTTAGACACATGAACTGCACAATGATGTATTCATTGTTATATATTTGTTGTTAGGACATTTTAGACTTTATATATTTGTTGTTAGGACATTTTAGACTTTGTCTAATTACAGATAGGCATATTGGTATTTGGGCTATAATTCCAGTTGATAGGAGACATGACCTTATGCAGGTGTTAGTTTAAATCTAGAACCTATCCTCCTCAAGCAAGCCTTCACCTGTATTCACTTCCTTCAGGAACAAATTGGTTAAGATAATATAGGTATTCCTGCCATTTGGAGGGGGGGGGGGGGGGTGAAGATTCACCTCAATGCACTATGTTCGTTCTATAGTATATGGGAGAAGTTGAAATAGGTGGAGATTCGTCATAGATTCACCTTTCCAAAATATACATTACTTCACCACTTCTGAAATATAGCTATAGGCAAAGATTATATAATACTAATACTAGGCATCTAATATTTGACTAACATTGATGAGGGTCTGTTCAAGATGCACATTGACGCCTGCATTAATATTCTACACAGGGTGTAAATTTCAAATGGAGTCCCCCATTTTAGGTACCTCAAATTCACACTCCCTGTGGGGAAGGTTTCCATAAAATAGAAACAAATGCGTCCTTTGAAAATATGGAAGCCTCTTTTAACATCTCTTATTTTAATGTGTGGCCTAGTATGTCATTCAGGGGTAATGCCTGTGGTGGTGGGGTGGGGGGGGGGGGGGGGGGGGGGGGGGGGGGTGGGGGGGCAGGGAAAAGAGTCAGAAGGAAATGGGAGAGTGAAGGAAGGTACCAATAAAAAGTGATGCTTTGTTATTGGGAAGAAAATCAGCTCCTGAAGGAATCTGATGGGTGTTGGTACATTCTTGCCTCATTTATGGTTTGAGCTGAGACGAAATAAGAGGGTTAAGATGGGAACTTTCGAATATAATCCTGGGACATTGGGTGAGAGAAAACGATCCAAAATAGGGGTAATTCGATTGATTATATAGGCTAAAAGCCCCATAAAAGAGTGGGTCTTTGAGTGACAAATATTCTAACAAAAGGGGTCCTTGGTTAAGAATTGTAAACATGTCCAGAATATGTATACATTTCCACAAAAGGTGTCTTTAAAATTGTGTGAGAGAGTATTTTTCCTTCAAACCATGTGTGGTCATTTGGTGAGTGAAACGGGATCGAATAAAAGCCTATGATAGGCCTACCGTCTATGCGTACCTCAATATATTATATGGGATTGTCAATGCAACCTCACCCCCCCAAATAGACTGTAGGCCGTGCATGTTTTATTCCTTCAGAAAACAATTCTAGCACTCTCCATCTAGGGGATAGATGAAATGTGGCTTAAAATGAAGCTAATATATGCCTGATCAATATTTTACCTTATCCCACGTTCGTAGGTTGCACATTATGACCCTAGACCTCGATTTAGGGTCAAAGGTCACATGTGTTTCAATGGGAAGTCAAAAACTAAATTTAACATGGTAAAAAAACTAAAAAATGAGCTATTGACTATGAAAAGTATATTATATTGTTGGGATGAGTGTTTTAAACAAAAAAGTCAATCACAACTTTGATCGTAGATCAATAGTTTTTGAACTGTGACCTTTTGAAAAAGACAAGTTGGCCAAAATAGGCCATTTTGGTCATTTGTTTGCAAAATTGGCACAAAAATGACATGTTATCATCATTAAAAAAATATTTTGACTCAATGTGAATTGATAAACCATGTTATAATGTTGGTTTATAGATGAACTTTACATTAAAAGACATTTCAAAAGTCAATGGTGTCCGCATGCCATGGCAAACAGCTTTAATATCCTTCAAATTCATCGAAAATGGGTAAAATCTGAGTCAAATTTAAAGGATTTGAAGGATATTAATGCTGGTTGCCATGGCATCAACATACCATTGATTTTTGAAATGTGTTGTAATGTAAGGTACATCTATATACCAACATTATAACATGGTTTATCAATTCATAATGAGTCAAAATATTTTTTTAATGATGATATCATGTCATTTTTGTGCCAATTTTGCGAAAATATGACCAAAATGGTCTATTTTGGCCAACTTGTAATTTTCAAAAGGTCACAGTTCAAAAACTATTGATCTACGATCAAAGTTGTGATTGACTTTTTTGTTTAAAACACTTATCCCAACAATATAACATACTTTTTATAGTCAATAGCTCATTTTCTAGTTTTTTTACCATGTTAAATTTAGTTTTTGACTTCCCATTGAAACACATGTGACCTTTGACCCTAAATCGAGGTCTAGGGTCATAATGTGCAACCTACGAACGTGGGATAAGGTAAAATATTGATCAGGCATATATTAGCTTCATTTTAAGCCACATTTCATCTATCCCCTAGATGGAGAGTGCTAGATTGATTGATACAGACCTACGTCCCAGTGTCTAAAATAGAAGTTGATTTAATACCAACCAAGTTTTTGTCGAAAGAGTAGAAGATCCATTCTTTATATCTATATCAAACAATATCCACCGGTATACTTGTTTAAAAAAAACTATAGTAAGACAAAATTAGATTAGAAAATGAAACTACTATTATTACTAATTTAGGCCTATGTAAAGCTGAGACGTATACCTGAATATTCGTCTCAGATGTAAAGTGGCTTTAAACCTAATCGAGGCATAACTTTGATGCATAATGGAACAAACAATACTATATAAAAGTACCCCTCCTCTTTTATTGATTGTGTTGCTAGTAATATCGATTTCTTGGTCAAATTATCGATTAGTTTACTTGTGCAAGATGGGCATTGACAACGACCTAGCTTTTGATATATAGAACAATTCATGAAAAATACCATTTTATTTTGTATTTGATTGAACATATAAACCAAACCTACTAAAAATGCATGTACATGTACAACTGTACGTTGTAGCCTACATGTAGGGGTGTACGTATGTATTGAATTTGAAGTCCATTTAATAAATATATACGCATTTAGCATAAAGTAATGGTATACCTATATAAGGACAAACAGCAAATAGCCGCCATGTTTGGTATCCATGGTTACCATAAATAAAATGGCTTGTACGATGGCGACGTATGCCCCCAAATAAATTAATAGTATAAACCAATTACCTACTGTATACTCTTGATTACGGTTGGGCGTTGCTATAGCTGGTCATGCGTGCACATATAATATTCTACCCAGAATTATTATTAAACCATATCAAAATCAATGAACATTTTATTAATAAAACATTTATTGGTATATATATGATTAAAATCTCGTTTCCAGCAGCCTGGAGATGAAAGGAACCGATAATTTGGAACCCGGTTGTATATTTTAACGGAATAAATCGCATTCGAAACTGAAAACAAATGCTTAGCACCAGGCTGCCGAAAACGGGATTCATATGATTATGTCAATTCTTGAATACATATCTGAAGAAAGGGGAGGGTTGGGGCCTCGGGAGACTTAAAGGGACACAATGTTATGTTGAATTTTTTTAAATTTTAATTAATTCACTTCAGAATTCAAGATGAACATTAAAAATAGCCATTATTGTTGTTTCTACTAAAAAAACCCAGCAAAACTTGATTAAAACAATAAACAATGTTTTAAATATGTTGGAATACCACCCTGGCCTTATACCATGTAAAATGCTGGTTGCGGCTCTACCAGCATTTTTGAATCGACGTTTTGTTGTACAAAGAGGGCTTGTAGGTGTAAATTCATACATGTAATACAATAGTAAAAATATACAAATCCCAGTTTTCATCATATATTTTTGTAATTGAGGGCGCTGCCTCCACCAAAACTCTTAATGCCCCTTAATTTAATAGCGGGAAATTTAGGTCTGAATCTGATGAACCAGATCTTTTCTGGATCACCCCTCTTCTCCCTATAAAGGCGTCTGAAAACCAACAGATTTTTTGTTTACATATCTTTGCCCAGATTTTTAAAACCTTTTTTATTTGAGAACAAAAATATAATAGGACAGAAAATGCCGAACGAACAAATTCTTACAAAATCGTTTAAACATATCTTGTGTCCTTAAAACACTTACCAAGAGGGAGACGAGCTGCGAATAGACGTTCCAAACAAACATTTTTTTTGTTTTGAACGAAGGACAGATCTGAGGATTGCCGGCAACCAGTGAAACGGTCATATTTTCTAAATAAGATTTAGAAGAGTATTTTTATAACGTCACTGGGGTGAGAATGTTTTAAATGAAACTTACTTCATATGGCATAGAACAGCTGCCGTTAGGCTAGAGTCCAAAAGCACATGAATATTAAGGGGGATGAGAAAAGGAAATTCCAAATTCGGCATACATGACCGCCGTGACTTGAAGCTTGAACTGAAGTGAATAATCCATGCAGCTCTAATGGTAGCTAAACTAGGATGTGGTGCTGGTTTGACGTCATAGCCAATAGGTGCAAGTAAAAAAGAAGGTGGAATCCTTTTCCTAGCTAGGCATGTTCATAACATTTTGAAAATAAAAGTATCTCTTTTTGAAAATGGAATACATGGAAACAAAGTACAATAACAATTGATGGTTCAACCATGTCTGCAGTGCAGGCTGATTAATCACAAAGTTATAACCAAAAGTAGCTTGCTTTATATTGCTAAAACTGGTCAAGTCATGCAAATTTAAAACTATTTTAGCTTAAAAGGGCTTTAAAATCATGATGTCCAGTTGCTTGTGTCATGTGTGTTGTGCGTGGTTAGTTAGACATCGGTGAATACATCCCAGCTTGTGTATTCCTTTTCTGCTGGATTTAAAAGAGATACACATGGACTGGAGTATCCTACATATTTTGGCGACAATTTTCAACAAAATGTCGCCCTCTGTGTAGTCAATGATATGAACATCCCTATCCTAGCTCTCTGTGAGAGAGCTATGGAATGATAGCATATGAGTCGGCATCACGGATGGTCAAATATTATCATCAATATTTTTCAACTTTTCTGAATAAAATTAGTAGAACTTTTGCTTCAGATAGCGTGTTAAATGTTCAAGTAATATGTGTACATTGGTTATATATCTCAGCCATGCAACTATTTCAAGAAATACTGGCTTGAATGTCGATCACCCTATTTCTGCTACAGTTAAATGGTGACGTGGACTGTCTATGCTTCATTTCGTAGCAAAGTTTGTATTTCAGCTTAATTCAGTAGATCGAAGCGATTTAACTTAAATTGGACTTTGTTAGCAAAGGAGGTAAAGAGAATTAAGTAAGGGTCCCCGTTTACCATTGAACATATTTTGTGCTTTTCGTGTAGACTTGCATAATACTGACATATGGTGGGTTTCCGTTTATCTGTAGTTCAACCATGTCAGAGCAGTCCCTGCTACAGTGGAGTACGATGCATAAATAGCGGTGCATCCTATGTATGCATCTGTCCAACCAGTTATTTTGGGCGGCGGTGCGAGCTCGGAGGACGTAAGATCTCTCTTGACTTTTCCACCTCCCCTCATGGGTAGAATTTCATCATACATTGCAAGAATCCAAATGTATTGTGATACATGTGAAAAAGTGATGTCAGAAATCTTAATTTTGAAAATAACCAAACATGGGACAGTATTTATATTGTATTGTTGTCTCTTGTTTTGAAAATACTTTAGAGGCATATTATGTGATCTTTTCCAGAGAGTGCCCTCTATTCATGTTTTTTTTAGAAAGTAGATTTTCTTGCAGATTAACATTTCTGATCATAAATCGTACATACATTCCAAGTTACAGAGCGATAGGATTCCTAATAACCTCAAAATCATGGTTTTAGAGTGAATTTAGAGTGAAAATATAAACTGTCGTGTTAACCCAACAGTTAATTTTCACTCTAAAACCATGATTTTGAAGTAATTAAGAGTCGTATCGTATCGCCCTGTAACTTGGAATGTATGTATGATTTATGATCAGAAATGTAAATCTGCAAGAAAATCTGCTTTCAATTTTGTTTTGATGTTGAGGGTGTTCCCTGGAAAGATCGAATAGTATACCTTTAATTGCTGATATTGTTTGAATTTTTGTTTATATTTTTCAATGGAATGAAACAATGCAGTATAAAGCTATAATCATGATACATACATCCTGCATCAAACTCATTAAAAAAAATAATCTTGCAAATTTACTGTCTCAGAGAATCTTTGCCTATGCATGAATGGATTCTCAGATTGAAATTCTAACTCTGCCTCTTGCTTATATTATGTGGGTGTTTTTTAAGAATGCCTGCCAAGGCTCAAGATAAGCGGGCGCTGGGCGATTTTTACCCCATCGGTCCTTCTGCCATAGCGCCCGGTAATGCTGAAAAGGAAACAACCGAGTGCTGATATTTTGTCCAAACCAGCGCCTGTTGACGATCAGGTAGCTTTCCAAGACATCAAATTTCGAGTTGACAATGCTGCCACGCTGGATTTAATAAAAAGTCAGCTCCCGGTAGCTCCCGGTTCTCAATAAATCCCATGATCCGGGCGCTACTTTTGAAAAAAGTAGCTCCTGTTAAAAACCTGTTATCTTGAGCCTTGATGCCTGCTGTGCCCAATCACCATCTAAAGTGCTCAACAAAAGAAAGTCATACACTTTGTTTAGGTCCTTTAAAGTACTTTCTGATTATGTTTTGACCAAATAGACTAAATAGATATTTGGATGAATCTTTTCCGCACAATTTGATACCAAAGTTGCTACCTAACAACAAAGATAAACCATGATTAGCACCATTTACAGAAAATTAGTCGCTTTTCAAAAGTCACATTTTCAACGCACGCAAGCCGCGAGAAAATGCAGTGCGTGGCACTTGAATGGCCGGTAATGAAATGGATATTGATCACACACTGCAACTGCGTTGGGTCCTGCCTGAGCGAGCGGGCTATTTGATTATGAACAGGTAACATGTGGTCTTTTCTTCCCTCGTAGTGTATGGAAAATGTGACTTTTGAAAAGTGACTAATTTTCTTCAAATGGTGCTAATCATGGTTTATCTTTGTTGTTAGGTGACAACTTTGGTATCAAATTGTGCCGGAAAGATTCATCCAAATGTCTATCTAGTCTGTTTGGTCAAAAAATAATCGGAAGTTACTCTAAACGACCTAAACAAAGTGTATGACTTTCTTTTGTTGAGCACTTTATATTATAAGCATCGATGTGATGTGGCCATTTTATGAAACCATCGCCCTCATGCTTGTTTTATGTATTCTGACTTATATGCTTGTTGCGGCCCAACCATTTTCTTATTTGTGGATGGTATTGTGATCTTATATGATGTCAAAACAACAATACTCTGCTTGTTCTGATCCATGGTATTGTGATCTTATATGATGTCAAAACTACAATACTCTGTATGTTCTGATCTATTTCTTCTTATCATATCCTTAACCCTCTGGTTATTGCAGTGGCGATTGACTGAAGAACAGGGAGAGGGGGTAAAAGATAGGGGAAAAAGAGGTCGGCAGCCCTGGGGATTGATACCAGGTTGCGTGGGCCTAGGGTGGCAGTGGCAGGGGAGCGAGTGAGTCAACTCCCACACACATGTTTACAAATTTCTTATTTAATTGTCAAAATCATCATTTTTTTTAATTCAAAACTGAATTCAAACTAAACAAGGTCTAGTATAAAAATGTCCACAGTATGCAATTTGTTGATTTTTGGTACAGTGAGTTAAGTGGACATTATTTTTTCAATTTAGACAACTTTTGAATAAATGTTCTGCGGGATAAAAAAAGTAGTGTTTTTTTTGGCGCTTTTGCACTATTTGCATTTCCCCTATCCCTAATGTAGTGTAGACATTGTGTGCACACCCAGACAGGTGCGGGTGGTTCTGTGCCGTGTATTAGAGTCAGGGTTATTTACTAGAAAAAAGAGCTTGAATTACCTATTTCTTCTTATTTTATATAAGACAGGTTTTTTAAGCATGTGCCCAACGATAAAATAAGTCATTTTGGGGAGCTCAATGGGTTGTATATGTAGTAGCCCACTTTACATTGTACCTTCATCATTCATGACACGTGTTTAATCACCTCCTTATTTTATTATTGTTTTTATTCTTATTTTTAAATGTTATGCCTCATTTACCATCATTTACTTATCTCATAATGATTTTTCTTTTGATTTTATCTTATGAAACTACATGTACATACACCATTCTTTTCATTTATTTGTTTCCATTTTGTACATGTGCATACCGGACGCTCTCAACAAATGGCCGTGTGTCCATATTCATCAGTCATGAAATCGTCACGCGCATGGACATTTGTTTGCTCATTTCATGCATCTGGACACAGCTCTGCAAACAACAACAAATCACACTCAAAACACGCTTGCGTGAAATAGCTTGAATATCATCCCTAGCATTATGACAGTGACTATAAACTAGGCTGTCAAAGCTTTCGTCACTATATTATTATGAGCAAAACATATACACTGCCACTTGCTTTTCTATTTAATATCATCATTTGGGCAGCCCCTTGCTTAATGATATGAGAGTAGGTGCCCCTGACCAACAATTGCAAAATGTGTGGCTTTTTGAAAAGAGCTGTGCAGATGGACCGCCCCTATTCCTTGGGCACAATTTAGAATTGGTGCTGTTGGCCTACTGTTAATTTTTGTTCTTAATAGAACCCATTCCAAAGGACTGCCCTGTGACCAATGGGAATTATATAGACTGCTCCCTATTGTTTCAACAGACTAAAATGTCTACATCGGGCTTTCTCAACTAGATTTACTGATGCTCCACATTTTTTTTAGAAACCCACTTGTTGAAGCTCCACTTGGGGTCCAGGGGCAAAGTCCCGGCAATGGTCTAGGGGGCAGCGCCCATGAAGCTCCTGGGTTTTGGTTTTTTTAAACTGATTTAAATCACCTCTCGTTGGTCATATTTTTTTAGAATTTACAATTCAAGTTATTTTTCAGAGGAAAACAGGGTTTCCTGTTGTCACGGACGGTCAGTGGTTGATTTTAGTAGGCCTATGAAATCTGGCCATATTATGATATGATTTTTTTTAATGATTTTTTTAACCACTCTCGCGCCAGTTGAGAAAGCCTGGTCTTCATGTATTGCACATTAGTACTTTTTTGACTGTATGGATACTACATGTATGTACATGTACGTAGTAGACAAGACAAGTTGAACGATTTGTTGTCATGCCTCATTCTTTGCCATTTAATGGCATACCTATACATGTAGGGATAGGGAATTTGCGCTTTGTGCTGCCTGATTTTAGAAATGGGGCACTTTTAGGGTAAAGGAGCTTTTTCTGAGGGAAAAGGTTCCTTTTCTGAGACAAAGTGCTATTTTGAGCAAAAATATGCGATGCGGCTATTTTGCGCTTTTCCTATTTAATTTGTATTTAATTGTCAAAACCATCAGTTTTCATTCAAAACTGTATTCAAAATAAACATTTCCATAGTTATACAATTAGTTGTTTTTGGGAAAAAGACATGTTTTTATAGTTTTTGAAAAAATGTGCTGTGGGATGACAAACATGTTTTTTTTAAAACACTTTTGCACTATATTGCATTTTCCCTAACCCTAGCATTACCAAGTATCCTCTACCACTATACGAGTCTTCTTCCTATACTCATTGCACCATTTTGATTCTTTCTTAATTCTAGCTACTAGTACATATGAGAGGGTTTACCAGGTAATAAATGTGCTGATAACTCTAAAAGTATAACTCATCAGAAATCCTACATAAACATATAAAGTTGTTGTGAAATTTCTCCTCTTTAATTTGATCGAGATTGCACGCTAAAAATGGTTGATTATTGAGGAAGTTACAATCCCAAATGTAAGGTGCAGTATGATTTTCATCTTCACATTTTCCTTTTTAACATGGAGGAGAGTACAAGGTAATATGCGGCCGGTCGACTATCCAACCTGGGCATCGACCATTGAACCAGTAATCAATCATTTACCAGTAACTGAATCTGTGTGTAGAAAAGTAAAATGCAAAAATGGAAAATGATGGTACTATGACTTCCTTGATATCAATCAAACCATTCTTCACAGGCAATTTCCCAATTTAAAGGCATATTATGTGATCTTTTCCAGAGAGCGCCCTCTATTCATGATTTTTTTTTAGAAAGTACATTTCCGATCATAAATCATACATACATTCCAAGTTACAGAGCGATACGATTCCTAATTACCTCAAAATCATGGTTTTAGAGTGAATTTAGAGTGAAAAATATAAACTGTCGGGATTCCGACAGTTTATTTTCACTCTAAATCCATGATTTTGAAGTAATTAAGAATCGTATCGCCCTGTAACTTGGAATGTATGCATGATTTATGATCAGAAATGTAAATCTGCAAGAAAATCTGCTTTCTATTTTTTTTTCGATGTTGAGGGCGTTCCCTGGAAAGAGAGGAGATCTCACAACAACTTTATAATAATTGGATATTTTCAAGTAGGAGAAATACTTGGGCCAAACAAAAAAGAAGGTTTGTCTTAGAAGCCTGCGCGCATTTGTATATGAAATGAGCTTCGGCCCATAGGTTTACGCGATGAGGTTTTTTGTTTTGTTTTTTTATTTAAAAATAATAAATAAAAAAAGTTCTCTGTGAGCTTTGATCAACAACAACAACAACAGCAAAAAATTGCATACCTCATAGCTTTTTTTCTAGAAAAAAAAGAAAAAAAGAAATTGCACAGCACTTTTTTTTCAGCTGAATTTAAAAATAATTATCCCTAATTATTAGGTAGTTATTTCAAGTTTTACTTACTTTATTGCACTTTCTTTTAATTTTACTTCACTTTATTTTTGTGAATTTATGTTTCCCTTGAATGCAATTGCAATGTAAAGACAAATAAGGTGACAGTAAGAAAGTTTATTATACACACACCTGTCACATCCTACGCCTCTTGGCCCTACTATATCATATATGTGAGGGCGCTATACCATTCACCTTAGTAACCAGCTTGCCTAATCATGGCCGATACTGTCAACTGACAGTCCCATTGTTATGAATAAATACTATGTTCATATTACATCTTAAATGGAGTACAGAGAGTATTCTTTCAACACCCAAAAGAATACAAACACAAATCCAAACACAAAAAAAAGAATGGCCAACCTCTAATTTTTTATCCTTTTGCTGTAAAAGTGAAAATGTTCACGCTACATTTATTTTTGTGCTTTTCGTGCTCGAAGCAGCTACATACCGCAAAAATAATAATCCCACGCAAATATATTTCTTTTGCATATTGGTAAATGTGATGAAGCTACAAATCATAAATGTAAAAACATTGATCAAATAATTACAAATCGCCAAAACACGAAAAATTAATCGCCCACAATTTACCACTTTTACAATATATTAGTACTAATTGAACAGCATATTAAGTCGTTACTAACAGCGGAATTATTTATTTGTTTTGACAAGATTCACTGATGTGTTTAACATTGGTTTCCTTTCTGCTTGTTCATTTCACAGCCTGCAACAGTTCTCCATGTCTTAATTTTGCTGCTTGTCAACAGAGTGGTAGCGGCTACATCTGCATTTGCCAGTCGGGTTATCATGGGCCGAGATGCGAATCTCGTTATGTTGCCACTGGTGAGTATAATGGACATTTGTCTTTTTATTTACAGTTCAGAAATGTTAATGAAAACACATGGTGGTAGGGGTATGAATTTCCAAGTCGGGGATGGGGGGGGGGGGGTATACACTAAGTATGAAATGGATATGGCGCATGGGTGTTTATAAAAGACTAAGTGGTTTCACTGGGTAAAATTCTTGAGGGTGAAAGACAAAAATGATGGTCAAAATTGGTGCTAGTGCAGTGTTTTAGGGAGTAAAACGATGGAACTGTCAATATTGTTCAAGGGTGAAAATTGAAAGTGAAGGGCATTTTATCCTTTTTTTGTATAGGGTGAGTGAAAACACTTGACTAACTGACACTTTCAACCCTGGTTATTGGTTGACTAGGTTGAGAGAGAATGGGGAAAATCATTGGGGTCATCAGGCGAGTAGAGGTTTCCAAGATGCCCAAGATTAATCAAAAACATAAAAGGCCAACAAAAAAAAGAGTTTTTCTCAGATGACCCGCGCGCATTCCCGCATTTTCAATTTTTTTTCAATTTTTTTTTTCAATTTTTTTTCAATTTTTTTTTCTTTTTCAATTTTCTCAAAAAAATCTTGCAAAATCCAACTTTTTGACCAAACAAATGACGATCAGGTCTAAATTGAAAAAAAAAAAAAAAAAAATCAAATCCGCAGACCGCATTGGATTTTCAGTCTCTCATGTCATCTGAGACAAACCTTCTTTTTTTTTTTACCAAATGGTTGTGTTGCTCGCAGCGACCGACCCTAAAATATTTTTGATTCAAATTTTACCCAAATTGTCCAAATATTACTATTTTCTACTTGAAATGAATAAGTTTGCCCAGTAAACAGGACTTATTCCAAAGGCAGAACTATTACATGTATTTCACTGCAAATAAATGACATCATTATTATCATGTCATTATCGCATTGGTGATGAAAACCCACTCTGTTTATAGGTATGTATGGTGGACTCAGAATTTGTAAATATGATATTGAAAAAACAAATAAAAAACACCAAATTAATTAATTTTTCTTTACCAAATTTGGGATCATCTATATATATAATAATATGCTACTCTCTGTCTGTTTGTCTGTGCGCGCTTTTTCGTCGCCTTCCCGGGGGTCGGGCGGCGTTCAAACTCGGTGGGTGGATGCAGCTCGGTCCCCGCAAGAGCAAGTTCGCATTCTCTAGAGCATACGAGGTCAAAGGTCATCTAGGGGTCAACTTTTTGAAGTTGGTCGGATCGTGCTTTAATAAACTCGGTGATCACAATGCTCGATGCGAGGCGAGCGTGGCAAAAATAAAACGGGTTAGCGTTTGTCGGGTCTTCCGGGGTCAAAGGTCGTCTAGGGGTCGAATTTTCAAAGTTTGTCCGATCGGGCTTAAACTCGGTGACGGGAAGCCCGAATACAAGTCGAGCGTGGAAAAAATAAAACGGCTTTGCTTTTCTTGGGTCGTCCGGGGTCAAAGGTCGTCTAAGAGTTGAATTTTCAAAGTTTGTCTGATCGGGCTTAAACTCGGGGACGGGAAGCCCGAATGCGAGTCGAGCGTGGAAAAAATAAAACGCCTTTGCTTTTCTTGGGTCGTCCGGGGTCAAAGGTCATCTAGGGGTCGAGTTTTTAAAGTTTGTCCATTCGGGCTTAAACTCAGTGACGGGAAGCCCGAATACGAGTCGAGCGTGGACAAAATAAAACAGCTTTGCTTTTCTTGGGTCGTCCGGGGTCAAAGGTCGTCTAAGGGTCGAATTTTCAAAGTTTGTTCGATCGGGCTTTATGCATGCATTCTACAAACCACCAAACCCGAGAACCGACAAACCCCGGGTGACCGCCCAAACCCGAGAACCGACAAACCCCGGGTGACCGCCTAGTAACTTATAATTACATATAATTTTCTTTTTCTTTTCTCTGAAATTAATGTTCCTCTTACAATCATCCCTATATCTTTTGTCAATGTATGTGTCGAGTCAGTCGTCTGCCAAACGACACTTCCAATAATTCCAATATGTCAAATTTATTGAATTTCATCACCATATTCAGAATCACCTTGAGAATTGCATTACAATAAGTACAAACATGCCTAGTATTGGTTCAGTGTAATTCTTGAGATTCACTTTAAAAGTTGGGAAAGGTTTCTGAAAAATCTGTTTTGAATCATATGGTAAGACCAGCAGGCTTCTCGTTAGGTACAAATATTATGGGGTCCACTGGACCCCATAATCTACCAATTCTCAAAATTATGGGGTCCGAGAAGAAATTATGGGGTCCAAGTCAAAAATGTAATTTGTGAATTGCGAGTTGTGACTTCGGAATCGGATACGGAGTGGTTAAACGGGGACTATGTGGTTGTATGCATTCAACGGACACGACGAAAACATAATGTACATGGGATGAAAACATGGACGATGGTCGAGAGTTGTACAAGGAAGACCGAGAATATTTAATATTTCATTAATAAGTACACTTCGATTCGGATTGTCATGAAAACTGACATTTGTAAGCTTACACTTGTAAAATTATCTTGACACAAGATTAAAAATTATTGCGTCCAGATGGACGCAATAAAGAGTCCAGTTTGAAATTTACTGCGTTTTTATCAAAAATATTGCGTCCCCAGACGCGAAAACGCAATGTAACGAGAAGCCTGAAGACCAGTAGCAGCATGGAAAGTGTTAAGCTTATGTGTGGTCCATTTATTCCAAACCTATGTCTATCAAAAAGCAACAATTTGATTAGGCAGGGACTAACAGATTAAAACATAAAACAAATCACACTTGTTCACCTTTTCAAAATCTGTCTGCCAATTATTTAATTTTTTGCTTAATTTCTTTTCTTCTTTTCTTCCATTTGTCATTGTTTTTATTTTGCACAGCAGCACCAGGTATTTATTGGTTTCTTGCAGCTATGATATTATAATTAATATTAATATTTGATTTTGGTGTATTTTGGGTTAGTGTTTTTTGGCCATTTAATATGTAAATTGGTATTTTTTGTTGTAAAAAGGCGTATTTGACACTCTTGTGTCCAACTGATATACTTCCCTTTGTCTTATTATATATCCTTTTGCCATGACATTGGTTGTGATAAAGTGATAATCAGGAGTATGGTTACAAATTTGATGGGGTGTAAAATGATAGCATTGGTATATTGTCAAAGCCACAGTTTTCATGGTGTTTTTTGAGCAGTTTTGTAAAATATGTAATATGATCCTGTTCTCTTGTGAAATATGGCCGTCTGTAGTAGGTACATGTAGGACATAAGCTAACCCTACCAATAGATTCTGATATGATGTCATAACTTGTTATGTAATAATTTAGAAATGTCTAGATAGACTGACTAACAGTGGGACTCAAACCCACAACCCATGTGTTGCGAGTCTAGTGCATTATTCATTGCGCCATACATGCCTCATGTCAATATTCGTACATAAGTATCAGCGCGCATGCATTGATTTGTGTAGTTGTGCTTACAGCATGAGCAATTTCTAACCCATAAATCATATCTTATTAATTTCAGGTCCTCAATGTGGTACTAACCCATTTGCCGAATCAGGCACGTTATCGTCTCCCTTATACCCGAACAATTACCCCGCAAATAGGGAGTGCCTCTACTTAATCAGGGTCCCGAATGCTCAACGCATCGAATTCTCCATAACAGACTTTGCAACGGAGGACACAAAAGACTTATTTGAATATGGTCAGGGGCCCACAATTATTCAGAATGACGCTCTAAGCCAATTGACCGGGGACTTAGGTGTGACAGCACAAGCACCACGTGTGTTTGAGATACAAGGCGACCAAGCATGGATCCTGTTTCTGTCAGATTTATCCAATGAGCTCAAGGGATGGACGTTAAACTACCGGGCAGGTAAGTACCTAGACTCGATCATCCTGTCTTCCCAATTTTCCACACGGCCCCTGCGAGGGTGCTCAAATGTGAAGACTGGAAAAAATACAGTTCTAAAAGTGTGCGCTGAGAAATTCGTGAAAAAAATGAGCTTATTCACGCACCAT
This sequence comes from Ophiura sarsii, assembly GCA_035610835.1. Taxonomy (NCBI): domain Eukaryota; kingdom Metazoa; phylum Echinodermata; class Ophiuroidea; order Amphilepidida; family Ophiuridae; genus Ophiura; species Ophiura sarsii. The sequence continues at coordinate 37,225,849 of CM069444.1, forward strand.
CACGCCACAGAGCGCCGGTAGTTTCAAGCGGCGTTGTACATCGCGTGACGCGATAGGGCGCACGTTTGCCTCCCGCAGGACGCAGCATGACGATCGTTCGATGCACTGCCTTTGAATTGGACCAATCAGATGCTATTTATGTTGTTGCTGTGTACAAATGCGCATGCTCGGTATGCAAAATACTAGAGTAGATGCACACTTTTTGGGCGTACAATTTTCCCAGTCCCTCTTTTTGGTCCGCCATTTTTAAAGATGGCGGCCATATAGAGGGACGCGGGGACCCAGTCTAGTAAGTACCACCTGGCAACTGGAGGGACCAGGCTTCAAAATAAATGTGCATGGAACAGTAGATATTTATTTTTTTTTGTGGAAAACACCAGGAGCCAAAACTTGGCAATCATTGGGTAAAAAACTCCTGGATGACCACTTATTTGGAGGCTTGTGAAGGCTACTTAGATGAGTCACTCTGGCAGGCGTGTCTATTCTGCCAAACAATCTGAATTATCCCCCCTGCCCTATTAAACGTTGTCCAAATCCATCCCCAGTGTCATACTGAACAGTTTAACTGTTCCCTTTACTTTTGTACCGCCTTTCTCATCCTAACTACATGTATGGAAATATATTATCACATGTTATACGTGCATTTAAAATTGGCATTCTTTTTTTGGTCATTTTTTCCACCTTTTCCCCTTCCCCAAGGACAAATTTGGCGATACCCCCTCCCCCTCCCCGTCTAAGAGGCAAATAACAGAAGGATTTTGCTTATCAAATTAAAGAATTCGGAATCAATAAAATGACTTCAAACTAAGTGATGGTGAACCCTCCCAAAGCAGGGTAATATTTTGCAGGGTTGAGTCAATGGTCACCCAGGGTCAAATCATAAAATTGAAATCAATCCCATTTCTTCTCCTCCTTTCAAAATCTTTGTTAAAGACAAGATCGCAATACAGATGTTTTGATCTTCAGATCAGCATATTTCATTTGAGCCCTAATGTTTTTTGCCAAATTATGCAAATTTATCTTATATTATTTCCTCTTTCAGATCTTGATTCGTGTATTTCCAGTCCATGTCTAAACGGTGGAGAATGTACGGATGAGGAATTCATATATAGCTGTAACTGTGCTGCTGGATTCCAAGGGGCTACTTGTGCCAGTGGTAAGTGTCACAGTTCCATTTAGACCGCACCCAGGGATGTAGCTACGCCGGTTGGGGGTAGCCGGCACTCACGATTGCCGACCGGCACTCTAAAAAAAAAGGGTAACAAAAAGATTTTGTTTTTTGTGTGGATAAAATCATTAAACTGCCTCATAAAACAAGAAATTAGGTGGCAGGAAACTTCAAAGTGCATTATGATACCCAGAATAAAAGGGGTTCAACACACAGTTCAATGACCCATATACACCAGTGTACGGAGAGATTGTTTTCTGGGTATTAATTATGATACCCAAAGTAAAAAGGCTACAGATCAATTACCCATATAGCTTAGTGAACTGAGTGAGTGATTGACTCAAACAAATAAAAAACACCTAAAAACAAAGTGCAAGGTGCAAGGTGTTTATGTGACAAAAATAGCATGAGGCAAACACTTGATTACATGTTAAGTTTTAGCTTTAATAGATTACTTATACATTTTTCCTCTTTTCAGATATCGATGAGTGCGCCAGTAGTCCTTGTCAAAATGGAAACTGTATCAATGGTTTAGGCTTATACACCTGTCAGTGTAACCCTGGATGGCGAGGTCTTAATTGTGACATAGGTATGTATAGTCTTACTACACCTAACTAAATATTCCTGTCCAGATACTATTATGCCATTTTATTGGTTCACCCTTTGTTTCAACAAAAACATCTACCAGTGTAGCGCTGGATTCTTATATAGGTAAATTATGATGGATGTATGTTTATGTTGTTTGCGTAATAAGTACTTTCTTTCAGGTTGTTTCAAGTAAATGAGGCACAATGAGTGACATTCCTAACGAAGGTTACGGATTATTCAAAATCAATTTGTCTCAAAACATAATCGTCAAGCTGTGCACATTTAGAGTTTTGGTTTAGTTATGAAATCAATGGAGTTGTTGAAAAGTAAATACCCAAAATATAGTTTAACTCTTTATTTTCATTAATTTGTGTCTTTGGTTTGATAAAAGATGTATCAAAGAATAGACTTTTTATGAATTTGACCTATGACCTTGTCCCACATTTGTGCTCTGAAATCATATCGGCACTGCACAATTTATTTGATATTGTTTTAACACATTGAAAAGCTAGCATCGGATCTTCAATTCTATTATTTATCAGTCATTGATAATCAGCTGTTGATTCTTTTCTTCGTTATTGATTATTAGATATCGACGAGTGTAGCAGCAGTCCTTGTCAGAATGGCGGCACATGTGTCAATGCACAGAATCAATTCACGTGCAACTGTGTGTCGGGCTACCAAGGCACTCGTTGCGAAGCACGTAAGTCTATTCAAGCTAGCACCATATATCGGCTCAGTTTGAGACGATTTGTCAGTTTCTCGTTTTTTAGCAACAGAGAGCGCAGCAATATTGAATGTATATTATGGATATGTTAATTGTCACCGTCTTGCACAGTAGACAGTCTTTAGAAAAAGAAAAAAAACACCCTGTGGTACGGACAAACGGACCTCTCAGGAAGGGTATGTTGATCTGGCGTTGTCTGTTTTTTGTTGTTGTATTTTTGAACTTTTTGTGAATTTTCAACACATTTCGAGGAAAAACAAGGAACAAAATCAAACAATTTGTTTTTAAGTGAAAAAAGGGGTCTTTTGGCCCTTTAAATCACTTGATACAAGAAAGCTTAAACAGGGGCCGTGACGCCGTCTGATACAACACTTACTGATAGAAGTAAGTTGGGGGAGCACATTGACAAATACTGCCGTCAGCGGAGGGGAGTGTTGGTGATTTTTGTTTTCTGCTATTCCATAGAAGGTAATGCAGACTTGCTAGAATGGTTATGTGGTTTCAAAAGTCATATTAAAATGAATGTGCTTGACATTTTCATACAAGCCATTATAATATGAGTAATTAATATTTAATGGAAGTTGTATACAATATATTTGAATTAAAATAACTTTCACAGGAATATACACAATGATTTTTTCCCCTTATAAACTGTGCACTAGTCTTTTAATGACATGACAACTATTTGTCCTCTTTTAGTTATTTGTTCATCGCCCCCCCCCCCCCCCCCTAATAATCCCTGAATTCATTTGTTTTGTGTTTCTATTTTCCAGAAATCAATGAGTGTTTCAGCACACCTTGCGTCAATGGCGCGTTATGTGTGGACCAGATCAACGGATATAGATGTAATTGCCTGACTGGTTGGGAGGGGACTACATGCTCGCAAGGTATGGATGGATGGTGGTTTGAGCAACTGTGTTCACACCTGTATTCTTAACTCGATTAAATGACTAATCCGCTTTTCATTCCTATTGCGCAATATTTTTAAATTTGGACTGATTTTTATCTATTATTAATCGGAGCTCACAGCTTCCGATGCGGTCAATTTACACAGGAATTGGACACCTGACTTTCAAATCCTGGCTAAGGTCCTGTTGTCAAGATAAAGAACATAATTGTGATGTGACCAGTCACATCAAAAAGGACATGCTATTAGGCAAACATAGTTTTGAGACAGTGGCCAAATGTGTTGGTGTAATATAAAAAAATATAAAAGGAACAATTATATTTGTGAATTTTTTTTTTCTCACAGATTTTTAAAATGATGGGCCAGTCAGGCCTCCTAGAACAGAGTTTCTTTTTTTGTGTGATGTTTCCTTATGGATTTTTACTTTTTACCCACTAGATATAAACGAGTGTGACTCAAGTCCGTGTCAAAACGAGGGCGTTTGTAACAATGGTCGAAACAGTTACACCTGCAGCTGCCCCAATGGCATACTAGGACCAAACTGTGAGATCAGTAAGTATATAAAATATTACCACAGGCTGGGGGTCGGGAGGGGGGGGGGGGGGGGGGGGGGGGGGGGGGGGGGAAGGAGAGTAAGGCAGACATTTGATGAGAACCCAATAATCAGTTCTTGCAAGGTTTCAGGCCAGTAGAGTTACAAGAATTCAAGTAGATTCTTGAAAGACAAAAATTTTACATACTATTTGAGGGAATTTTCACTAAGTTATTTCCATATGTAAATGGATCCACGCAACCTGTGATGTGAAACTTTCTGACCCTGATGGAGGGATTGACATTAAAAATGAATGTCCCACCCGTAAAGCCTTCAATTTCCCCCTTCTCCGCAAGTTTTAAATCTCCTTTTGTACACAAACATCTCAAACCTCAAACCTTTTTGTGTAAAATCTCCGCTGATAAGCCGGCGAAGTCTCCGACTCGAGAAATTGAAAATGATTTGAGTTCTTTCTAAATAACAATGTTAAAATATTCTTTTCCACAGATTTGAATGAATGTACAAGTTCTCCATGTCAAAATGGAGGTATTTGTGCAGATGGAATCAATATGTACACATGCACCTGTCAACCTGGCTATAATGGAGACAGTTGTCAAATTGGTAAGTTTAAACTTGGTTAGGGAGTCTCACAAGGTTGACTTATAAAAGCCTGTACAATTGAGATTATGTATGGATGATATCAATATGTACACTATACCTGTCAGCCTGGATTTGGTGGAGACAGTTGTCAAATTGGTAAGTTTAAACTTGGTTAGGGAGTCTCACAGGGTTGACTTGAGAAACCTGTACTATTGAGATTATGTATGGATGATATCAATATGTACACATGTACCTGTCAACCTGGCTATAATGGAGACAGTTTTCAAATTGTTAAGTTTAAACTTGGTTAGGGAGTCTCACAAGGTTGACTTATAAAACCTGTACTATTGAGAGTATGTATGGATGATATCAATATGTACACTATACCTGTCAGCCTGGATTTGGTGGAGACAGTTGTCAAATTGGTAAGTTTAAACTTGGTTAGGGAGTCTCACAGGGTTGACTTATAAAAGCCTGTACTATTGAGAGTATGTATGGATGATATCAATATGTGTACATGTCAACCGGTTTTGATTGAAACAGTTGTCAAATTGGTAAGTTTAAACTTGATTAGGGAATCTCACAGGGTTGATGTAATAAACCTGTACTATTGAGAGTATGTATGGATGGATCGTATCAATATGTACAAATGTACCCGATAACCTAGCTTTGATGGAGACAATTATTAAATTGGTTAGTTTAAACTTGATTAGGGAGTCTCACAGGGTTGACTTAATAAACCTGAACTATTGAGAGTATGTATGGATGATATCAATATGTACACATGTACCTGTCAACCTGGTTTTGATGGATTCAATTATCAAATTGGTAAGTTTAAACTTGATTAAATCATGATTTTCTTTGAAATTACTAAATATTGTTATTATTCCAATTATTTCAGATATCAACGAATGTGCTAGTAGTCCTTGCCAGAACGGAGCCACTTGTACACAACCGTATCCCAACATTTACGTGTGTGCATGTTCGGATGGATGGCGAGGGGTTAACTGTGATATAGGTAAGGCCAAAGGGGGAAATAAAAAATGTTAACGTTTGTACGTGTATGGATGGATGGCAAGGGCTTAACTGTGATGCTGTGAAACACTATAATTTCGCCAATTTAAAATTACTGCTATTTTAGTGGGCATTTAATTTTGCGAATCTGGAAGTTTTACTGTTACTTTCAATGCAAAATTTCAGTTTTTTAGGCCTCAGCGCATAGACCTACGCGCTGTAGCTCATTTCACATACCAATGCGGGCGGGCTTCTGAGACAGACTTGGCCTAACCAAATGAAGATGCAGTATTTGTGTCTACTGAATGATAAGAATGTATGTTTCTTTTTTTACAACACAGATATTGATGAATGCCAGAGCAATCCGTGTTATAATGCGGCAGTTTGCAACAATGGCATCAACCAGTTTGTGTGTGACTGTGCTCCTGGATGGGAGGGAACCATTTGCAACGAGAGTAAGTAACATAGAATAAAGAGATCTAAAAGTATACCAATGGCCACCAATTCCCAAACTGTGTTGGGCAACCCGACGCAGCTATAGTTCAGTCGGTTCCAAATTGGTGAACCTGGTTACATCAGCAAAAGAATTCAGAAAAGGGTGGGCATTCTAAATGATCGTATGGTGCATTATGAATCGTATGTGTGACGCTCACATATGCCAAAATAGCTTGAGTACGCCTGGATTACTTTTGCACATGGGGAGATAAAACCCCTATATTTCTCGCCAATTTGGAACCGATTAAATAGACTATATGCGTTTTGCATTTGTATGTATTTACATGGGGCTTTGACAGCATTTCAAATATCTGCGGCATCATTCAGTTTAACGGCAGACGTACCATCAAAACAAAATGCAAAAGGCACCAGGGATTGCTTTGAAAATGTTGCGTGAAATGGTCAAAATAAGACAATAATCAACAGGGATGCAAGACTTCCGGAAATGAGGCCATTTAAAAAATAATCCGGAAATGAAAAAAAAAAATCTTCCCCCTCACTTTTGATATTTCAGCATAAAAAGAGGCAAACAAGTTTTTTTGTTTGTTGTTGATACCCTGTAGCCCATTCTCCAGACGAGCCCGCATAAATGTTCGATGCCGCGCGCAAACACTTGGGCCATCTGGCCAAGTTCGTGTAAAAGGTTCAGAAAATTGATCAATCACCCATTTGCATCCTTGATTATCAAACAATAAAATGCCCAAATACCCTCCGATCGCACAGTGACCAAGGCCAAGGGCTCAGCCTGTGGTATATATACATATCAATTCAGGGCCGAGAAACAGATGTTTTTCTTATTTTTTATCTGATTATTTCGCTTGCAGCTTGCCTTCGTGTGTTTTTGTACAGCGGGTTTGATCAAATAATTCAATTATGTTTTCTGCATTCTTATCTTATATTGACCTTGAAAACATAGGTATATAATGTATAAATGTTGTGGAACTGCGTTGCACTGGTATTTATATGTATAGGTATATCCACTAAAATTAAGCCTCTAATACATTCATTGGCTGTGTATCATACAGGTGACATTGATCATTTTGATTGGCGGCCATTTTGAAATTTTAGATGGCTGCCTAAACTTATCGACACTGTTGTTGTCTATGGGCAAAGTTTGATTTAATTATATTTTAAAAGAGATTCAAATTAAGAGGGAAAAAATAAAAATGTTTGTAATGAGTCATTTTTGAGTGATGATATATAGAGGATAATACGATAACAGATTATTAATTGCTCTAAAGTGCGATCTTTTTTTTTACCGTAAATTTTATTTTCAAAATTGTAAAATACGACCGTTGCGTATTCTGGTAGTTGTGAAACAGATGTCATCAACTGTGCATTATGGTGACCGCTGTTGTAGTGTGAAACATGAATATAACGCTCTCAATTGACTACACAGTTTGTATAATCAAATAGGCGTTAGTCCAGTATGCTCAACGATAAATTAATTTCCTAATTGGATGATTCCTCAATCCTCACTGTACACAAATAATTAGAAGCACCTGGTTGGAGACCATTTTACCCAGTAACCAGGACTTAGGCCAAACAAAATTAATACCTTGTCTCAACGGCGTATCGCCTTTTGCTTTTCTTTTTTGCTTTTTTTTATTTAAATGTTTTATTTTATTTTGCCTTAAAAATAAATAAATAGTAAGTTACGGTGATACTTGGCAACCCTGTGACTGAGAACACACATTCAAATAGCTTTGTGAAGTTAAGGGGTCGTCCAAAATTATCGCCATTTTCACTTACGTACAGAGCGTACGTAACTTTTTACCCCCTCCCCCCTAGATTTTATTTTATTTTGTACTTTAAAAAAAAAAATGCCACCTCTCAAGATCGCCATTTAAGTTACGTACGGTTGGGGTAAATTTCGACCCCTCCCCTCTTACGTACGCTTTGTACGTAACTGAAAATTGCGAAAATTATGGACGACCCCTAAGAGATAAAGAGATCATATCTCTAATGAATTTTATTTAAAAGACAAAAGCCAAAAAAAACCTATTGACTATATTTTGATTTTTATAAAAAATAAAACTATCTCATAGGACATAGCTTATTTTGGTAAAAAAAAAAAATCGCATAGCACATCACTTTTTAGCCAAAAGGCGCTGAGACAAAGTATTTAATTTGTTTGGCCTTGCATGTATTTCACAGCAAATAAATGACATCATTATGGCATTGGTGATGAAAACCCCACCCTGTTTATGGGTTGGGTGGACTCAGAATTTGTAAATATGTTGTTAAAAAAACAAATAAAAAAACACCAAATTAGTTTCTTTTTCTTTACAAAATTATGGATCATAACTTATTTACATATAATTTTCTTTTCTCTCAAATAAATGTTCCTATACCTATACCTTTTGTCAATGTAATGTGTCTCGCGAAGAATGGAAGTTTAACACTCTCAACGAGTCAGTCGTCTGCAAACGACACTTCCAACATGTCAAAATTATTGTATTTCATCACCATATTCGGAATTACCATGAGAATTGCATTACAATAAGTACAAACATGCCTAGTATTGGTTCAGTAATTCTTGAGATTCACTTTAAAAAGTTGGGAAAGGCTTCTGAAAAATCTGTTTTGAATAATATTAGAAGACTAGTAGCCAGCCACATGAAAAGTGATAAGCTTATGTATGGGTGGTCCATTTACTCCAATACAATTTCTTTCAAACAGCAACAATTTGATTATTTGATTAGGCAAGGACTAATAGGTTAATACATGAACAAAAAAAATCACAATTCGCTTTTTCAAAATCTGTTTGCCAATTAAAGGTAGATGTTCCGATTTTCATCTTGAAGTTTTCTATTCTACATGAAAGGTCATCCTTAAAAAAGTTGTGTTCCAAAGTTTGAGTTGCATAGCTCTAATGGTTCTTATTTTAGACGCACAAGATGCTGTGAACTGTACCCATTGAGTGTAGTACACAAATTATATAGGTGGTTACCACCAGTCGCGGTAATTTGACGTTATTTCATCGATTTCTACGTAATTATACCGATTTAGGCCGTCAAATTTCAGTATGATGATGAGAAAAATACGAGCTTTCATATGATATGAAGATCTCCGTATGTTTGAAATAATCCTGTGTTACGAAAATGTGATCGGGTCATCTACCTTTAATCAATTTTTGGGTAAATGTCATTCTTTTTTCTTTTTTTTCTTTTTTCGTTGCTTTTTATTTTGCATAGAGGCACCAGGTATTTATTGTTTCTTGCAGCTACTGTATATGATATTATAAACAAGTATTAATAATTAATTTTGGTGAATTTTGTGTTAGTGTATGTTGGCCATTTAATATGTAAATTGGTCTTTTTTGTTTGTTATAAAAAGGCATATTTGACGGAGTGTTTCCAACTGACATACTTCCCATTGTCATATTATATACGAGGGTCATTCAATAAGTTCTACCTCCTACCTCATCACTTTGCTATTATATAAGCCAGTCATATGAAATATTCCACAATTGTAGCTTTGAATCTCAGCTACAAATTCATAGTAGATTGATCTGAGTACTGTAAGGGCCAAAGTTTACCGCTTTGTAATTGTCGAATTCCGCGTTTTTCCGCTTTGTAAATTTTGCATTTTTCTGTGATGTAATTTTCCCCAAGAAAGCTTAAAATTTACGATCTATAAAACCAAAATAAACACACTTTACAGAAAAACACATCATTTTTATTGTTTGTTTTGTTTTATTACGTATTGTTTTTTAATATTTATATTGTTTTATTCAAGACTATTTATAAATTATGTGTTTTGGACGTTTTTTGTGCATTTTTTTCTCCTTCTTTTCATCAAATTGTTGTTTTCCGCGTTTAACCTCAATTCCGCAACGCGGAAAACTTTGGCCCTTTGAGTACTGGTTGTAATTTTCTGGAGATGCAGTGAAAACCAGACATCCATTTAGTGCGACGGAAACGGATAGAAAACAGCCAAATTTATCATTAGTGCTATTCATTTGGCCAATTCTAAGAGACAAAACAAACCTATCGGTCAATTAAAACCGTTCTAAATAACAAATGTCTCTTGAACAGAATATAAACAATAAAAGTGACTAATGTCTTGGGGGAAATACCCTCTAATTAGCCAGAACTAGAACAGAACAGCTAATAATCTAAACCCTACCCTATAGAGAACTGCTGCAAAAGTCATATCTGCTTTTCATAAGAATTAAGAGATCTTCATTATACTGGACTAAATGGAGGGATTTCAAGCCTCTCGAAGAGATAATATCCAATCACAGAGTGACTATTCTAAAGGTTGCATATAAGGAAAACTCATAAAGTTACTATCATGTTAAAATTTCACATTCGAGGCATCACTGTGGCTTGACTTGTAACAACGAAAATTTGACCGAATAGCATATTCCCGTATGCTAAAGGTGTAGCAATGCGTTCAAGTTGATAGTATACTTTTTGAAAGCCTACAAAGGTTAATATTGCCTACAATCTGATTGATACATGATAATACAGTATCATATTCAGAAATCATCCATTGTTTTCTATTTTCAGTATTTAGATCGGACTGTTATATCTAATCATACAATAGGAGAGAAAACGAAAAAAACATGTATTTATCTTTAGGGTAATTATACGTATCCGTTGTCCAAAATCTCCTTCTGGCTTTGATCACATCATAACAAAAGTGAAACGTGTATCAATTATCATTTACTATCAATGTGTAGCTATGATTCACACCTATAATTATGACAAATGTCATGAGGCTGACATTCATATAAACGATGTTATGAGTGAGGAGGTAGAACTTATTGAATGACCCTCATATATCCTTTTGCCATGACATTGGTTGTGATAAAGTGCTAATCAAGAGTATGGTAAACAATTTGATGGGGTGTAAAATGATAGCATTGGTATATTGTCAAAGCCACAGTTTTCATGGTGTTTTTTGAGAAGATTTGTAAATTTTGCCCACAATTTCTTGCTATGAATTACCACAGGATAAATGAAATATGTAATATGATCCTGTCCTTTCTAGAATTCTTGTGTGAAATGTGGCGGCCTGTAGTAGGACATAATCTAGCCCTAACAATAGACTATGATATGATGTCATAACTTAATTTGTTATGTAATAATATAGAAATTATGTCTAGATAGAATGACTAACTACCCATTGTTAATTGTAAGCTCCCCCTCTAAAAATACACACACCGAAAACAAATACGCCTCAACTCCACCCTCCCCAAAGAAACGATGAATGTCCTCGGTAAAAGTGTTTACTGAATTAAAGATTGATTTTTATAATTACAGTGTGTCTAACACAAATATAATAAAGTGTGGTGACATAAAGTAGAGAGATTGTTTTTTGGCTGAGATGGATTAGAGGACATTTTAGAAGAGACTAATAAACAAAGCCTTAGCCAGGATTTGAAAGTTGGGTGTCCAAAGTGGGACTAAAATAAAGAGGAGTGAGGAGCGCGAGCGGAGTGTCCATGCTCCTGTGTAAATGTGACCGCATCGGAAGCCGTGAGCACCAAATTATTATAAATAAAAATCGGTCCAAATTTAAAACATTGCGCACAAAACAGTGTTTTTTGACATAAAATAGTATATACCCACTTTTTTTGGTTCAAATTGTAAACAAATATTCAAAACATTGGACGGCGTTAGCATTTTTTAGGGCGTCCATTTTTGTGACGCCCAGACAGCCCTCTGGCTAATGCCTTGCTAATAAACTAATCCTTCAAATATATGTGGGTGCAGTCGTTGGTAACTATTACGTAGATAGATCTATCAATTGTGTGGTTATTTTCATTTACATGGTTTCTCACATCTGGCCAAAGTTTGACAGTTTTGTATATCAAATTCACAAGTTTGTGTTTGTATACATAGATTTACAGCTGTAGAGATATCTTTAAATGTACAAACATTTAAGTGTATTTAGAAGAAATCTTGAAATGTATAAAGATTTAAGTTTTTGTGCATCAAATTCATAATTTTGTTTTGTATTCATAGACCTCTGTACTCAAAAGATCGTATGTCATGAAATGGCAAACATTTAATTTCACAATAAAATCAAATATAAAGTAATTTGGTGAAGATAGATTATAAATGGGGCTCATTCAGTGACAGCATGTTAAAAAAGGTTCAATGTGGCTACTCATCACCATCACTCCTTTTAGTAATCCCCCCTCCCCCCTGCCTGCCCTCTATATTTCAAATCCTATTAACCTGTATCCTCATTGCGTTTGTTGTATTTTGCAGATATTCTGGAATGTCTCTCCCAACCGTGTCAAAATGGCCTATGTATTGATGGCATCAACATGTACATGTGTGGCTGTAATCCAGGATATGAGGGCGTCAACTGTGAACTGAGTAAGTCAGGGGGTGTAGGACATGATTTTGATGTAGGCGCACCATTACAAATAGTCAAATGGAACCCAGTGAGGCTGCTAAAGCATGAACCTTTCAAATAACTCTTACGGGTTGTACTGCTACTCCCTCCATCTCAACAAACCAAAAGTGGGTGGAATTGCATACAGGGGAATTCTTACACAACATGGTTAGGTTAATGTATATGGGTTGGGTGAGAAGAGTTCAGAAATCCCCCAAAACACAAGATCTCATTAGCTATATTATCCATCCTGCAAACCCCATGGGGTGGGTACTGATTTGTAAAGGGGAAATGGCGGGTGTCTTTCATGGTCCTGATCAGATTCTTTTGAACACATTCTTCAACGATCCAGCATCCAAATTGTCCACGTTTGATGTCATTTTTAGCAGATATCATACATCTAAAACATATTGATGAACAATGTAGTTTGCCCAAATCAAGAATAAATACCAAGATCCCAAGAGGCTAAGGATATTAATTGTTGAGAAAAAAGGAAAAATATTGAAGGATTAAAGGTCACTGACTTCGAATCTCAGTTACCTTCCTCCCCATAAGTGATAATGTTGCATTCCATCTTCTAAGATTCATTTGCTGACAAGACAAGGTACCACACAAGTGCAAAAATGTAGTCGGAGACAATCATTTTAGAAATAGAAGTTTCTTCTACTGGGGTTACTACTGATTGGACAAAAACTGTAGCTTTGTGAGGGAGTCCTGACATGGTCATGCCCAAAATATTGGCAATTGGGATCTGACCCAGGTTACAATATCCAATCGCTTTAAGAACTTTTTTGCCGCCCAAACTTCATATCCGATGTATAAGTTGTGTTCAATTTCTGATTTCTTTGTAACATTCCTTAACTCCTTCCAGACACTGACGAGTGTGCCAGTAATCCTTGCGTTAACGGCCAGTGTGTGGACGCTGTCAACGGTTACTCTTGCACATGTGACGATGGCTGGACGGGTACATTCTGTGAAGGCGGTAAGTGCTGGACGAAAGTATCCAAATAATATTGTCCTTTTTAAACAAAATCCTACTTTCTTTAATTTGTTTTATTTACAGATAAGGCTCTGAAAAACCTCTTATTCTACAAGGCCAACCAACCTATAGTTCATGAACTTCTTGGTGTTTTCTTTCAAATTTTTAAAAGATTTCAGTAGTTTTGGGATTTTTGTTCTCTTCAAGATATCTTATTTTATGGCAAAAGAAAGAAAAACCTTGACTGACTGACTGACAGACCTCGCCTTAAAGGTCTGTTGGTCTGTAAAACAGAGCTTTATGGGGTTTTCTTGCCGAACATATAAATGTGATGATGATAAATTAGTACTTATTTATTTATATTTGATTTAATGGTATGTAGTAGAATGCCTGATTCATAATGTGACATCATTTTCGAATGAATTTGTTCATTTGATTTGCAACAGGAAATAGCCAAGAAATGTATGTTATTTGTGTACTGACATATACAGTTTGTATATATAAAATAAGTAGGATTATATTTGTATAGCTATTTAAAGTTGACAACATAATTTATTGTAATAAATGGTTGTAATTTGTAATAAGGAAAATTTAAAAGAAATCAACATATCATCATTAAATGCATTTATGTGATTTGCTTTCTCGTAAGCACCAGATAAATATAGTCGGAACAAAGCCAGACGTTCAGGATTAACACTCATTCTACAATTCATGAGAAAACAAAAACTGAAGTGAGATATTGACTTCATGAAATACAAACGAATCATTGAGATACTGTGTTTAATAAAGATTTTACACCCCTCCAAGTCTTGATATTTCAAATCTGTAAATGTTCATGGTGTCGAGCTAAACTAGACCAAGTTCCTTGTCCCTCTATATGTCTTCACTTTGAACTCCCTTGTAGGGATTATGTGAATATGATGGAGATGGGAAAGATTTAGTCTAGAATCAATAGAGCAGGTGACATCTAAGCTATTGATTCGGACCACAATCGCCATCAGGCGGTGGTGGATGATGGCTCAATAGCGGGTTGTATATTGCTGGAAGATAGTGGCGTCCTTTGTTTCTGTTCAGGGAGCTTCGGTTGAGCCTTGTGTGAGTGGTGTCATGTACTCCACGTCCAAGAGAAGTCGGAATCTAAAATTGGTTATGCAGAACTTTTTATGCAATTTGTAAGTCATATTTAGACTTTTCAGACACCCTGTTAGTAGAATTACTGGTTGCTTTTACATTATATTTAAAAAGTGTTACTCAATCATTGCTGTATTAAATTAACGGTTGTAATAAAACATTTACATGACTTAGTTTTATTGGCATAAATAGATTCATAGTAAAGATGACTTTCAGGACTTTCAAAAAATGTCAGAGATAAGATTTTTAAAAAATGACTGATTTACTAATATTGATTTGATAATATGGATTTGCTGGGAAACTGGCTGGAACTGGTTAGTTTCTTGATGTCCATGGTAGTGGATCATAGACATGACTGAGGCTGTAGACCTCCTCTCATCTCTGTTTATTTATTTCTGATATTTTTGTTTTGGCCAATAAAGTCATCCTTACTTGGTTTTATTCAGTCTAGGTCATGAGAATGAAAGTGAGATGACACTACAAATGATTATAATGATGACATGTTTTGAAATTATATTCTTTATCAATATATTTATGTTCATTAATTGGTTAAACGTATGTCACATGACTTAAATTAGTTTTATTAGTTTTTTTCAATCATAAAAACTATTCAGGTCATTTGACATGTAAATATGGTAACATCTTGAAGCAAGTAACCTAGTTCTATAGTTTAATCATTTCCAAATTGACAACACAAAAAAGGTTTTATTCGCACGCAAAAGTTATCCGAGCATACTCGCGCGATTATGTCCAGGCGCGCACAGTTTGGGCCCCAGGCACACATGATGCACAGTTCGCTTGATGCCTTCATGCATTCATTCGCTGCTGTAAGGAGGCTTTGCCAATTTGGAACTGATCAAACTATAGCATCAGATGCCATTCATGTCAAGCTGTATATTTTATATTTGATTGCTGGAGACAGAAACTAGATATATATTGATAACGAATATAAACAAATAAAGGCAGACTTTTATTTGTAACAATTTGTTGAACCTTTTGACTTCAGTACTTCAGTAAATAAAAAATGTATAAATATGTAAAATAAGAAAATAACATTTTCAAGAATGTATAACATATTTGTCAAGAATTTATGATGTATAAATTTCTAACTGAAATTGGAGTATGTGAGGAAAATCTTAATGCAGCTTTCAAATTGAATCTTGAACCTACCCCCTGAGACATTCTCCTTCACCTTTTACAAACAAATCTGGGACAGTATCTAAAAAATGATACATCTATACTCTATTTGTCTGCCTCTAGACAGTAGCGTAACTCGACAGACGCAGTATTCACGCGAAGCATATGTAACTGCCCTCTTTAAACCCTCGTGTGTATATGCCAGCGCCTCGAGTAGGCGCGCGCGTTTATGTACTGCAATCAGTATCAGTAATATATGCAGTTACGTTACTGTCTTATGATGGATAAATAGACTATACCTAGGCTATATGCAAATATATTGCATCTTTCAGATGCAAAGTAGCACGATGCTCATCTCAAAAAGTCTTGGGTGAGAAGGGGTAGTTTACAGATTTCATTTGATGACTGCATAAAAACTTTCTAAGCTATAATTTGGCATAAGAATTGCATTCACCAATGTATATAATAGTTTGCATGCCGAATTACCACCATACCAATGAACTCAACATGGATGACATACTGTTGGATGCGACCTGGACAAATGTGGCTGTGTAAGTATATAAAAGTTTTCAGCGTTTGCAGTGTTTGCTTGCTGTAGTCAGATAGCTGTTATGTGTGTGTGTGACTAATACTAGTGTAACACATAGACACTTGTTATGTTCTTATTGTTTGCTTTGTGTATTGTAACTAATCCTTCAATACTAATCAATCACTAGAAGATCATACTGGGTGTTGCGATGTGGTGCTGTGGGGTATCGCTTGGCGATGCATTGTCATACTAAGCAGTTCCAGTAATTGCGATTCTTTGCAAGTAATGCTGGGTCACCAACTCACCACTGCTTATAAATCATTGTAGACTACCAGGGGTAGAATTTAGGTGCGAATCCGTGAATTGATTCGCGTGAAGATCGCGTAAAATCACTACAGTGTGAATCCAGGTCGCGCAAAAAAAACATGTTTTTTATTTATTTTATTTTATTTTTTTTTTTTTTTAAAGTCCAAAACAGGACCTTAGATGACTGGTGTTTGACCCTTAGTCAACAAACATTCCGAATTTGGAAGTTGTGCAAGCTTATAGCCTTATTCTTGATATTATTTTCATTAATTTCGCAATAATCCATGAATTCTCAAAATTGGCGAGAATCCATGGATTCTCGCAAAATCCTTCCGCGAGAATCCTAACGGATTCGCGCCGTTGGTTACACAATTTTACCCACTACAGCATGTTGCAATATAGAAGAAAAAAATTGTGACCATTCACATCAAAAAGGACATGTTGTCTGCAAACATAGTTTTGAGATAGAGGCCAATATACTTGGTGAAATATAAAAAAACTAATAGAAAAACATATGCTTCTTCAAATCATATCTAGTGATTACATAGTCCGTTTACCTTCAACATGGTATCATTTTGAAGCTTAAAATGTGCTTTTTCAGGTCATACCAATAACTCAGATTTGACTTGGGCCTCCAACATGTCCATTTTGACGTGACTGGTCACAATTTATTTTTTCTGAAGCAATTATTCCAATACCTCACCATAACACATGTGTAACATCTAGTATGAGCTATATTTTACTACTGCTGTAGAAATGTGTTGTTCAAATCAAACCTTTCCAGTGCCAATTTATTTTTGTATACTATATATTTTCCCAATCTGATTTTTGTTGAAAGAATTTAGATTTATTATCATTATCATTTTCATTTTTTTAAATCTCTCAAGAGCCACTTTACCTATGGCATGCATGCTATCACTTAATGACATTGCAGTTATGCAGTATATAATTATGTGCAATACATTTTACTCCATGGAATGTTTCATGAATGATATTTTGCCTGTCCCCTTCACCATCATTGCATCTATCAGAACATGACATTGTACTCGAATCAATTTCATCCACCCCCTTCTCACTGCAATATGAGCTACCCAAACCAAAGATTTGATTCATTCCCAGATCCAACCTGATTAGACATGCAAGATCCATCATCATCTACCTACATCAGGAATGCTCGAGGGAGGATGCAGTCACTCACTTCAATGTGAAATGACTATAAATTAAGACTAAGAGGCATTCGATGTGAGAAAATGTAATAACATATGAGGTCATTAGGTGATAGCCTGATTTATGCCATTTGATGAGAGAGCACACTACACTTTCCATGCAGCTATTAGTTTTACCATATTCAAAACAGATTTTTCAAAAACCTTTCCCAACTTTCAAAGTCTATCTCAAGAATTACTGAAACAGCATTAGGCATGTTTGTACTTATTTTAATGCATTTCTCATGGTTATTCCAAATATGGTGATGCAATTCAGTAACTTTAACATTTCTGAAACATTTTGTGACATTTTGGAACTGTCGTCTGCAGGCGCCTGCCGCATGGAATGTGTTAAGAATTTTAAAAAGATATTGAGTCATTGTGTGAGAGAATAATTGTTGGCATTTGTTGAGAGTAAAGATAAAAATATAAAATTGTCCTTACTAATGTTAAAATCTGCAATATATATTACCTAGTTGCTATTCTTTCTAGATTGGTTATGTAAATGTTTATACCATAAACTAACCAATCATTGCAAGGGAAAATAACCAAAACTTTGAGGTACATGTAATAGACATTATCACTGCCTCATGGACACTTTTATCAAAAATGACAAAACCATCCAAAATATACAAAATGAGGTTTATTAATTATACGCAGCTGCTCATCAGCTGAAATGATAACTAGTCATAATTATACTGGGTTAATTTTCTGTGTTGGGTCAAATCTCAGGGTTGCCAGACAGAAACTCAACAATGGAGGGCAATTAGATGGGAATAAGGGATCCATCCTTGTTTATCCCCCTAAATAGGTAACTTATCCACCCGAAAGTAAGGGTGTGGTGTTCTTTTTTTTGGAGGGTGGGGTCGTTTTAGTTCATTAACACATCTTACAGAAGCATTTGGGCCATTTTTTAGTTCGTTGTTGATCAAAATTAGTGGATTAATTGAAAAATTGGGCATCTTGAAAAAGTCAATCTTAAACACTTTCCACGTGGCTATTAGTTTTACCATGTACACATTTTTTTTCTTCAGGAACCTTACCCAACTTCCAAAGTCTATCTCAAGAATTACTGAACCAATACTAGGCATGTTTGTACTTCTCTTAATACATTTCTCGTGGTGATTCCAAATATGGTAATGAAATTCGATAATTTCGACATTTTTGGAAATGTTGGAATGTCGTCTGCAAACGCCCTGCCGCGTGGAAAGTGTTAAAAAAATTGCTTGCACACCTTGGAAATTTTCATTGGTACCACTTGCATCATAAAGCATTGAAAATTCCTACCCGTGAAAAAAGGTTAACAATATTGGGAGCAACCAACGGTTTACATCATAAAGTTGCAATATTGGGTACCAACAGCTGTGACATAGGCCTATATGAGAATGTGTCATTTGCTGTCGTGTATTTGTATTGGGAGCTTATTTGCATATCAATTGCAGCTTGGATAAATACCATTAGGCTAATACACTCTGTGATGCACTAGTTATCTAACAACCCTTGGATTAGTCCATGTGCTTGACATTTGAATCATATGCATCATGTTCAGAGATACATTTGATGGAAGGTTTCTAATTAATTCATATGGTACAGGTTCCACAATGAAACATATCCATGACATTAATTAACCATTTCCGGATTGCAAATACCCGTGCATTTTCATGAATTTGGTAAATTTTAATAAATTTTGGTAAGTCGTGTCAATATTCAAACAATATAATTAATATTTTGGCTCCAAATACAAATTCCTGTTGCCTGAGTTGGAAATAATCAGATGAAATTCAGACCTCCCCTGCCTTTTTGGAAACAAAAACCCTTACATTTTCTTAAAGCTAACTAAATTGAAAATAAAACAAAATTATTTTTTAAAAATGTGTACAAATATTCTGCATACAAATTCTGAATGGCACCTACATTAATATTTTAAAGGTGCTCCATTTCTAATCAATCATATGACCAATTGATGGAAGTATGGCAATTTGTTGTGCATTGTGTTGCGTTGCTAGTAGTGATATATAGATACTAACGATCGCAGAAAGGCTACGCCCTTCTTAATTAGTTTTTCAAAATCAATTATTTGATCAATTTTCAATTTCAAGGTCAGACCATTTGTAATTTATTTATGATTTCCTGTTGGTGTGCATATTATTATGTTTAGTATATAGTATAGTACGACCCTGTTTTAATTTTTCTTCACTCATTCATAATTCACTTATTTATCCATGGAAATGGAACAATGAGTAAAGTGACCAAATCTTTCAGCTCATGTTATATATATTAAGGGGAGAAGTTGGGTATCAAAATAATACTACACGTTTTCTCTATCCAAATATGTTTATACTAAGAATTATTTTACCGGTGATGTAAAGCTTCATAAAGGTATCAACACTTTTGGAACACCCTGTACTAGCCTCTTACCAGATATAATCCCACCCCTATGTCAAGGTAATTACTCTGCCATCTAGGGGTCGGCTTATACATGCATAGCAAATCACAGTTTGTTTGTCTTTTTTGGGAGAAGGGGTGGGGATTGATATGGTTGGATACAGTGTATTTTGAAGGTCAATTTGGAGTGTCTTGAAAACTACCTTGTTTCATTTTACACATTTTTTCCCTTGCAGATATCAATGAGTGTCTATCCGACCCATGCCGCAGCGGAGCAACCTGTGTAAACGGTGTCAATGACTACATGTGTGTGTGTGAAGCAGGCTTTGAGGGACCAGATTGTGTCTTAGGTATGATGCATACAATTTAATGCTTATAAATTTCTTTGAATTATAGTCAGCTACAAAAAGTTTCCGCACCTTTTCCTGTAAGGATTGTGTAAACCCGGAATTGGAACAGTATTACATTGAGATGATAAATGCGCACATCTGATAGGTCCAAGTTTATTCATAGCGTAATGAATGTTACCACCCTCATGCTCAATATTTAATTGTGCGCATGCCTCGAGCCAGTGCTGAACTTTTCGGCCGGCAACTATGGCGATGATAAGATTCAGATAAAATCATATTTTGACAGCATTCTGCTACCATACTGAGTATATAAAAACACCAGGTTTTACGTATCTACACATGGTAATGGTCAGACACACATGGGTGCACTCCGATCAGCTCACACCGCACATGCTTGACAACTCACAAAATTCCAGGAACCAATCAGAGCGCTAGGTCGACGCCTTACATGTTACGCACAACAGTTTTCCGTTTCACCATTTTGCTGACCTTGGTTACTTTTACGTGAGGTCAACCTTGTGTGACCAGCGTCCATCTAGCCATACATTGTAGTGCAATGGAGAAAGAATCCTTTGTACACCAACATTCATTCAGTCTATAAATGGTGAAAATTTTTTGTTCAAGCACGACTTGCTCGTCTTATTGGCTTAATCATACAGCTCCAAATTTAGTGACTCCAATTCAAGCCTTGGCTTAGGGCAAATACTAGTTTTTTTCTGCCACTTTTTCAGATTGCTTCTTCCTTATAGCTATAACTCCAATCGCCCCTGGTAGGGTTGGTTATTATTTCAAAGATAAAAACATGATAATCTGCTGATATAATTAAAGTTTTATTTTTCCACAAGCTCCACGTAGCTATCTATAGTTTGATCAGTTCCAAATTGGCGAGAAATATGCGTTTTTTATCTCTCCCCGCGCAAAATTGATCCAAGCGTACACATGCTATTTTAACATACGCAAGCGTCACGCATACGATTCACAATGCGCCATGTGAGCGTTTTGCGCGTCCATTCTGTTCAGAATTCATGCTCTGCTGTAAGTAGGTTCGCCAATTTGGAACTGACTGAACTACTGACTGAGTATATTTACATGCTATAGCAAATAATATGCAACTATATGCAAATGAACTAATTTGCATAATCATTTGTCCTCGCAACAGATGTAGATGAATGTTCCAGCAACCCATGTTTTAACGCAGCGGTGTGTGTGGATGGCCTCAACACCTATATCTGCTTCTGTCTTCCAGGCTGGTTTGGGGAACGATGTGAATCAGGTAAGGACGACCGCATTGCTGCAGAATTCTGCTCTGTTGATTTGATAAGGATGTACCCGATTCCCCGTCAGAAAAATTTGTAAAGAAATCGAAATGTTAATGTTTCCTAACATATATTCAAATTTGAACACAAACCATAGAGTATAACTTACATTTTAGGGACAATGTATTACAGTTCAGGCTGACTCGTTTGCATTGTCTATCTTTTTAAGATATAAAAATTGATGAAAAATAAAAGAACCACGCCTTACTTTTATGATGATAAAGTAGGTTGTAGATTAGAGATCCATTGAAGCAGCACCAACCACACCCTATGAAATGGCAAAGAGTGCGTGGCCTACCAACTCAAAATACCTTTCAGAGACCTTGTGAACAAGGCTCAAGATAACAGGGTTTTTTACCAGGAGCTACTTTTTTTCAAAAGTAGCGCCCGGATCATGGGATTTATTGAGAACCGGGAGCTAACTTTTTTTAAATCGTATTGTCAAATCGAAATTCGATGTCTTAGGCAAGCTTACCGATCATCAACAGGCGCTGGTTCGGATAAAATATCAGCACTCGGTTGTTTATTTTTTAGCATTACCGGGTGCTATGGCAGGAGGACCGAGGGGTAAAAATCACCAGGCACCGCTTATCTTGAGCCTTGCTTGCGAATGTTTTTAATTTGATCTAATATCTTAATAATCACCTGACTAATAAACCAACTATAGTCACTGTCATAATGCTATGGACATAATTTAAGCTATTTCATGCGAGTGTGTTTTGTTGTTGTTCGCAGAGCAGATGCGTCCTGATGCAAGAAATGCGCAAATAACTATGTGTTCATGCACGTGACGATTTAACGATTGACCAATCAGAATGCGCGGTCATTCATGAAAGCAATCGTACACACTTCCGTATTTACGCATGTACGCACGCACGCATTGTTGGAATTATGTCCATAGCATTATGACCCTGACTAAATAGGAAGGCTGTCCATGAAACTGATTGAGTTTATTGGAAATTTTCGCAAGTAAGTGTTCCTCGCGCGAATTTAGCGGAATTTAAATGCACATTTTGAACATATCTGGTTTAACAGTAGCCATTTGTTCTTATTCATACCCCTAATCCATAAAATACATGTGTGTTTTCTTTTCCAGATATTAATGAATGTAGCAGTGATCCATGTTTAAATGGTGGCAACTGTTTGAATCAAAGGAATTCATATACTTGTTTGTGCAGAGATGGCTATATGGGACCATTGTGTGAAATAGGTAGGCACAAGACAAACTAAAGGGTTGGACTCAGCAAGTTTCCATCGTTTGAAGATGTCATTATTTTCATCACTTGACAAATACAACACAACAACAACTTTAGGTGAAAACAAATCATGAGAAAGTAGCTCCCATAATGCAACTTGACTGATCGATGGTCAGGTATTTCAGTTGAAAGAAATCTTGGATTTATTTACAAATAATAACTTCATTAGAGAATTGGAATAAATGTATCTTTATTAGCTTTTGTTATGTATCTATCGATAATATCATAAACCACTTGGCTACGGGTAATAATACCTCTTCCCCAGTTATACGAGACTGTCATCATCCCGGGAAGTGGTCAAACTATGACACAAGTGTGTGGGGAAGGGAGGGGGGTGGGGGAGGGGGAACAGAAACATTATCATAGCTGAACAGAAATACCTGTGTTTAGTTAAACATAATTGTTTAATTTTCTTTCTTTGTTTTTTCCATTTTTGGTTTCAGAAATCGACGAATGCGCCTCATTCCCATGTCGGAATAACGGCACGTGCACAGATTTCCCAGGAGGCTATCAGTGCATGTGTCCCGAGGGAACACTTGGGAATAACTGTGCTATAGGTAGACTCTCTTAAAGAACACTCCCATTATGACCCTCCATCATCACAACAACATGTTGCGGAGACTAGTGGTGGTCTGCCTGCGGGGAGATAGTAGTGTAGAGAGGCTTGGGTGATTTGATTTGAATTATGCATGCATGCACTGGAGTCTAGTCATAGGATCTTCTCAAACTGGTGATGGGTGCACACTTTTTTAAAAGAAGAAAAAATCATAATCAATATGGAAACTGTATTGCAATGGAGACTACCAGTGGATTGCTTGCAGAATAGTATTGAAGTTGATTGGTGGGTGGATGGTGGATAACCCAGCATGCGTTTGGAGTCTAATCACACCCCTCATTAGATTGCACACCTGATATTCAACCCTGTAACTGTACCAAAGACTAGCATTGGACTGCGTGGATCTGATGTCCATTTTTGCATGCGTCTAAAATCTAGTAAACCAAATTGTTTCAAAATGGTGTGAGGTCACTTCATATGAAATATAGCTCATGTATCAAGTATGTTCTTTTTAAAGAGGATTTTGCATGTTGTTATGTATTCATTGTATTCATCCCAAATGTGTAATAATCAACAATTCAACTGGCCCCTGAGTTCTTTGCTTGAATTTTCAACAACAAAAAAATCACAAAACTGTTTTGAAATTTTTTGAAACATTTTGATTTTTTAAAAAATGTATTGAATGTTTTTGAAATTTCTAAAATGGTTACATTTTACCTAAATTTTAATGAAAATGTTAATTAAATTAAACAATCAAAAACTGCCTGACCGACCGACCTTACCCTGAGAGGTCTGTTTGCCTGTACAACAAGGTGATTTTTGTGTCACCTAATGGCCATGTTTTAAATGTTTCAAAATACCCCAGCTGACAAGATGAATGTAATATCATGATGTATAAATTGTTTCCAAATTTTACAACTGGCAATGGTTTGTAAAACTTTCATACCTGCAAATTTTTCATTTTCAAATTCATAAATATGTGTTCATTCACCAAAAAGCGAAATGTAAACTGTTTAGCAAACAATTAACTAATGTAATACGTCATATTAAAGCTTATTTATATAGATTTTAACCAACTCAAAACCAGATATCTTAAAATTGCGACTCGCACCTGGTTTGTCATGGATGGCAACAAATATTGGTAATTATTTGGTGCTGTAAAGCATTGTACTTGAAAGTATACTAATGCTTGACTGATATTTGTAACATGTTATACCACATGAAAATATGCTGTATAAACACCACTTGTACATGTACATTAAGAGAATTTAAAAGGTATTTCAGCATGTTTTTTTTTTAAATATGTTGTACTTATAATTAGGCTTTCACACATATGAAATAAAACACATTAAGAGAATTTTAAAGGTATTTAGGCATTTGGTAAGTGCAATTCTATTTACAGGTGTTTCCGTTGTGTATAAGATTATAAACTGGTATGTGTATGTAAGATAATGGATTTATTTCTCTATTGGATCAGGCATTCTACTACAGATTTAGAGGTATCTTAAATTAATTTAATTAAAAATAAGTGCACCATCATTCTTTGTTATTTTCATATGAATTTACATATTGCATTTATTTATGTTCATTCATTATGTATTGCACGCATTTACATATTGCATACATTTACATAAATTTACATATTGACTATGTTTGCAGATATCAACGAGTGTCAAAGCAATCCTTGCAGAAATGGTGGGACTTGCATAGATCGGGTGAACGGATATCAGTGCAACTGTGTGCCAGGCTACGGATCAACTAACTGTGAATCAAGTAAGTTGGTTTAACTAAGTGTTTAGGCTCAGTCGTTGCAGTTCTGAAATTAGAGAATAAAGGTATTGTTTTTGACCGTACCTGTGTTATATATAGTCATAGACATAAATGCAGACGTTAGTATTAGTGGAACAGCGTTGCCGCAAAAAATACTACTACCAAACGCATTTATGTCAGACAATATAACACGGGTACAGTCTAAAAACAATACCATTATTCTCATTTTTATAAACAGTCATACTTTAGACATTTATCTCTTTAAAATGTTATTGGCCACTTTTGTCAACCTTTACCCCTGTTAGTATCTAATAACCCACAGACTTTCCATTCAATCACATGCGGTGAGTATACCATGTTGCGATGCGTATTGCGATGCAAAATGACAGACATAGTGTAAGTAAGTGCAGTTAGTTTTGCATTTAATGCCAAACCCTAAGACTGCAAAAAAACCTTCATTTAAAACAGCAAACAACTCACAATCTAGTTAAATTTGTCACATTTTTGGAATTATATTTCTGACAAATGAAGTTTAATTTCATTTTTTCAAAGATCAGAATGTGCTTTAAACATCTTCTAACACATTTTTTCTCAAGAAACCTCAATCTTTATGTATCATTCTTGTCCCTTAACCCCCTGGGCACTACCGGCCTATCTTACAATGGTTCTGATTGGTGTATAGCAAGATATACTCATTTGAATAGCCAATTAAAATGCAGCTTGTAAAATATTTCACTCCAATCTTTATCAGGGATACAATTATTCTAACACTGTCTCTGAGTGGCGCAATAAATGATGTATCTATCTTTCTGACCAATCGGCCGGTAGTTCTCAGGGGGTTAAAAAGTCCATTCTCTGGCAAAACTGGGAATTGTTTGCCACCGGTAATGGAAATGGAAACACTTTTAGGGTGGAAGCGAGTCCCAGGAAATCCAAGTCCCGCCCGAAAATTTCTAGTCCCGCGACCAAAAATCACCTTCCCGAAACCCGAAGATAGAAGATTGACAAGCTTACTAAAAAAAAGATTGTCAGCTAAATCACTCTTAATTAATGCAAGTTTATAGTGGAGGTACACTTGAAATGAGTTTACTTAACTCTGTGCATTTTCTTACAATTATGCTCGCCTCAGATTTTCACTTCCTGGTTTACAGGCAACCATCTTGGATTTAAGTTGCAACACATTGAACACAATTTCCGACAAAAGATGGCGCCCTAACAACCAACCCAGATTATGTTTGGAGAAATTAGGGAATCCTGGGTCCCGCCCGAACAATTAAATGGAGTCCCAAGAATACGATTTCCCGAAGATCCCAGCCCTGAAACTCTTACGCAAATGTTAGTTAATATTATTGTTATTATCATATTTTTGCAGATATCGATGAGTGTGGCAGCAATCCGTGCGAAAACGGTGGAACTTGTTTGGATCAGATCAACCA
This sequence comes from Ophiura sarsii, assembly GCA_035610835.1. NCBI lineage: Eukaryota > Metazoa > Echinodermata > Ophiuroidea > Amphilepidida > Ophiuridae > Ophiura > Ophiura sarsii. The sequence continues at coordinate 37,252,593 of CM069444.1, forward strand.
GTTCAGTTGTACTTGTGTCGCAGGCTATAGGGGTATATTCTGTACCATTGGTAAGTACAGTCAGTGTTGCCAACCATGGATATAAACCGCACAATTGGGCTACTTTGACCTATGTGCTGTGGCCAGACAAGAATACATGCTGATGTCACCTTTCAACTAAGTACAGTCAGTGTTGCCAACCATGGTTATAATTGGGCTACTTTGACCTATGTGCTGTGGCCAGACAAGAATACATGCTAATGTCACCTTTCAACTAAGTACAGTCAGTGTTGCCAACCATGGTTATAAACCGCACAATTGGGCTACTTTGACCTATGTGCTGTGGCCAGACAAGAATACATGCTAATGTCACCTTTCAACTAAGTACAGTCAGTGTTGCCAACCATGGTTATAAACCGCACAATTGGGCTACTTTGACCTATGTGCTGTGGCCAGACAAGAATACATGCTGATGTCACCTTTCAACTAAGGGTGACATGAAGTTATAGGCAAAAGCATAATACATATTTTTGAAATTCAGTGAAGGATGAATTATAAAAAAGGGTCATAGTATGTCAAAAAATGTAGGCAAAGCTTACCACCTGTTTCTGAAATCCATTAGGGTTAAGAGTCATATAGGGGTCATAATGAAGGCTCATATGAAGGCTCATATACACCTAGCACATAAAGTCCCTGACCAGGTGATTTGAGGTTAGCTAATTCAAAATATATAATCGGTACTAAAAATCTGAGATATACATTAAATGAGCAAATTTCTTCTCCGCAGTTTGATACCTCATTCAACAAAATCGAATGGATACTTTTAAAGTTATGGCGATTTCAATGACCGCGGATAACAACAACAAAGTTGCACTAGGTATTCATTGAATTGTGTGTGATTACTGTCATAACTGTCACACAAATCAAAGATTTCCTATACCTAGTGCAACTTTTCTGTTGTTATGCGCGGTCATTGAAATCGCCATAACTTTAAAAGTATCCATTCGATTTTGTTGAATGAGGTATCAAACTGCGGAGAAGAAATTTGCTCAGTTAATGTATATCTCAGATTTTTGGTACCGATTATGTATTTTGAATTAGCCAACCTCAAAGCACCTGGTCAGGGACTTTATGTGCTAGGTGTACAGGGTTCACTCTTAATCCAGTTATGGAGTCCCAATTTCTGAATCATTCGTTCTTCAATGCGCAGGTCCCCTATTTAGAATTTGTTAAATCTTGTATTTATTTCATGTATACTCTTTGTGAAATAAAATACATGGTGGGGGTGGGGAGGTACACCCTACTGTAATTTGTGTATGCTTCTGTGTACATTAACTGATCTATAGTGACTTATCATGACCTTTTAACCTTTGACCTTTCAGATGTGAATGAGTGTGCCAGTAATCCATGCAAGAACGGTGCCACCTGTGATAATCCCCAGAATGATCCGAACATGTATACCTGTTCATGTGCACCAGGATGGGAAGGAACCAACTGTGATCAAGGTAAGTAGAGCACAGTGACCTTTGACCTGTTCATGTGCACCGGGATGGGAAGAAACCAACTGTGATCAAGGTAAGTAGAGCACAGTGACCTTTGAACTTAGAACTGTTTAACCTATTCACTAAATAAAATGAATCTTCCTTTGGGCAGCATGAAGATCAAAGCAAACATGATTATTGCCGACGTTTTGGACCCTGATAGTTTAACGTAATAAATTGTATTCAAAATTTGAAATCAGCGTTTACATTCATGCTGCAGTTAGTCAATTCTAAATTCTGTACATTTAAACTTTGTTAGAAAGAAATGCTTTAATGGAGCTGTATGTATTATGCACAATGATCTTTTATTTGAACTATAAATAAAAAAACTACTCAAATTGTTTTTTAAAGGTGTGTGTGATCCAATCAAATTTAGTTTTGCCCATCAAAAATAGAATAGAAACACCATGTGAAAAATGGGTCCAAGTCAGGTCACCCACCTTTTTCATAAGTTTTGTTTATTTTATAATATATCTGATTTGTTTCACAGAAATCAATGAATGTCAAAGCACTCCATGCCAGAACGGCGCCACCTGTGTGGACGGGACCAATCGCTACCAATGTTTCTGTCCGCCTGGCTGGCAAGGAACCAATTGCGACTTGGGTAAGTTTATTTGATTTAGTTGTATTTTGATGTTGTCTTGTGGTGAAATTTATCTTTACAGTAAGGTACGTGGGGTTCTTGATTATTCGTAAATTTAATATTTGGATTCAAAGTTGGAATTTGAGGCATGGTTTGTTAATTTTTCATCATCAAAAATTCTAAGAAATATATTTTCCAACATGAAAATGACCATATTCTACACTCGTCAAAAGAAGTTCCTGGACACTCATTGAAGTTCAAATATTTCACAGAAATATTTAATATAAATTAAACAATTGCATGTCAAAATAAGCAGACAATAATTCTCTATCATGTCTGTATAAATTTAAGATGTACGCATTCATGCATGGCTGAGCACATTCATTAAGCAATGGTAAGGTGCGTAAAAGGAAATTGCAAGAAATGAGCATTTACAGTCATTTGAATGGAGGGATTATCCAATTTTTTGCAATCTTCTTGCCATTGTCAAGTGAATGGGATCTGCCATGCATGAGTGATCATGTCTAAATTCCATGTTAAGCTGTTAGAGGATTACTTTCTGCTTATTTTGATATACAATTATATATATATAATCATATATATATTTATATATATTCTATTAAATATTAATTTAATTTAAGTGTCCAAGAACTTCTTTTGCCGAGTGTATAATCTGTATACTAAAAATAAGAACATTGGCATTTAGTTGGATTAACTCAGTGTTTTTCGATTGTCACATTGTACATACTTGTCATTATTTATATTATTATTACCTATATTTTTTAGATATTGATGTTATTGTATAATTATATGTTTCATTGAATAAAGAATTAATAAAAAAAAAATTAAATATTGAAAAAAAATTAGTTGGATTACCAGAAAAATCATCTGGAATTTAGCACAACTTCCTTCTAAATTGATAAAATCTAGACAATTGGTTGGATAAATTTCATGTTATTCAAAATATTACCATTTCTGCTCTATGAAAAAAAGAGAAATTATATTTCAAATTTTATTTATATGTTGTTAATTATGCACATCTATTATTTCAATTTCAAAACCACAATAAGATCAATAGTATTTCATAATATACTCTAAATCAAATGACTATAAACAGTGACTAATTGTAATATCTTTTTATCTTTCTAGATATCAACGAGTGCGCCTCAAATCCCTGTCAGAATAGCGGGCAATGCCACAACGGACAGAACTCGTGGGCGTGTACGTGCGAAGCAGGATGGACGGGTATCAGCTGCGATACTGGTGAGGGAGGAACAGTTGGCTGGAAGTCTCCTGCATAAGGCCAAAACAAACAAAAAGTTGTGTTGCCCTCAAGTGCTAAAAATTTTAAATTGGGTCAGTCGGTCGGATTTTTTTTTTTTTTTCTTGGCTGAAAAATAAATGGTTTATGTTGAGACAAAATTGGTATAGGCCCTAAGTCAATTTAACTAATATTTATAATGTTATAATAGTCTAAACATTTTTTATTTAAGCTTACTTAGTCACTTCAAGGAAGAAATAGTAACATTTAGACACTTACGATCAAATTTAAATCTAAATAAAATAAAAAAATAAAAAATGTGACACTAGTTTTTACGTACGATTTTAGGGTCGATCGCTGAGAGCAACACAACTCCTTTTTTGTGTGCCTAACTTCGGGAAAAGAATACTGTCAAGGTGGCAATTTTTGCATTACATTTGTTTTTAGCGCAGAAAAACAAAACAAAAACACAAATATATTCAATTTTTATGTAGGTTTATGTAAAAAAGCTCAAAATTGCAAAAATGAAACACAAGCAAAATTGTTCAAAATGTACAAAGCCCGAAAAATTACATGCGCGAAAAATTCCACTTTTAAAGTAGGCTGTTCTATGCATTCAGAAACAATTAAGACTGCAAAACCAGGATCAAGTTGGAACAATAATTATGGATATTAAAAATGATTTATCGTACTCGATAATTTATTTTTTCTTCAAATTTAATATTTCATTTGAAAATCTGTATGTTTCTATTGATTTTCAGGAACTAGTTTGGCCTATATCTCTAATACTGTCCTGATGTTTTGTGGGAATAGTTTACAATAAATCCTTGGAAAAAAGTGTACTTTAGGTCCCAGATACTGATATACGGTACCAGTATCGTTCAATATTGGAACATAAAAGTTGCCAGTATCGATCGATACTGGAACCGTTGGAACACGTCTTCATGTTGCCCGATACTGGAACATTTTATATGTGCCAGTACCGTCCGATACCGGAACACTGACTTTGTACCAGTATCGAACGATACTGGGTGTTCCAGTATCGGATACTAGTGCAGTCCAGAATCTGGGACCTAAAGAACACTTTTTCTGTATTTGTTGTTTACTGCGACAATCTCCACAAACAGGATATATGTGTCGCGGGCGCTTTGTGACTAATAGCAAACTAAAAAAACAACTGAGAAGAGTAAATTATATCAAAATAAAAGAAATATTTATTTTTTTCTCTTTCTTTTCTAATCCTGATTCCTTTTCGCTCAAGTTAACCAATTGAATTGTGGGATAGCAAGTTGAATGTGTGACTTGCATGAATCTGTAATTTGTATCTGGAAATGAATGATTAAATGAAAACTTGATTTATTAAGCGCATTTCCAAAAACACGATCAATGCGCTTTACAGGAAATACATATTATTTTACAAGATAACCATATTAAAAAAATACCAATCAAAAATACATTAAAAAAGGTTGTAAGATAATTTAAATATACAATGTAATAATATACAGATACAATTTAAGCATTAAAAAGCATGGATTAAAAAAAATCCTCGCATACTTATAACATATCATTATAACTGAAATGACTCATGATTAATAATTTTGGGTTCACTTACACATATGCATCGTGGAACATCATACCCTCACCCAAAGGTCTGAAATAACTGATGCACTTGTTACTGACTTGCTCTATATTGAAAGCTGGCGAGACATGTTGTTTAAGAACTACCTTCAATTGCTTTGCTGTTGAGGCATTTCAGGGTATTACTATGGTAATACTATTCAGATTGCAATTTTATGTATACATCTACTATCTTTCTGTCCCAGTTGTTAAACAGTGTAAACGCAGTGTGTGCTTTAACAGTGCAACTGATATTTATTCCGTTTTCTTTTCTTTCCGCAGCTATTAACGAGTGTGAAAGCAACCCATGCTTTAACTTGGCCACATGCATTGACAGTGTCGACAGCTATGCATGTAGATGCCTGGACGGATGGGAGGGGACACATTGTAATGTTGGTAAGTATTGAAGACCACCCACTAGATGTGAAAGAATACATTGTAATGTTTTGGTAATCATTTAACTGAAGAGCCTCCGGGCGAAAGCATGCTTTTGAATAAAGGTGACATCTTGTTGAGACCATTTTTTCTTATATTGTAATGTACACTCGTCAAAAGAAGTTCCTGGACACTTAAATTAAATTAATATTTAATAGAATATATATAATTATATATATAATTGTATATCAAAATAAGCAGAGAGTAATCCTCTAACAGCTTAACATGGAATTTAGACATGATCACTCATGCATGGCAGATCCCATTCACTTGACAATGGCAAGAAGATTGCCCACAATTGGATAATCCCTCCATTCAAATGACTGTAAATGCTCATTTCTTGCAATTTCCTTTTACGCACCTTACCATTGCTTAATGAATGTGCTCAGCCATGCATGAATGCGTACATCTTAATTTCATACAGACATGATAGAGAATTATTGTCTGCTTATTTTGACATGCAATTGTTTAATTCATATTAAATATTTATGTGAAATATTTGAACTTCAATGAGTGTCCAGGAACTTCTTTTGACGAGTGTATATGTACTAAAACATAGCCTGATTGCCTTCTGAAACCCAAGAGACCATGGAATACCAGTGCTGGTTGGACCTGACCTCATATTGCCGCCTGCTGAAACCTAGAGAGAAAATGGTATCAGTCTCTGTTGGGGCAGGCAATACACTTTTGATTGGATACCGACACTTGAGGACGGGTGTGTTCCAGTGTTGGGGCATCAACATTCTTATCTTATTACCTATTGAGACCTATACTGGGCTCCAGTGTCCCTCTATATGGATGCCATCTTAAAAATGGCGGACCAAATCCAAGGGACTGGGAAAAGAACATGGCGAAAAAGTGTGTGGTTGCATATGAATATGCAAATGAATACCGAGCATGTCCAATTCAAATGCAGTGCGTCGAACGATCGCCACGCCACGGGAGGCAAATTGTGCGCTCTATCACGCCACGTGGCGTGAAATTACCTGGCATACTGTGGCGTGTTGGTGTGTGAATTAGCTCATGTTTATTCACAAGCTTATCAGCACACACTTTTGGAACTGTAATTTTTTAGTCTTCACTTTTGAGCACCCTCGTAGGGGCCGTGTGTAAATAGTGTAGACATGGAGGATACAGTTTAATTGAGACCCAAAGGGAAAGAGGGTGCCACTGTTTGGTGGGACAGCAAAACTCTTTTAATTAATTATCTGTTATTTAATATCAATTCCTTGCTTATATTCCATTTTTAATCAGATATTAACGAGTGCACGACGAACAACGATCCGTGTCAGAACGGAGGTACATGTTACAATGAGATGAATGCGTACCGCTGTGATTGTCGACCAGGATTTAGTGGCATTGATTGTGAAATAAGTAAGTCAGCATTTGAACTTTGACCTTTAAGGAAACCCATCAATACATAGTGCTGTTACGCTTTTAAAGTGAAGCTTAAGAGTGGAGAGATAGTATTTTATAGTGCAAAACGGATTTTATTAAATATTAAATAAAGAAATATTGCTGCATAATGATAACATGCTCCAGGAGTAAAGCTGTGGGTTAAAATCTCATAAAAGTATAACAAATGGTAATTAGATAGGCGACGAAAAAACAAACCCCGTTTTTTTTAAACATAAAATGTCACCAAAATCTGCCAAAAATCAAGAAATTTCTACCGATTTTCGGCCAAGAAACGGCTGATTTTGAAAAACGCAAAAAGTGGCTCGGTCGGGCCCGTAAAACAGGTTTGTTTTTTATTCCTCACCTTAATGATACCTGTTACTGAATACCATCTCTGTATTTTTCAGACATCAACGAGTGTGGTAGCGCCCCGTGTCTTCGTGGTGGTACATGCACGGATGGTGAAAACAGCTATGTGTGCTCATGTAGGGCCGGATATGCAGGCGCTAACTGTGAACTTGGTAAGTATAGGTTGTATGATAGTTGTAGATGTCAAAATGATGGATTTCTCTGTTTTATGTAGTTCCACGCCTCCTTAGTTTAATAATTCAACCGCCTTCCGAAAATATGCAAAGAATTTATGTTGACTTGCATCAAGTCCGTCAGACACAGACAACAACAGTATGGTGCATATTTAAAGGAAAGGGATCAAATGAAATCAAATTGTATAAAACAAAAATTACTAATTTCGGGAATTTTCTAGCAATTCCACGTAAGCTTTAATTAAGTCTATACCTAAGCAGACGACATAAGTCTCTGACATTCCAACTACAGCGCCATCAACCGTGTCCACCCTAGACAAAATTGTTCCCGGATCCCGCATGTTTAACCCCGATGTTTGCACCCGCATGATCAAAAAATGCTGCTCCCATTACCGATTACATGCTAACAGGGTTTTTTCATCATCAACATATTTTTTTCTCAGATTTAACCCCTTGAGCACTATTACCTGCAGTGTTTCGGCAGGGAAACGACTGTCCCTGATTTTGGTTGGATAATTACAAAAATGTACTAATTTGAATCGCCAATTAAAATACAGCTTCTATAGTATTTCATATCAATCTTGATCAGGGATACAGTGATTCTAACAATGTTTCGAATTGGTGCAACAAATGAGGAGTAATTCTGTTATACCCTTCACAGAGGTATTCATAGTGCATGATTTTTAAGAACAACGCATACTACCGATGTAGGTGAGTAGGGTATAACAGAATTATGCCACAAATGATGTATCCATCTTTTTGACCAATTGGCTGGTACATGTAGGTCTCAGGGGGGTTAATACTCTCTTATGATTCCTTTTTTCAGATGTCAACGAGTGCACTAGCCAGCCATGTCAGAACGGAGGCGTTTGCAACAATCTAGTGGACAGATGGGAATGCTTGTGTAGAGATGGCTACACAGGGCCAGTGTGTGAAACAGGTATGTATCCGAGACGGGTACAGTGTGTAAAATGGAAATGTAGCAGAGATGGGTACAGTGTGTAAAACAGGTATGTGGCAGAGACGGGTACAGTGTGTAAGACAGTATGTGGCAGATACGGGTACATTGGGTGAGACAGGTAACATGGGTGTATATTAGACTGGGTCCCCTCGTCCCTCTGTATGGCCGCTATCTTTAAATATGGCAGACCTAATCGAGGGACTGGGAAAAAAGAAAAAAGGGCAAAACAAATGTGCAGCTCGTCATGAAATTCCACAAAGACTTAATAAACGCATTTGTGCCTAGCAACAACATAAAAACCACTTGATTGGTCAATCAAAATTGCAGTAAGTTGAATGGCCGTCAAGCCGCACCGTGGGAGGTTAATCATCTTCTATCAGCGCACACTTTCGGAACTGCATTTTGTTCAGTCTTTCATAGGGTTAGTGTCCCTCAGTGTGGGATATTGGCAAGCTATGAGTGCAACTACATGGTCTTGTGGGTATTGGCGTACACTTCCACACAAGCTTCCAGTTTGTTTTGAAGTGATAGCGGAAGGGAACCACTTTTTTAGCCTGTTAAATCCCGTAGAGAATTTCTTTCTCTAAACCACTGTTTGGGGTTTGGATTAAACAAACTTGGGTTTTGTTTTAAAGGTGTTTTTTTTTAGAATCTTTCTTCAAATAATTCAAATATTAGATCTTTTCATGTCCCTGTGTTTCTATAGATGTTATTAGGATTAAACAAACCAGAGCTTGGGTTATAAGCTACTTCAAATATTGAGAAAATATTTGTTCAATTTCTTCAAATATTATTATTTTTCATCTCGCTATGTTTCTATAGATGTTAACGAGTGTACAAGCACTCCTTGTCAAAATGGAGGAGTGTGTGTGGACGAAATCAACCGCTACGTCTGTGAATGTCCGCCTGGTTACCAAGGAAACAACTGTAATAATGGTATGTATTGATTGGTATTGATTAGTTATTTAATTATTTTATTATTAGTTAGTTAATTAAGTAATGCATATTGAATTTTTTGAATGATACTATATGTTACAATATTTTTCTGAAAATGGGTTGAAATTATTTGAAATATTGGCTGTGAAACTTTTAAAATTGCTAAAGAAATAAAAATACCTATTCTGATATATGGATTCATTTTTTAGCTTTAATTCAACTGTGTTTAACCCCCTGGGGACTACTCTTATAGTCTCTCTGATTGGTTCATTGCATGATATAACCCTCTGACTCACCAATCAAAATAGTGCGTCTATTTCTCTGTATGTTGACTCGCTGTAGCACTAGTAACTTTCTTACAGCATCCCAGATTGGCTCATTAGATGATATAATGTTATGAGTAACCAATCAAAATACTGCTTTGAAGCCAAATCGGCCGGTAGACCCCAGGGGGTTAAATCAATTTTCAATACCAAAAGGCTCTACAATAATTTGATGCTGAAAGAATAACTATAATATCAAATTATTCAATATTTTGAAAAATAAAAGCAAACAAACATGTTTAGGAAGGTTTTGCAAACTGCTAAACACAAAACAAACAAAAAATAAATCCATAGTATGTATAGCTATTTAAATTCACACAGTAACCTTTTTATGCTTTGACCTTTGACCCACAGAGATCATTGAGTGTGCAAGCAACCCGTGTCAGAATGCCGGTACATGCACGGACGCAGTAAACTCTTACACATGCGCCTGTCTGGCTGGTTACACAGGGGATAATTGTGAGATGGGTAAGTGGACTGCGTCAGGAAATAGGTTTAATCAGATCTGGCGAATAAACTGTCGACAAATTGGTGATTAAGATGCCTATATTGGTTACATTCCCCAAAAGGTTACTTACAAATGGAATGTTATAGGAATGACATCTTTGTGAAATGAAGTCAGAGCAACTTCTGATGAAAGCTCAACCAATAAAGTCATCTGATGGTGAACTCGTTTAAACCGCTCTACTTGTAAAAGTGGTACAAGTAATAGTTTTGAAACTTGATGACATTTTTACTCATCATCTGTATCAAAAAGTCATCATTCCAATATATGTTAACCATGTTCATCAAGATCCATAGCCTTATCCCCGTATTTTTCATAAAAATTGAGATTTTGATATCAAAAGCGGCAAACTCATATTTTGCTTCTGACCTCGACATTTTTTGAATCTGGTGAACCTTACTTGTATGTTCTCATTTACAGACATTGACGAGTGCGCCAGTGCACCGTGTGTGAATACCGCCGTCTGTGTCAACCTGGTGAACAGCTATCGATGCAGATGTGCCTCAGGTTGGCAAGGACCCACATGTAATGAAGGTAAGTTCTGTCATATGTACACAGCAAGATTCTTCCTACAGAGCTAAATTGTTTCTATGTGTGTGTCCTATTTGGTATCTATTGACTTGGCTGTGTTAACAGCTACCGATGCAGATGTCTCTCAGGATTGCAAGGACCCACATGTAATGAAGGTAAGTTCTTTCATATGGACACAGCAAGATTCTTCCTACAGAGCTCAATTGTTTCTATGTGTGTGTCCTATTTGGTATCTATTGACTTGGCTGTGTTAACAGCTACCGATGCAGATGTCTCTCAGGATTGCAAGGACCCACATGTAATGAAGGTAAGTTCTTTCATATGGACACAGCAAGATTCTTCCTACAGAGCTAAATTGTTTCTATGTGTGTGTCCTATTTGGTATCTATTGACTTGGCTGTGTTAACAGCTACCGATGCAGATGTTCCTCAGGATTGCAAGGACCCACATGTAATTATAAATGTAGGTTGTGTCATATGTACACAGCAAGATTCTTCATACAGAGCTAAATTGTTTCTATGTGTGTGTCCTGCATGGAAGATAGGCGTGTTTGGAGAGCCATCGTTAATGCCCGACAGAAGTCGACGGAGTGAGTGAGTGAGTGTCTCCTGTTTGGTATCTATTGGCTTGGCTGTGTTAACAGCTACCGATGCAGATGTCCCACAGGTTTGCAATGACCCACATGTAATGAAGGTAGGTTCTGTCAAAGTGTCCTGTGTACAGAGCAAGATTCTTCATACACAACTAATTTGTTTCTATGTGGAATCTATTTGGTGGTACCCATTGACTTGGCAGAAATTTATGTACACATTTTTGATTGGTACACAATGTGAACCATATTGGTTACATGACAAATAAGAATTGTCAACATTTGATATATTTATTATTGATATATTAATTAATTTATTGATTTGATTGATTAATAGAGGTTATCGTTATCCATGTTTGGATTAGCATTCATCTTGGTGGGAAACTGGGAATAATAACTGTGTTTAAGATTTTCAGAAAGAAGACACGCCTGTTTCATGATATGTAGGCCAATTTGATAACACGGTTCATGCAACGAATTGGACGTCATGCATCGATTCAATAGAATGTCAAATAGGCCGGGTGCGATTTCCCTTCGTAGTCGTTGCATGCGCATGGGTACATGGATAACCTCTATTGATTTGATTTTTTTTCTCAATCATTATATCTCTAAGATCGTTTTATAGATTGAATGATCAATTGATTGATGAACTATGATTGATTGTTTATTTGATTGCATATGAGATTTTTCTTCAAAATTGATTTGTTTGTTTTTCCAGATATTGATGAGTGCCTGAGTAATCCATGTCAGAACAATGGTATTTGTATCAATGGTCAAAATGCCTTTGTCTGTCAGTGTACTGATGGACGGTCCGGTCAAACCTGTAACACAGGTAAGAATAATATACTGTAAAAACTGACATTTTCGCGGGTGTTTTATTTTCGCGCAAAATATTTTTCCGTGAAAATTATAACACGCGAAAAAATTGTTTTCAACAAGTCCGCAAAAAAAAAATTGCAAAAGGGTCTATCATATCAAAATGCGCGAAAATATCTTTACGCGAAAATATTGGCTTTTACAGTAGGTAATAAGACAACAAAAGATGCTATAGAGCAGGGGTGGGCAACCTTTTTGAATGAATGGGCCAAATATAAGGAGTGAAAAATTGACTGGGCCGCACCTAACCAAATTTTTTAGCAATGACCTGCTGTTGATTTCAAACCTTTGATTCCGAAGGCTTTCAAGCATGCAATAGGTGTGTGTGCTTAATAATCTGTCTTCACAAACACGTAATCTCAATACAGTACAGATGACAATTAATGGGGAAAATAGACCTACCTGACAACATTCAATTACAACTAATTTCTCGATATTTGGTGCTAGGTTTGTAGTGGCCAATCACAAGACTGCTTCAAGATTGTCATCTGTAAGATGCGTGCATAACTTTGACTTTGTTATGTTCATGAGGGAAAAATGTCTGTTCACAAATATAGCTTGAGCCAAACAAACTCAAAAATCTGAAAGCAAGTGTTCGCACTTCTGGAAACAAATCCCTGGATAGCTGCTTATGTAAATCAAACACGCTTTCTGAATTTCTGTATAATGACTGGTAAATCTGAGGTTTGCAGATCGATCAGTTCCATTTGGAGATGTTCAGGGCTGTTTTCAACATCAGTATCGAATGGATTTATCATTATTTTGAAGTCACATTCATGAGCTTGAAAGTCTTCAAACCTGGTGTTGAAATCATCGGCAAGACGTGTCAGAGCTTCCACATATGCCTGACAATTGAAAGCCTCCACCTGGTCTTTCACTTCTTTGAGATTCGGAAAGTGGGCAAAGTTCTGGACATTGAATAGTCTAAGGAATAGTCCCAGCGTAGTCTTGAAAGCCTTGACATGGCTGAATAGGTTGGCTATTTGCTTATCTTTCCCTTGCAAGTTCTGGTTGAGGACGTTCAGGTGCTTGGTGATGTCGGCAAGAAATGCCACGTCACACACAAATTGGGCTTCTGACCATTTTGTTTCAAGAAGTCGCATATTTCTGTGCGCAAAGAAAATAACTCTTTCCAAGACTTTTCCTTTGCTTAACCATCTCACCTCCGTATAGTAGCAAATGTCACTGTATTGCGCCTCTGCTTCGTCAAGCAAAGTCTTGAATTGGCGATGCTCAAGTGCCTTGGCTCGGATGAAGTTGACATCTTTGATGACAGCTTTCATAACATCGTTGAAGCAGAGTGTCTTTGCAGAAAGTGCTTCTTGGTGTATTATACAGTGATATTTCATCACATTGTCATTGTTGGACACGACACCTCACTCAGGTGCGTGTTTTGCTATTATTGTGGCAGCTCCTTCCCATTTACCAGTCATTGCAGGAGCCCCATCAGTCGTTATTCCAGCGAGCTTGTCCCATGGTAACGTCAGTTTATCAATGGCGTCGGTTGTTTCTTTGGCGATTTCCTTTCCAGTTGTATTTGATTTCATGGAGCAAAGCTGAATTAGTTCTTGGCTGACAACAAAATCATCAGTCACCCCTCTTACGAACACCAGTAACTGTGCAGTGTCGGATGCATCAGTGCTCTTGACCCTATCTTGAAATTAACCAATCATAAATGTTGTTAAATAGGCAGGTAGTGCCCAGTGGGTTAAGTAAACCTATATGTTATCATCATTTTGACCTACAGATACTAACGAGTGTGCTAGCAATCCATGCCTGAACAGCGGTGTGTGTATCGACCTGCTAGATGGATACAGCTGTAATTGTGCCGATGGATTCATTGGCCGCATCTGTGAAGTTGGTACGTAAACATGTTATCATTTTATTAAGAGGAGTCAATCCAAAACCGGTATACAGGGTGAATAAAAAAACATTGTGCACGATTTGAAATGGCCATTTGACCTTGATGCGTGCATTGAACCATGATTTTTTTTGTTGTCAGTGTAAAGTCGTAATTAATCTAGTTTATCCTCCCAAAAAAGAAAGTAATCGACTGAAGAATACGCAAACTGTGGCAAGTTTTGTAAACTGACCGCGTTTTTCGCCATTCTAATGGGATTTACACACAGTAAAATTGGTTTTGCTAAATGGTCATTATCACTCACATTAAGTGTCAAAATGTTCCTGAAAAATCATTCTTTCACTCTGGGATAAGTAGTTAATCATCTGATACCAAGTTGTCAAATGAAAAGGCAAATCTGAATACAAGCATCACCTGTTATAGAGCACTTGGAATGCCACATCCTCCTTTGTTTAGGATGATGGTGCTTTCTCACTCTCACTCCATACCATCATGCTGATGTGTAAATCCCATAGGAATGGCGAAAAACGTGGTCAGTTTTACAAAACTTGTCACACATTTTGCTTATTTTCAGTCAATTACTTTCATGTTTTGGAGGATAAACTAGATTAAGAATGCTTTTATACTGACAACAAAAATCCATGGTTCAATGCACGCATCAAGGTCAAATTGCCGTTTCAAATCGTGCACAATGTATTTTGATTCACCCTGTATATGGCTCATACGAATAGGTGACTATAATACATAAGACTTATACGATAGTCGCCAAAGTAACATTTTGCAACACTTTTTGTTGAGAGCTGTACGGTGACAGTAAAACACAAATCACTCTAAAACTTATATATTCTGTTAGGTCTACTTATTGGCTATCAAATTACAACGATATCGATTATTTATTCGTTGAAATATTAAAAGTATAAGTAGAGAAGTGCAAAACACGTTTTACATCGTTCGTTCTCACACCACACAAGGCAAGCACACAAATTTCATCTTCCTCTCCCAACGACCACAGCTGAAAAACATCAGATACTCTACTATGGTGCTAAGCTCTGGAACGCTCTTCCCAACACACTCACAAATATCACAAACAAACATACATTTAAAAGGCAGCTCAACAAATGCTACAATTCTACCTATGATACACACACCACACACACCAATCTTTCTCTTAGTAAAACATAAACTTTGTTCGCTCCTCTTCTTTTCTTCTCATCTTCCTCTATTTTCATTCTATCCTCTCTCCTTTCTCTTGAAGAACATAATTAATGACTTACTTTAAACTTGGCAACTTTTGTCTCTTGTCATGTACATGTGTTCTGTATTGTTCTCTTTTTGTTTCTGTGTGTCTTTGTCAAGTGTATTGTTTTTGTGCTGTTCTGTTTGATCTTGTTTTGTGTTTTCTGTTCTCCCGTCATTAAAAATGCTCTATTTGCTATCATTCTATTTTTTGTGTCAAGGGTCCCCATTATATAAGCCCGTCTATCAGGGTTTCCACTGGGGTTCCTAGCCTCTACTTCATATTGTATTATTATTTGTTTGGATTACTTTTGCTGAATAAATTGAATTGAATTGAATTGAATTGAATTGAATTCTAAAAATTTTGATTTTCCTGTTCGATTAGTGTTATGGGTTAACAGTTTAATAACTATGTAACCTTAATGTCTGGAATGGTTTATCTTAATTTCCTTTGTTTAAGTAAGGTGGTACATAAAATCATTGAATCGTGTAATCTGATAATCATTCGACCACTTGAATACGTCAATCGCCCTTTTTAAGTTCTGGACCACCGATTGCTATGATCGCCACATAATGTCTATGATACGTTCTTTCATAAATTAAAGTTCATAATCGAATTACCATGGAGTTATGTTACAGAGTTGTTGGTATTGGACATGCTAGGGAGTGGCCTGCTAGCTCTTTAGATCTTACACCGTTAGACTTTTTCTTTTGGGGTTATGTTAAGTCCCAAGTTTTCCAGACACCACCAACTACTTTCCAAGAGGAACGGCATCACAAACGCTATTCAGGGAATCAGGTGCACTCGGATGACACGTCGAGCAGTGCTTCACATGAAGGATCGTGCTCGTCGATGCATCTTAAAACAAGGACAGCATTTTGAGGTCGAGCAGCACCATAATGCCCCATTCACAACAGACTAACAATGACTGATTCATACAAGACAATTTCTACCTTCACTGGACTATTCCATTTGTTTATCTTTTGAATAATGTGCCATACTGTTTTATTTATGACATTAAAGAGAGAAAAAGAGAGAGGATTTGCAAACAGACTTTGTAATCTGGATTTTCAAGTTGTGTCATTAACTATCAACTAATGTATTGCCAGATTTAGTTAATATTGATATGATACTGTAATAGCCAGACATTTGATACCTTTAACATGACATTTTCTTCTCAGAATGATGAGTTTGATTCCAATTATTTAAGTACAATGAGTTATTAAAGTGTCTTGCTAATATTCACCTGACAAGAAAATCAGGCATACAGGATAAACGATGTAAAACGTGTTTTGCACTTCTCTACTTATACCTTTAATATCTCAGGGAATAAATAACCGATATCGTTGTAATTTGACTATGTGATAGCCAATAAGTAGAACTAACAGAATAGGTGCAAGTCACTTATCTGTGGCCCGAGCTAGGATAATTCAGTTTCAAGTTTCTTGCTCAAAAAGCTTCTCTTAACACCCTTTTAAAGGGTATTTTAAGACATTCACAAACGATGAAGTTGATACGATTATTTAATTTAAATCAACTTTGAATTGATTTATTTGTGTGTATAGATTACGACGAGTGTGCCAGTCAACCATGCAAGAACGGGGGCACGTGCCGGAATGGCGTTGCTGGATTCTCCTGCAATTGTTATGAGCAATGGGCTGGAGTGAGGTGCGAATACGACAGGGACGAGTGCGAATCCTCACCGTGTCAAAACGGCGGGTTCTGTAGGGATCGTTTCAATAGTTTTGAGTGCACATGTACTTCGGGATGGACTGGAAATGTGTGCAACCAGAGTAAGTGTTTTTTTTCATATTAGTTTACTAATCTGCTGTTCAATTTGAGTGCTCGTTGTGTCTCAAACCGTTTACATCTAGGCTTTAATTATTAAAGGAACAACCTTAAGTCACCATTTATGCTGTATAATAAATACACACACAATTACAGAAAATGAACAAAATGGGAATTGTGGATATTCACAGATTTAGATTTTTTGAGAACAAGGATTTGTGACGAGGGATTTGTAAGGAATGTCTGGTAACTCCAAACAAATGTTTATATTAACTTCAAACAGACATTTATTTTTTTGAGAACAAGGATTTGTGACGAGGGATTTGTAAGGAATGTCTGGTAACTCCAAACAAATGTTTATTAACTTCAAACAGACATTGATTGATTGATTGATTGATTGATTGATTGATTGATTGATTGATTGATTGATTGATTGATTGATTGATTGAATGATTGATTGATTGATTGATTGATTGATTGATTGATTGATTGATTGATTGATTGATTGATTGATTGATTGATTGATTGATTGATTGATTGATTGATTGATTGATTGATTGATTGATTGATTGATTGATTGATTGATTGATTGATTGATTGATTGATTGATTGATTGATTGATTGATCGATTTGATTGATCGATTTGATTGATCGATTGATCGATCAGTTTGCCATGATCCTTTAATTTTATTTATTTATTTATTAATTGAATTTATTTTTCTAGATGTTGATGAGTGCCAGAGTAGCCCCTGTATGAATGGTGGATTTTGCAACGATGGACCCAATGGATACTCATGCATATGTCCTAATGCGTTTACAGGCAGTAGATGTGAAAGTGGTAAGTTTAAACCATAGAAATAAAATCTGCAAACCTTGGAGCCAATCGCTACTTGAGCATTTGTCCTAATGCATGTACAGGGAGTAGATGTGAAAGCAGCAAGGCGACGACTCCCCCCCCCCCCCCCCCCCCCCCCTTCCCTCCCCACCCCACCTGTTCTATGGGCCCGACCCAATGAATTTTCCACACACACTAAATAGAAATTTTTTCTTCTTCTAATATTGCCGCAGCCTGAAAAACCTTTGGTGCAAGAATTAGTTTCACATTTATCCCATGGATAGCGATCATGTCTACATATTCTGGAAACCTTTTTTTCCAAGACACCCTGAAGTGCTTAAGGAATTACATGGATGTCATTGAACCTTAAACTTTAACAAATCCAGATTAAAAACCCCAGAGGTCCGTATGCACAAAACAAATTAAACCTGGTCAAACTTTAGATCTGGTCTAAATGAAGACTAGTCCTCACAGAATGGATCTGTTAATGCTTAGATGAGATCATTCTGTATTATTAATGGACCTTGTAAGGGGAATAATGAGTGTTTTGTTAGCCTAATAGGTGACTCCAATTGTACTTTTGGACTTTATTTGGGAGTATACAGGGATATAACAGAATAAAACTGTCCTTCCAGAAGGACTAGTCCTAATTTAGACAGGTCTTAAAGTTAGGCAAAAAAAAAAAAGTTGACTTGCCCTTTCAGGGTCAAAGTCAGGGTCGGACGGTCAGATTTTTTTGTTGTTGTTGAAAATTTTTGAAAATTTACTGCACAAAAACACGTTTTAAAGATTTGTTTTTGATTTTTTTGTTTTGATTTTTAAACAAGCAGATACTACTCAAAAACACGGTTTCATCTTTCTTTATTGTTATGTGCTTCTTTTAATTTTTTTTCCAATTTTTTTTTCAATTTAAAAAAAAAAAAATAGCGACCCTGGATTTCCGAAAAATTCGGGTCGGTCGGAAAGGGCAAGTCAACTCTTTTTTTTTTGGCCTTAGATCCAGTCTAACTTGTTCTGTGCATACCAACCAGAGAGTGTTTCATTGAACCTTTGACCCTTAACCTATTAACCCATTATAATTTGTTGAACTTTGACCAACAGATGTGAATGAATGTTTCAGTAACCCATGTAGAAATGGAGCTGTCTGCAATGATCTCAGCGGCTCATTTGAATGCGTATGCCCTCCAGGATTTCTTGGAACTCTCTGCGATTTCAGTGAGTATAGTGTTTAATTAGCATACAGGGGTAGAATTTCGGCGAGAATCCATGGATTATTGCGAAATTAATGAAAATAATATCCAGAATAATCTTAACAGATTCTCGCGGTTGGTTACGAAATTCTACCCCTGGCATAGCACATTTTGATGTAGGTATGCATATCCTATGTGACCACGAGTATAGTGTTCAATTAGCGTAGCATATACTGGTGTAGGTATGCATATCCTTTGTGACCACGAGTGTAGTGTTCAATTAGCATAGCATATACTGATGTAGGTATGCGTATCCTATGTGACCACGAGTATAGTGTTCAATTAGCATATTGCATATACTGATGTAGGTATGCGTATCCTATGTGACCACGAGTATAGTGTTCAATTAGCATATTGCATATACTGGTGTAGGTATGCGTATCCTTTGTGACCACGAGTATAGTGTTCAATTAGCATATAGCATATACTGGTGTAGGTATGCGTATCCTTTGTGACCACGAGTATAGTGTTCAATTAGCATAGCATATACTGGTGTAGGTATGCGTATCCTTTGTGACCACGAGTATTGTGTTCAATTAGCATATAGCATATACTGGTGTAGGTATGCGTATCCTTTGTGACCACCAGTATAGTGTTCAATTAGCATAGCATATACTGGTGTAGGTATGCGTATCCTTTGTGACCACGAGTATAGTGTTTAATTAGCATAGCATATACTGGTGTAGGTATGCGTATCCTTTGTGACCATGAGTATAGTGTTCAATTAGCATAGCATATACTGGTGTAGGTATGCGTATCCTTTGTGACCACGAGTATAGTGTTCAATTAGCATATAGCATATACTGGTGTAGGTATATGCGTATTCTTTGTGACCACGAGTATAGTGTTCAATTAGCATAGCATATACTGGTGTAGGTATGCGTATCCTTTGTGACCATGAGTATAGTGTTCAATTAGCATAGCATATACTGGTGTAGGTATGCGTATCCTTTGTGACCATGAGTATAGTGTTTAATTAGCATAGCACATTTTGATGTAGGTATGCGTATCCTTTGTGACCATGAGTATAGTGTTCAATTAGCATATAGCATATGAAGAGCTTTGTTGCAAAAGGGCTTTGGTGCATTTTTTTCAAAAGTGAGTTTGATATAACAATGTATAGGGAAAAATCATACGTTTCAAGGAAACAAAGTATTTTTTTTCAAAACGACCTACATCTCATTGAAAACAGCCATTGAAATTGTTGTTTTGTTGCAAAAGGGCCTGTATCCAGAATTAAATCGGGATACAGGCCCTTTTGCAACAAAACAACAACTTCAATGGCTGTTTACAATGAGATGTGGGTCTTTTTGAGAAAAAAAATGACTTTATTTCGTTGAAACATATGATTGTGACCTATACATTTCTATATCAAACTTCTTCTTTTTAAATGATTAAAATAACTGATTTTTTGTGTGTGTTATTTTTTCTTTATGTACAATCAGATGGAGTTCTGTTGCAAAAGGGCCTACATCCAAATTTTCAAAAAATGTAAACATGATTTAAAATAAAATAAAAACTAGCACATTTGAAATTTATTTCAATTTAAATTAGTATGTAGTGTACCTCTTTCACAATCCATTCAGTTTTTCAATTGCTCATCTTGAATATTTAGAAACAGTTTTTTGACTTTTTCTCAATAAGAGCCAAAGTGGATGTAGGCCCTTTTGCAAAAAACCTCTTCATATACTGGTGTAGCTATGCATATCATATGTGACCATCCAGCATACGGGAACCGTAATGTCGACAGAGCATGTTCTAAAATATAACCCAATGAACATTGGATTTACTGATTTCGGACTACCTATGTCATATGTAATTTGTGACCCAACATGAGTATATGAGGCTCAACGCGGCAGTAGCTAAAGTTGTAATAAATCAAATTCATAACCAGGGCTCAAAATACACTGGGGCGAAGGGCGATTAGCCCCCAGTTTTCACAAAATAGCCCCCTGAGAAAATATTGGCCTATGGTAAAATGTAGTAAAGGAGGCGATTTTTAGCAGAATTTGCTCAAAATAGCCCTCATAGCCAAAAAGGTATTTTAACCCCTGTTCATAACAAGTCTTATTTCTGATCTTTGACCTCACCAACTTGATGTTGCACAGAGCATACACTACCTTAACACTTTCCACGCGGCAGGCGGCTGCAGACGACATTCCAAAATTTCACAAAATGTTTCAAAAATGTCAAAATTATTGAATTTCATTACCATATTTGGAATCACCATGAGAAATGCATTGACATAAGTACAAACATGCCCAGTATTAGTTCAGTAATCCATGAGATAGACTTTTGGGAAATTTTTCTGAAAATCTGTTTTGAATATGGTAAAACTAATAGCCACGTTGAAAGTGTTAATTGCCAATGAGTACAAAAATGTATGGCTTGCCTATTTGTTACTGATTGAACTGAAGAAGACCCGTCTTGCACAAATGAAACCCAGGTTCAATTCTAGCTTTGGTTGTATGAAACCCCTTCACCCAGGAGGTACGAAAGAGCGATGCAGCTTACGCCAACAAAAATAAATTGATATGTTGTCCTCGACCGCCCGCTCGTCAGATTTAGGGCCGCTCCGATTTTTTTTTCAGATACTTTTTTTTCTCTTTCAGATACTACTTTTTTCAGATTTGTTTTCTTCTTTTTTTCAGATATTTTTTTCCTCCAGATTTTTAAATATATTTAACAGTTGAAATTTGAGCTTTTGAGCTTCCGCTGGTATAAGAAAATTAAATTTTAAAAGAAATTACAAAAAAGCCAACCCTCCTCTCTCAGAGCTGTGGAGGACAACATAACTTCTTTTTTTGCCTTACAACACCTTCACTTTCTGGAATAATTATGTAATACCCTTCACATTGTACCCTTCACACTCTAATGGAATCAAGTGTATTATAATATAGGGTGTGCAGGGTATTCAACAATTATGCCTACTTTTTTTACATTTTAAAACCCTGCATGGGTGGGTTTAACTATTGTGCAAATCGTAACACAGGTTTTGACACTTTTCCCCCTCAGATCGTAATGACTGCACATCTAATCCTTGTGCCAATGGCGGAACTTGCACGGACGGAGCAAATCGCTTTGATTGCACGTGCCTGCCTGGATTTAATGGCGCAAATTGTGAGATTGGTAAGTTTTGATTTTATTATGGGACAAAAAAAACACCTGTTCTACGGGCAAACAGACCTCTCAGGTGGTCAGTCGGTCAGGCATTTTATTTCTATAGGTCAAACATTTCCCACTTTTTTCACGTTTATTTTCCCAACATTTTCTTAAATAATTGTAAAATTTGAACAAAATGGCCTGTAGAACAGTTTTTGTCTCGCCTGAACTTGTTCAGAAAGAGACTTAGTGGCCACTTTTTTGTCTGTCTGTCTGTCTGTCTGTCTGTCTGTCCGACCTAAGAGACAAGAAATCTGGAGATCCGTAAGGCCTATCTTGATGGGACTTGGTGTAGGGAAGGGGGGTGGTGCGTTCTGTTGCTGATTGAATTTTCAAGGTCATTGGAGGTCATTCAAGGTCATCGGGTCAAATATGCTTAAAACTTTTGTGACGCGTTGTAACGCGATATCTAGAGATCCGTAAGGCCTATCTTGATGGGACTTGATGTCAGGGAAGGGGGTGGTGTGTTCTTTTGCTGATAAGATTTGCAAGGTCATTCAAGGTCATCGGGGTCAAATATGGGGTCAAATAGATCCATAAGGCCTATATTGATGAGATTTGGTGGAGGGAAGGGGAGTGGTGTGTTCTTTTTGCTGAATAAATTTTCAAGGTCATCAGAGGTCATTCAAGGTCACCGGGGTCAAATAAGATCCGTAAGGCCTATCTTGATTGGCTTTGGTGGAGGGAAGGGGGGTGATGTATTCTTTTTGCTGAGTAAATTTTCAAGGTCATCGGAGGTCATTCAAGGTCATCTGGGGTCAAATAAGATCCGTAAGGCCTATCTTGATGGGATTTGGTGGACGGAAGAGGGATGGTGTGTTCTTTTTGTTGATTAATTTTTCGAGGTCATCAGAGGTCATCTGGGGTCAAATAAGATCCGTAAGGCCTATCTTGATATGATTTGGTGGATGGAAGGGGGTTGGTGTGTTCTTTTTGCTGAATAAATTTTCAAGGTCATCGGAGGTCATCTGGGGTCAAATAAGATCCGTAAGGCCTATCTTGATAGTATTTGGTGGACGGAAGAGGGATGGTGTTTTTTTTTTGCTGATTGATTTTTCGAGGTCATCTGAGGTCATCTGGGGTCAAATAAGATCCGCAAGGCCTATCTTGATGTGATTTGGTGGAGGGAAGGGGGTTGGTGTGTTCTTTTTGCTGATTAAATTTTTCAAGGTCATCAGAGGTCATTCAAGGTCAAATAAGATCCGTAAGGCCTCTCTTGATGGGATTTGATGGAAGGAAGCTGGATGGTGTGTTCTTTTTGCTGATTAATTTTTCAAGGTCATCTGGGGTCAAATAAGATCCGTAAGGCCTAACTTGATGGGATTTGGTGGAGGGAAGGGGGATGGTGTGTTCTTTTTGCTGAATAAATTTTCAAGGTCATCAGAGGTCATTTAAGGTCAAATATGGGGTCAAATAGATCAGAAGGGCCTATCTTGATGGTACTTGGTATCAAATCAAATCAAATCAAAATAAATAAATAATTAAATTAAATTAAATTAAATTTAAAATAAAATAAAATAAAAATAAAATAAGAAATAAAATAAAATAAGAAATACAATCAAATAAGAAATAAGAAAATAAGAAATAAAATAAAATAAAATAAAAAATAAAATAAAATAAAATAAGAAATAAAATAAAATAAAACAAAATTAAAAATAAATTAAATTATAAAATAAAATAAAATAAAAATAAAATAAAATAAGAAATAAAATAAAATAAAATAAAATAAGAAATAAAATAAGAAATAAAATAAAATAAGAAATAAAATAAAATAAGAAATAAAATAAAATAAGAAATAAAATAAAATAAAATAAAATTAACTAAAATACTGAAAAATATCAAATCAATAAAAAAAATTAAAAAATTAAAAAAATTAAAAAAATAAAATGGAAAAAATAAATAAATAAATAAATAAATAAAATTAAATAAAATTGAATACTGAAAAATATCAAATCAAATTAAATTGAACTGAACTGAACTGAACTGAACTGAACTGAACTGAACTGAAATGAAATAAAATATGAGCAGTTCAGAATTAATTCCTACAATAGATCGCACAAGAAAGCGGTCGCGAAAGAAGGTGAGACTAGTGGTTCGAGAACCGCCTTGTTTTGTTTGTTTGTTGTTGCCTTAAGCACAGTTTTTAATTCCAGTTAATCGTGTCACACCCAATCACCCCCACTTTTTTCTTATCAAAATTGAGATTTTGGTATCCAAGAAAGCCCGTATTTTCCTCATCGTTACCCTATAACATGTAATCTGACCCGCATCTATATAAATAAAGTCCGTTTGGTAACTTTTTCATGAATGAATAATGAATGAATGAAGTAATGAATTCGATATCGATTATTAAACATGGATCTTTTTAAAACAACATTTTCTGTTTCTCTTTCTCAGATGTCAATGAGTGTATAAGCCAGCCGTGTTTAAATGGTGCTACTTGTACGGATGAAATGGATCGTTTCCACTGCACGTGCCCACTGGGTTTCCGTGGCGACCGCTGTGAAGAAGGTAAGTGACTGAGACGTGGATCGATATGAGATTGAACGAGGCAGATACCATTGTATGATAATTCTTGAAAAACGATTTGTCCAAATTATTAACCATTATGAAATGAGCTTCCTCTTAGATCTTTTTTACTCTTTTTTCCAGACATAAATGATTGTGCGATACTCCCCTGCCAGAATGGATTCTGCCGAGATGGTGCCAATACCTTTCAGTGTATATGTAATGCCGGATGGACCGGTACATACTGTGAAGTAGGTAAGTCAAATTAATAAGAAATAGATGATTATGGCCTATGTCCATGCCAGAATGGATGCTGCCAGCTGTCAGTGTTAGTCGGTAAGTTCACAATTAGAATTGGTCATAAAGTCAAAAGATTGAATTTTGAACTAGGGTTGGGAGGAGGAGAGGGGAGGGGGTTGAAAGATATATAAGGCTATTTTAAACAAATCATTTGTCTCAAAACTCCCGCGCGCTTTAGGTAATTGATGCGCGTTAGAAAAGAGAAGATTTTTTAAATTTTTTTTTATTATTTTTAAAAAAATCCCAAAATTTCACCAATTTTTTAGATTTTCATTGATCACATCATTTTAAATACAGGTCACTTTTACAAAGATTTCAATATTTTATATTTTAAAAAAACCACCGCATTCCCCATTAGGTTTTGAAAAACTGAAGAGCTTTGAGACAAAAGGGTTTTTTAAACCTAATAAAGTGGAGCTATCTGTATATAAGCATCGCCTTCCTACAATTCTACACGATACAGGTTTTTTTCATGGTTTGGTCACTATCAACCCTCATAGTTATTTTCATCTGTTAGTCATTTCCTATTTCTACAGATATGATTCATAAATATTGCCCGAACCGTTATTGATTTGGACCTATTTCATATAACACTAGAGGATTCGCAATAGGCTAATCACAAAGATTGTGGCATCGTTGGGATGTTATTGGTTTCGCTGCGATATAATGGACTTCAAAGCTTTGAAGCGACCAAAGCAGCAACTCATCCGCAAATAGCATGCAGTCCATCTATGACTTTTAAATTACTCGAAAAAATAGCGTGCCATCTTAACAAGTGACACAAATTGATCATCATTTCTTCTGAGTTTTTATCCTTCTTGCATTAATAAATAAGGGGGGGGGGAGATTTGGATGACAGGAAAAAGAGATCTGTGTCCCTATTCTGGATATGAACTGCCTTTCAATGCAATTTAAGATGCAGTTTAGCATATAACCATATGTGTCACAGATCAGTTTAACATTTCAAATCACTGCTGTGGAAGATATTACTTTGACTGAAATGGCACTGCGGCCAAAATACTATAATGTTCTAGCACTCTCTAATTATTCAAACGGTCTTCATTTCTTTATTTACAGATATAAACGAATGTTCTAGCACTCCCTGTCAGAATGGTGGGGCTTGTCTGAACGAGGGCAATCGTTTCACATGCATCTGCCCAAATGGGTTTGCAGGGTTGCTCTGCCAAACTGGTAAGTTGCGGGGAATATTAACAAAAACACTATTTTTGTGCTCACATCCTTGTGGCTAATTTTGATTTTTTTTTCTTCACCTTTTTATCAATGTGCTCATTTTTAAAGTTAAAACATTTACCAAATGTCATTGATAAGGGGTTATACAAACAGCTCATTTTGATTGTAACATTTTGTTTCTCAATGACATTTTTATCTTCTCTATACGCCTGCAGAAGTCAATGAATGTTCACCTGGTGTTTGTCAAAACGGTGGTATTTGTGTTGATCTCGTCAACAGCTACCGATGCGATTGTAGTGGAGACTTTACCGGACCTAACTGTGAAATATGTGAGTACACAAACAATGTAATTCTTATATTTGTATCATTTAACAAATGTTTATGAAAGTTTTGCAAAATTTGAATTCTTGTGTGGAAATTATTAGAAAATTTACCATTTTGAAGAAGAAAACAAATGTTTGATAGTGACTGACCTACCTGCCTGTAGAACAAGTATGTTGTTTTTGTTATTGCCTTGTGTAAAATGCCTAACCCCTATGAGAACTACCTGCTGATTGGTCAGAAATATTTATACATCATTTGTTCCACCAATCAGAGGTATTGTTAGAAGGATTGTGTCACTGGTACAGATTTGAGTTTAAAAAATCAGAAGCAGTATTTTGATTGGTTATTTAAATTAATATATTTTGTAATGAACCAATCATAAACATTGTTAAATAGCAGTGTGCAATATATACTATTTTATTTGTGTTGCAATTCCAAATATTGCGTAGCATTTCATCACATCTGTATGCAATACAATTGGGAAATTGATTAGCAATTCTTCAAAATTGTGTAGCATTTCGCTATGCGATACCGGATATATTGCACACTGTTAAATAGGCAGCTAGTGCTCAGGGGGTTAACAATTTTAAATCCTTTTCTCTCCATCGTGCATCAGCTTTAGCATGCGAGACTCGGCTCAGCATCTCCACAAACGGTCGGGTCGCAATAACGTCCGGAAACTACCCTTCCGATTACGAAGCAAATACAGATTGCACCTGGATATTCACCGCTCAGAACACGGGAACGCGACTACGTGTCGTCATCAAAGATTTTGAGACGGCCGACTTGACGGATCAGGTCGTATTTGGGAGCCAGACAGACCCTACAGACCTGTCTACGATCATCAGAACCTACTGGGGTCCAATGCAACAGTTCCCATTGGTGTTCATCAACCCGACGTCCTCGATGTGGATGACGTTCAAGACGAATGCTGTTTCGCAGTCGCGAGGATTTGATATAGAGATCCAAGATGAAACGTATGGTAAGGAGAAAGGAATGAGGGGGAGGGGGTACAAACAAAGGTTGGAGGTCACTTCTGAAATCTTTGGTAGTCCAAAAAGGGGCTGTTTTAATGTGGAAATTCTGGACAATCCCATGGTGTTTTTTCCTGGAAATTTTCTTGGGTGAAAGTATTAGTATTGAAAATAAAATGTTGACTGTTTTTCTGTATAATTATTGTATCAGTGGTTTATTTTTGATTTAACTGGTCACAAATGTATATTTTCTGCAGAAAAATGAACAATTTGTGGAACATCAATGGGAAGAAACTGTATAATTTATAATTTTTACGAAAATAAATGTATTTGAAAATTAAATCATTTATATGGTTTATTTTCCTGTGTTGTTTCCCCTTTAGGTGGCAGTCAGTATGCTTGCCTCGGTAGCCCATGTCTCAATGGTGGGCGGTGTGTGAACCAAGGAGCAACATTCCGCTGTATATGTCTGTCTCCATATGTCGGAAACATATGCCAAGATACTGCTGGTAATTACTACTGATGACACTGTTGCTTTCTTACATCATCTCTGATTAGTCACTTTCATGATGGATGACACTGTTGCTTTTCTTACATCATCTCTGATTAGTCACTTTCATGATGTGATTAATAAATGCTGCCTTTAAAACATCCCACAGCAGCCTTAGCGATCTTCCCTGACCACATAGCGGTTTGCAAAAAATTAAACATGGAACCACCATAGAATTTCAATCCGCTAAATATCCGCCCTCCACTCTCGTGGCCATAACTTGGAGCTATTAGCGATTGAAGAGCTCCCTCATGTAGCTTGAAACGTACTGAATGATTCCCAGTTTTCAAAACTAGCTTTTAAAACTAGCTTCATTGTGTAGAGCTTGACACTGGTTTTAGTATTTTCGTAAAAGAAGAATGGGATTAGCAAGGAGCAATACAAGTTACTATTGCACATGCTTGTGTCATAACACATTCTTCTCAACTCTTGGGACAGCACAAAAGTAAACATTGGACAGCAGGGTTTCTGTCTATGCAAGGCCTTATGCACACGGTCTATGTAGTGACAGTATGGGCTGTGTCAACAATTCAGTAATGGTTGTAAACATTTTATATCATAATATAAACCATCGCTATGTATTATGGGATACACGCTAAGGCTGCTGTGATAACATCCTGTGATCGGTTAAATACATGATATAAGGCCCAAAACAAAACAAAGTTTGTTGTTTCCAGTAGCAAGCCTGAAACCCGAAATGCTGGTGGGTTTTTTGTGCTCAAATTCATAGTGGAGATTTTCATTTTTGTGTTTTCCATATGTGGCCAATCACCATCTTGAAACATGTTGGACTCAATTTTGACAAAAGATGGTGCAATAATTTGTTCCCATTGTTTCTATAAACAAATTGAATGTGCTAGAATCAAGTGTCTCAGTGAATTGCACGTGCACTGCTGGAAACAAACTTGTTTTTTGTTGTTGGCCTAATCACATGAGTAACCAATCACTATTGACTTTATTACAAATTCTCTGATTGGTAAATTACAAGTTTGAGTAACAAATCACTGGTGCCTATATCACAGCAAGCACCATTCACATAATGGTATAATCATCTAGGTAATCAATCAGTCTAACACACTCTATTTGGTAATTGCCTACTATCAAATATCTGAGTATCCAATCACTGCTGCTTATATAGCATGCTTTTTGATTGGTCACTTACGGTATAATCCGGCAAGTAACCAATCACTGAGTTCTTCTGTCACATAGTCTCTAATTGGTCAATGTCAGGATATAATCATCTGAATAACCAATCACTGCTGATTTTATTTAGATCATTGATTCAATTTTAATTATTGTATGAATTGGACTGTTTCCCCAGGACAACCATCTTGTCTTAGCGGACCTTGTGCAAATGGCGGAACTTGCATTCAGACTAGCAATGGGCACACTTGTAGCTGTCGGTCAGGTTTCACTGGACAGAACTGCCTACAAGGTATGTCCCAGGGGGTACAGGGGAGAGGGCTAGGTGAGGGGTAACAGGTACCCAATCTTGACGGGGGACAGGGAGAGGGCTAGGTGAGGGGTAACAGGTACCCAATCTTGACGGGGGTACAGGGGAGAGGGCTAGGTGAGGGGTAACAGGTACCTAATCTTGACCGGGGTACAGGGGAGAGGGCTAGGTGAGGGGTAATGGGTACCCAATCTTGACGGGGGTACAGGGGATAGGGCTAGGTGATTGGGTAACAGGTACCCAATCTTGACGGGGGACAGGGAGAGGGCTAGGTGAGGGGTAACAGGTACCCAATCTTGACGGGGGTACAGGGGAGAGGGCTAGGTGAGGGGTAACAGGTACCTAATCTTGACCGGGGTACAGGGGAGAGGGCTAGGTGAGGGGTAATGGGTACCCAATCTTGACGGGGGTACAGGGGATAGGGCTAGGTGATTGGGTAACAGGTACCCAATCTTGACGGGGGTACAGGGGAGATGGCTAGTCTTAGCGGACCTTGTGCAAATGGCGGAACTTGCATTCAGACTAGCAATGGGCACACTTGTAGCTGTCGGTCAGGTTTCACTGGACAGAACTGCCAACAAGGTATGTCCCAGGGGGTGCAGGGGAGAGGGCTAGGTGAGGGGTAACAGGTACCCAATCTTGACGGGGGACAGGGGAGAGGGGCTAGGTGAGGGGTAACAGGTACCCAATCTTGACGGGGGTACAGGGGAGAGGGCTAGGTGAGGGGTAACAGGTACCTAATCTTGACGGGGGTATCGGGGAAGAGGGCTAGGTGAGGGGTAATGGGTACCCAATCTTGACGGGGGTACAGGGGAGAGGGCTAGGTGAGGGGTAACAGGTACCCAATCTTGACGGGGGTACAGGGGAGAGGGCTAGGTGAGGGGTAACAGGTACCTAATCTTGACGGGGGTACAGGGGAGAGGGCTAGGTGAGGGGTAATGGGTACCCAATCTTGACGGGGGTACAGGGGAGAGGGCTAGGTGAGGGGTAACAAGTACCCAATCTTGACGGGGGTACAGGGGAGAGGGCTAGGTGAGGGGTAACAGGTTCCCAATCTTGACGGGGGTACAGGGGAGAGGGCTAGGTGAGGGGTAACAGGTACCCAATCTTGACGGGGTACAGGGGAGAGGGCTAGGTGAGGGGTAACGGGTACCCAATATAGACGGGGGTACAGGGGAGAGGGCTAGGTGAGGGGTAACAGGTACCCAATCTTGACAAAGGTAAGGGGGGACAATGCAAATGACAGTTCTTTACTTCAGATACATATGTAGTTGTCATCCAAGTTATACTGGAAAGAAATGCCAACAACGTAAGCCCTAGCGGGTACATTAGCAACGGGTTCACAAATGGTGGCACTTGTAATAGGCATAGCACACATAACATTCAAATGATTGAGACATGTACAAAATTGGATTCAAATGAAAGATTGCAATGAAAGATTTATTTTCCAAAAAGAATTATGACAATCGGTCAATGCATTCTTGTGGTACGGTGTTTTGAGATACTCGGAAAATGGCCGAAAACCTGCCAAAAATAGTAACAATGCCCACAAATATAATTTATCAGGATTTAGAGAGCTCAATTTGTTAATAATGTAACTTTCAAAATACCATTTACACATATTTCTTTAACAATTGAATATCTATATACCATGTTAAATTAAAAAATATGGTAACATTATATTGCATTAAGCTAAAATAACCTAGTGAAATTGGTCATTTTGACCAGTTTTACTGACTGCAATCAAAAAAATGACTTAAGTCCAGCTAATTAATATGCGTAAATGTTATAAATCCAGATGTGAATGGTGTATTGCAATCAAACTTGGTATTATGGCTAATTGTACGATATTCAATCTTTTAAACTATAATTTAGTTTCATAAGCTCATTAAATATGCAAATTAGCTAATTATCTATTCAAGTCATTGATATGCAAATGAGCAATGTCCGACAATTTTTTTCCCATCATAAGAGTGATCGGTAATAGATATATAACATGTATACCCAATTTGATTGACAAATATTGATGGATTTAGAAATTAAACAAGCTTTTCCATTTCATAAATACCCATATTCAAATTCTCAGTCTTTTCCTCACAAGAGGCACTCAAAGGATGCAAAAACTGAGCATATCACTAAATTGATTGAAGTGTTTAGTACAATATCTCAGGTTAGGTTTATTTAAATCGGCCCAATATATTCAAGTTCAGAGCCAATTTCAAAAATTGGTAAAAACAGTCATAACTAAAAAACCTGATGATAAGTATTTATACCTGGATCAAGGTTATATAGTCCAAGGTCATGACTACCATATATGGCAAGCTCACTGCCCTACAGGCAGTGCCTCTCGTGAGGAAAATTAATTTTATATAGGGATGTTTTTCAAAGTGGAGCTGCATACATTATATGAAAAGATTGTTTTGAATAAGGGCTTACAGACCACTCCTACATGTTACTCATTTTGCATGATTAATTAATCCAAATATTGTATGGCTGTCTTCATGACTTGGATTAGTGCATCCATGCACGCCAATTGAGGCAACAATACAAAACCACATCCATTCAATAATGCAAAATGAGTAACAGGTAGAAGTGGATGTAGGGCTTTATGCAACACAGCTATTCATGTGTTGTTGTTCACTGGTGTAATGCTCCCAGTGGCAGACTCTGTGTGTGTGCATTGTGCTATGCCTACTTGTAATATAAATGGACCATAAATATTGAATGCGCTAGACAGAATTGTGAACAAGCTAAGACCAAGAGGAATATAGGGAGGTGAAGGAATCCGATATGGCCATGCAAAACCCTGGCAAGCTAGCTGGCAAGGAAGTGCAATCATCTTTTAATCAGGAATACTATTAAGCATTTACAAAAGGTTACATGGCTGTTTTAAGGATTAGACAGTGGAGAAACCCATAGGTGGTGTGATTAAAACGTTACATTACAGTGTTAGTAACCCTAACCCCGGTTTAGGGTCTTTGAACAGGAAAAAACACAAATTAAATCGCCAGGAACCTGCCGGGATTCTATCCGGGGACCCTCCGTTCTCAAGCACCACGTCCCACCCACTAAGCCACTGCCCTTAGCTACACATTCGCGCAGTATACTGCGCCCATTATACTACGTCATCGAAAACGGGTGGCGCATGCGCTTGGAGAGGGACTTAGGTTTAGCATTTTTTAGCACTCAGGGGGGTTAGGGTTAATATTTTTTAAAAACCTCTTATTTGATCTATTCTGTTTGTTGTTTGTTATCCGAGTTGTGCAGGGCCAAATACAGATCACAAGTATTCCTTTTGCTTTATTCTTATCTTGCAGTGGTATCACCCTGTAACAGTGGGCCGTGTCTAAACGGAGGTCTATGTTCAAACACCCAGGCAGGATTGTTTATCTGCAACTGTCAAAATGGCTACACCGGCACACGATGTGAAAACCAACCAGGTAAGTTGCTGAAAAAAAATATCACAAAGCAATTATTTTTAGCTCACTTTGGTAACCCAATGTAACAGCAGGCTTTGTTTAAAGGAAGGTATTACACTCAATTTGAATTCATCAATGCTGGTGGCAACACCGGCACACGATCTGAATTCCAACCAGGTAAGTTGCTGAAAAAAATATCACGAAGCAATTATTTTTATCTCACTTTGGTAACCCAATGTAACAGCAGGCTTTGTTTAAAAGGGAGGTATAACACTCAATTTGAATTCATCAATACTGGTGGCAACACCGGCACACGATGTGAATTCCAACCAGGTAAGTTGCTGAAAAAGTGTCTGCTAGCATTATTTTCTTCCGCACCATCGTATCCCAGTTTAACAGCAGGCTGTGTTTAAAGGATGGTCTACAAACACTCAATTTGATCAATAATTCTTCAAAAACTGGTGTCAACACAGGCACATGATGTAAATTCCAAGAAGATAAGTTTACTAAAATGAAGAGGTATTTTGCAAAAGGGCTATGGTGCATTTTTTCAAAAAATGAGTTTGATATAGAAATGTATAGGGAAAAATCATATGTTTCAAGGAAACAAAGTCATTTTTTTCAAAAAGACCTACATCTCATTGTAAACAGCCATTGAAATTGTTGTTTTGTTGCAAAAGGGCCTGTATCCAGAATTAAATCGGGATACAGGCCCTTTTGCAACAAAACAACAACTTCAATAGCTGTTTACAATGAGATGTAGGTATTTTTGAAAAAAATGACTTTATTTCCTTGAAACATATGATTGTGACCTATACATTTCAATATCAAACTTATTTATTTGAAATGATTAAAATAAATGATTTTTTGTGTGGGGTATTTTTTCTTTATGTACAAACAGATGGAGTTTTGTTGCAAAAGGGCCTACATCCAAATTTTCAAAAAATGTAAACATGATTTTAAAAAAAATTAAAACTAGCACATTTAAAATTTATTTCAATTTCAATTATTATGTAGTGTACCTCTTTCATAATCCATTCAGTTTTTCAATTGCTCAACTTGAATATTTAGAAACAGTTTTTTGACTTTTTCTCAATAAGAGCCAAAGTGGATGTAGGCCCTTTTGCAAAATACCTCTTCAAATAGAGTTTGACAACAACAAAAAAATTAATATAATTGAGAGAGAGAGACTTTGATCATGAAGTGGAGTGTATTTCAAAATTGAGCCAAACAATTTGTGTTGAGGTCAAACCAAAATTTAAGTCTTTTTCTTTTTGCAGGTCAAAACCAATTTCTTATATAAAATCACTTGTCTTTTTCACGTATGACATGTATGACCAATGTCCATAGACAGCGCATTGGATCATTCGCAGACCATGGATATTCACAAATCTTTCAAAGCAGCTTGTTGCATGCGTCTTTATGCCTGTAATTTCAACCCCTATATTTTGTATATATTTAATTAATTTATTTCTTATATAACAGAGTCTGTAGATACATACGATCCACGAGTCCTCTGAAGCTTGTTGTATGCATCCACGCATGCGCATCTTTAACCACCAATATTTTGTGTATATTTAGGTTCATCCTGTCAGAGCAATCCATGTTCAAATGGCGGCACCTGTTCGGACATCATTGGCGCAAACCCTCCAGCGTACATCTGTGCATGCACTCAAGGTTTCCAGGGTACACGCTGCGAAACATCAGGACCAGGTACTGAGTCATGATTTACATGGGAACACTGCTGCATTTTCTGTCACGTTGTCCTTTTTAGTCTGCCTGCTGAATTCGGCATGAAGACGTTTCTATCTAGTGCAAAATTCTGCAACTATTCTTGCACACCTGCAGAATTCAGCTTACCCTGTGCGTTTATATTTCAGAAGCATGTGTCCACATTGCAACTTTCGCGTTCTTCATTTTTTTATAGCATTCTGGAGGAGTAGGGTCCTGTGTACACCACAGAATTCAGCACCCCATGTCTTATATAGAAATTCATGTTCTTATACTTTCAGCTAGCTTGGATTGTTCGCATGACTGTATAAGATGCAGCTTTCGCACTTGTCTTTCTTCCAATCAGGCCCGTGATTTTGTATTTGTTCTTGCAAAATGGAAGGATCTGAGTGGGAGTGAAAGTTTCATTTTTGAATGAGTTTAGAATTTTTTGTTGCTCGTTTAGCCTACACCATTTTAGTTGACAATCTTGTTTTAATAACCAAATTTTTATTCTTCAAAAAACTCTTTACATAAGGATCATCTTTGACTGTGTAACTTGCATTGTATTCTTTGCTATTTATTCTTTTTTTACATTTTCCTCCTCAGCCTACACCATTTTATAAGACAAGCTTGTTGTAATAAACATTTCTTTATTCGTAAACAAAAAACCTAGCCGCCTTGCATAAGGAACACCTTTGACCGTGCGTAACTTGCATTTTATTCGTTGCTATTTATTCCTTTTTTACATTTTCCTCCTCAGCCTACACCATTTTATAAGACAAGCTTGTTGTAACAAACATTTTTTATTCTTAAAAAAACTCTAGTCACTTTGCATAAGGAACACCTTTTGACTGTGTGTATCTTGCATTTTATTCGTTGCTATTTATTCCTTTTTTACATTTTCCTCCTCAACAAAGGCATCATATTTCCCTGCCAGAGCAACCCCTGTATAAATGGTGGTGTATGTACAAATGTATTACCGGGTCCGTCGACCTATATTTGTCAATGCCAAGATGGCTATGGTGGGACACAATGTGAACTAAGTAAGCAAGGGACTACTCTCAAATAGGTCTCCCGTTCTGAATACATCATAGGGCAGCAATTGGTTTACATATGATTTGTTATGTACAATTATAGCTGCCTTGTGCTTTATTTTGTACGGTGGACCTTGTGATGACATTGCTGTAATTTGTTGGAACTAATAACATAGTGTAGTTCATGCTTATTAACAAAAACTACAATTGTTTGTACTCAAATAAAAAAAAATAGAATTCGTCAACCGATTTCATGAAAAGGAACAGAGAGATGAAAAATAAATTATTAATGAAAATAAATAAAAACAATCAAATTGAATGATTAATTACTATAATATAATATATTATGTTATAATATAATAATCAACTGATCCCTCTTGCTCCAACCCAGGATAAGACAAAATGAATATGTTATTGTGTGCCTGGAATTTGATTTTAGCCACACCTTTGTTTGAAAACTGTCAATGTAAATGAATGGGAACTTTCTTCTTAGAACAAGTTCAGTGCTTAGCTTCTCTGCCAGCCTGTCTGTATCTCCCCCTGCTTTATATTGAGAAAACATTAACTTGTCATATTTTGACTATTTAACTTTTACATCAACACTTTGTAAAAAATGTATTAAAATCATTCAACATTCAGTTAGTAAGAATCAAGGTATTTTGTGGTTTTGAAAATAACGATAATAATCTTGATATTTATTAAGTTGTACGATTCATTGGAAATTCCCATGGCATTCTGCAGTTAAAATGGAATATGACCTCTTTTTTCTCCTTATTTATTTAAGGAATGTTTGTTTAATAGGGATATATTTATTATGCACTGTTAGTTTAAAGCCTTCTCTATTTGTTATTTTTTCCAATCTATACTTGTTGTGTTTATTGAGGCTTTTCTCTTTTAGACTATTGTAGTATTTGCATGTCTATCAGGCATATTTTTAAGGGCTTAGTTACTCAATGTACTAGTGGTACTTCTCACAAAATGCATGGCTGCTGTTTGGTTAGCAATAATAGAGATAAAGCATAGCCCATTATGAGCAAAGATTGTAAAAGCCCTTGAAGACACTTAACCACCAGTAAAAGTGGCCATGTTTTCAGCTTGTAGACTTAGATTAGTTTTAAGTCATGTTATTTTCATTGACTGACAGACCGACTGACCAACTGATTGACTGACTTGCCATCCGTCTGACCAACAGATCGACGAACCGACCAATTGTCCAACCAACAATCCAACTAACTGTCCAACCGACTATCCAACCAACTGACCAATCGACTGATCGATCGACTAACAGTCGATCGATTGATTGTTTGAGTTTGCTCACAACCAGTCAAACTTTACTAACACTTGGTTAAACTTAAACAAATTCTTGTACTGTTGATTGTAATTGATTTTCATCTATGTAATTAATTTATTCTAGCTTTTAAATGGTTATAACATTGATACTGTGTACAGGCAATTAAGCTATATTTTACACTATACCCATTTTCTTATGACTAAATTTAATTTGATTTATTTTATTTTCCTATCATCGCTTACATCGACATCGTCTCATCAGGCATTTTGCCATGCCAAAGCAACCCATGTATAAATGGCGGCGTTTGCACCAATATTTCGCCCGGCCCATCGGCATATTTTTGCCAATGCCAAGCGGGCTTTTCCGGGACGCAGTGCGAAATAAGTAAGCAAATTATCATCTTGTTGTTTTTGTTGTGGCATTGTGGTAGGTGCTAAAGCACTGCAGTAGTTTGCAAACTCCCATGAATCCTAGACATGGGTGCAAATCACTTGAAATGAGGAGAACATCTTCCCAGATTTTGGCAAATTTGAACTCTCTTTTTGTTCTTTTCAGTCACTCTTTGGCAACTGTGCGGTCCATATCTTCCCAGATTATTCAAGACATTTATGTTACATATCCTGGGCTACATTGACTTTGCTCTAGTGTGTTGTGCAGCTATAAACCATTTGGCTTTAGTTAAGGACAGTGGCGTAGCTCGGGGGGGGGGGGGGGGGGGCAGGGGGAAATGCCCCTCCCCCTGATGGAAAAAACACATTTGTGCCCCCACCCCCAACAAAATAATAGTGACCCAAATAGTCAAAACGAGGTGACTGGGTTTTTTTGGGGGGGGGGGGGGGGGCTACCTTTTTTTTTGGGGGGGCAGCCTTTTTTTTGGGGGGGGGGCAACCTTTTACGAATATTTCGGAAATCTTGCCCTCCTGAAAAAAATCCTAGCTATGCCACTGGTTAAGGAAGTACTGTTTTTTTGTTTTTTTGCATGTTTTTGCTGGCTATACTTGTTTTTACCATCGGCTTTGCTGATAGTTGCATGAAGCACTACAGCTGTAGTGCTTATGCAACTATTAAACATATGGCTTTAGTTAAGGAACTACTGTGGTTTTATTTTGCAAGTTTTTGCTGGCTATACTCGTTTTATCATTGATAGATTACACTTAATTTTATTTTATTTATTTTATTTTCCTATCATCGCTTACATCCGCATCATCTCAGCAGGCATCTTGCCATGCCAAAGCAACCCTTGTATAAATAACGGCATTTGCACAAATTTAACGCCCGGCCCATCGGCATATTTTTGCCAATGCCAAGCGGGCTTTTTCGGGACGCAGTGCGAAATAAGTAAGCAAATTGTCATATTGGTTTTTTTTGTCGTGTCGTAGTGGCAGGTGCTTATGCAGTAGTTTGCAGACTCCCATGAATCCTTAAGGCATGGGTGCAAATCCCTTGAGAATGAGGGGAAGATTTTCAAGGAATGTATGTTGCATATCCTGGGCCACCATTGGCTTTGAAATTTTGCTTTATGCAGCTATAAACCACTTGCTTGTAGTTAAGGAACTACTGTGGTTTTATTTTGCATGTCTTTGCTGGCTATACATGTTTTTATCATCGGCTTTGCTATAGCACTTGATTTATGCAGCTATAAATCATTTGCTTTTAGTTAAGGAACTACTGCAGTTTTATTTATTTTGATTTTGCTGGCTATACATGTTTTTACCATTGGCTTTGCTATAGTGTTTTATATGCAGCTATAAACATTTGCTTTTAGCTAAGGAGTTACTGCGGTTTTATTTTGCATGTTTTTGCTGGCTATACATGTTTCATTGCTGAGCATTGTAAGAGCTTTGTCAGAGTTGGATTATTAGAAAATGTAATTATCTATAGCGTGAATGTAGCGTGTGAACCTGACCCTAACCCTAACAGAATAAGTTGTTGAAAACGGCTAAATCTGAAAGAGTCACTTGTGTCAACCCTATATGGCCTTGTATCGTAGAAATAGTTGACTTTTGGAGCTCGGAAGGCTCTTATATTCGATGTAAGCAACCTGTTTTTGGCCTCTTGTACTGTCTTTTGAAAATCGGTTTTGAATAACATCAAAAGTCTATGTCTGAAAGTGTGAGAAAGACTATGTCTGCCCCAGTTTTGTTACATTTATGTAGATTCTTTGATCCATGTATGCAGTCAGTCCCGTCTATAAACTCAATAGTGAGTTCTTACTAATGATTGATTTTAAAAATGATTGATGAATCAATCAATTTTCAGGTCAGTTCCCTTGCACCAGTAACCCATGTCTGAATGGAGCTACGTGTACCAACATTGGCAACTCTCTATTCCGCTGCAGTTGCGTAACAGGGTTTGCAGGATCGGTCTGCGAGATTGACATATGTAAGATTTATTGACTATTGATTAATATTGATTTTTATTGATGAGTTATAATTTATTGGGGATTTTCAACTTGTTTTGACTAAGATTTAGATGTTGATAACTAAATATAAGACAAGAGGAATGATTTGTGAGAATATTTATTGATTAGTTTGTGAGTATTATAATTAGTTTTGTAATGTCTTGATCATTTCTCGACAAATTCTCACGCATCCTGTGTGACCTGTGCATAATCGCAACACTCGCATGATAGTTCAAGGGCGCCTGATGTCATGGAATGTATTGCATCATTGCACTGCTCATTGTGCATTCAACATTCGGATGAATGCGAATGTGACGTTCAGATAGAGAAATTATTAACTGATTATAGTGATATTCATCAAGTGCTGGAAAATATTGTTTCAATTTAATGACTATTTGACATGTTTGAATGGAAGAGGAGGTTTGCTTACATGGAAATCACAAACTGCAGTACTAATCTTCAGTGTATATTTTACCATTCTTTGTGCAAATACAGTCCAGGCATGTGCCAGTAACCCGTGCCTCAATCAAGGACAGTGTGTGAACTTGGGCAGATCATATACCTGTGTGTGCCTAACAGGCTATACGGGGTCACGTTGTGAACAAGGCAAGGATACTGTCTGTCTGTAGATGTAGTCATTTACAATGGATGCACGTCACTTGTGGTTGACCTCTCGAAAAAGTATGTGAGGTCATCCACGCTCCAAAATGGTCAAACGGACATCCGCTGTGCGCAACATGTAAGACCCACCGCTCCCATTGGTTTCTGGAATTTTGTGATTGGTCAAGCATGTGCATTGAGCTGATCAGAGAGTGCGCCTGTGTGTGTCCGACTGTGGCCAGAAGATATGTGCCGTTGGTCCATTGTAAAAGTGAACAAAAGAATTATATATACACATCTGGGCTATCTTACCATAGCGGTAAAGGAGCACAACATTCTGTAATTGTAATGTAAAATGATAGAAAAACCAGCAAATTCAACAATACTCATTTGAATTGACCATGAGCGGAAACTTAAATCCAGTGTCTGAAACTCCGCTTGCCAAACTGAGACCTTTCTTTCTAAGGACGTACAACTAATCGTAGTGGGACGTGCTGAGTGGCAATATCGGAGTGTCGTCTGCTGGTAAATAGGGATTCAATCAAAGAATTTTGGTTGCATTTTTTAAAAATATTTTGAGGGAAATGACCCAAAGTTTTATTTTAGAATAAATAACGACTGACAACTTGCAAACATTGCCATTTAATCATACAAAAGAAATTGTCCATTTCAGTTGATCTTCATGTTAGTCTATGATTCCTTACAGATCCATAAATATCCATAGTTACTTTCAAGCCTAATTTTCACAGAGTGAACACAATGTAGAGTATTCAAAAAGTGGAGATATGAACTCTGTGTGTCCAGTACAGTAGTCTCCAATCTCCTACTTTCTATATTAGATGCGATTCATGTAGCTGATCTCAGTCAAAGCAATGTTGTTGTTTCTTCGTCCTGGGGGAGGGGAGTGGTGATATATTTTGGAGAGTGTATTATTAATATAAATTAACATGTGGCAGGAATATACAGTTTATGAAAAAAAATCCTAGACTACAGATTGATATTATTTTAATATTTTATCACATGACCTTTGAACCATTATAGCCTTACCATGCAATAGTAATCCTTGCTTCAATGGTGGTGTATGCACCAATAGCAATGACGGGATGTCGTACGTGTGCAGTTGTGCATCGGGATTCACCGGAGCACAATGCAATGTGCCAAGTAAGGGAATTATGTGTGTTGTGTAATTGTAGAGTAATCAAATCAAATCAAATCATATATTTATTTCCATATATGTGACCCAACTCGACTAAATGAGGCACGATGAGGGAAATATGAATATTTAGTTATTGATATCATGATAATATACATATTTTAGGGGACAGTTGCCTATCCCTTTTAGAAAAAAAATAGTTACATCATCAAAAATGACTAACAGACGAGACAAAGGACAGTGCTCAAAATTAAAAGTTTTGAGATAATAGTTTGAGATTAACCTTTTTGTTTTGAAGGACAGTGCACAAAAAAGAAGCTAATTGTAATTTGATATGAGCTTTTGTTTCAATTGTTTACGGAAGTGCTTTAGTAGATTTGGAGTTTCTAATTTTGTGTTGTTATGATAAGTCGCTTCAAGCAGCAGCATCGACTTGTTTATACCAATACCTAAAATCGTTCTGCTAAAAGTCTGTGACAGACTTGTTTATACCAATACCTAAAATCGTTCTGCTAAAAGTCTGTCACAGACTTTTAAAGCTCTCAATATTTTTACTCTACTCGCCCGACACTACTTTGTATTATTTTTGCTTATACCCCCATACCCCAGTGCTATTTTGTATGGCTAGCTTGTGTATGCTGTTGCATAGGATTGTTAAAGGTGTATGTTCTGATCACTTTTTCGGGGGCTATGATTTCTTTTCACATCAATATATTTTGATATCAGAAGAACCCCCATATTTTTCTCATTATGTCCGTAAAATCTTAGGGGCCAGAAATGTTCCATTTAGAAATTATAGGCTAAAATTTGGTGAATTACTGCCGAAGGTGGTTAACCACCCACCAGTTTGTGTGCTACTCAATGGGCAAATTTATTGTGACCTTGTGCTTCTTAAAATAGAACCATTAGTTATGCAACTCAAACTTTGGAATGCGACAGTTTTAAGGATGACCTTTCATTTAAAATAGAAAATATCAAGTTGAAAATAAGGCGAGCAATCAGAACATCCACCTTTAAATGTAGTAGTTGAGCTTTGCTTTATGCTTTATCTTGCATTATAAATGAGTTGAACACTATATGTAGGGCTACAGCTGATATGGCTTGTATATGCAGTGACAGGGATACAAGAGCTTTATCTTCAGCTGATTTTCTTTAATTGATTTATTAATCTTGATTTTCTTGATTTTCAATACTTGGTCGTGAGCCATTTAACTTATTAAATTTAGACCTCTTTTTTACACACCAAGCATTGATTGGTTATCATGCGTTTGAGCTGCTACACACTTTGCTGCTTAGATGATAGACCTGCCCTCTTCATCCTTGTTGATTTATTTTTTTGTATATTGTATCTATAATTCTGTTGATTCATATTGACTCTCTCTCTCTGTCTCTTTCTTTCACTGGCCTGATGTATTATGATCATGATTGGATAATTACATTAACTATTAACCTCAGTTTATACTCTCCCTCTTCTCCCTTCATCTATTCAACATAAAAGGCAACCAGCAGGCTTGTGCAAGCAATCCGTGTTTCAACGGAGGCATTTGCGTTGGCACCTCATTTGGATATCTATGCGCATGTCCACCGGAATTCAATGGACAAAGATGCGATCAAGGCAAGAATCAATATTGTTTTACTACTAAAGTTACTGGCTTGATCTAGATTCATAGGATTCTATGGCTCTTGGACAGTATTACCTTTAGAAATTTTAGTTACGATTTATCCAGATTGCCATGGAAGCTTCAAATGTCTTTATTATAGGTGTACACCAAAATGATAGAAGTCATGATTCTCTTATATGCAGTAAAACTAGCTTTATTTGATTTATGTTTTAGATGAAAGCCTAATTTGTTTCAATTGTTGAATGCACAATGCGCAGTGTAATGACTGACTGTATTTCCATAACATCGGGCGCCCTAGCACTACGCAGCTGTTGCGGTTATGCACAAGTCACATAGGATGTATGGGAATGGTTTGAAATGATTAAAAGGGGGTGAACCTCTTCACAGGCTTAAGCGTATTCCATAATGCATATTAACGTATTAGATTAACACATGACAGGAACAGGCTGCCTGTGAATTTTAATCCCAGACTACTGATTATGATATTAATCTTTCTGTTTGACCTTTGAACCATTATTATAGCCCGACCATGTACCAGCAACCCATGTTTGAATGGAGGTGTATGCACCGATGGCGGGTCATCGTATGTGTGTAATTGTGCAGCGGGATTCACTGGGATACAGTGCAATGTGCCGACAAGTAAGAGAGATCTGTGTTTTTTAGTGTTTAATGGATTATTCACTTTAAACTGGAGAAGCAATCTCTAAAATTAATCCGCTAAATAGTATTTGATTAGATGACTTCAGAAAAGTGTGTATTGCCCATCACTACTTTGTATGGTCTGTTCCTGTTGGTCAATAATACTTGCATCATTGTTGACCAATTCCACTTTGTATGGTGTTTGTCAGTTGGCTAATGCTACTTCACTTGTTAGCCAAGTTCAATACTTTGTATGGTGTTTGGTTATTGGTCATCACTACTTAAATCTTTGCTTGTGGGCCGATTCCACTTTCTACGGTGTTTGTCATTTGGCCAACACTGTTTGCGCGTCAGTCTACACTATTTGTATGGTCTTTTTTATAGGCCAGCACTACTTTGTATGGTGTTTGCTCGTCAGCCAACACTACTTTGTATGGTCTTTTTTGTTGACCAACAATGGTTTGTACAGGCTGTAACAAAAAAAAAGTTATACAATTTTGAAAAAAAATGTTTAAAATAATTCCAAAGTATTTTCTGTTTTAATTCTTAATAACATGCGAAGGAAAATTTCTCAGCTTTTTAATAAGCTTTGTTTTGTGAAAATCTGGAAACAGAGCAATGATAAATTGTCTAAAGTAGTTGCGAAATCACCTGGGCCACTTTGTCTAAATCACTAGGAGGAACAGTATGAATGGAATCAAATCATGAATACAGGAATAGAACACTCTTGTGAGACAATGGTTCATTTTAAGTGGACAGCCCAAAATTAAACAGACCCTGCTAGTTCGGGCAGGAATCTTTGGTGATGGAATTTTGATTGGACATATCTTCATAGATGGGAACATGAATGCTTAAAAACGCTACCTTGATCTGTTTAACAACACAGCGATACCTGAGTTGTTAACACGGAAGATACCTGTTGAACCAGATTGGATCCATATCTCATCTATGGTGGTTTTAGGA
This sequence comes from Ophiura sarsii, assembly GCA_035610835.1. Classification (NCBI taxonomy): domain Eukaryota; kingdom Metazoa; phylum Echinodermata; class Ophiuroidea; order Amphilepidida; family Ophiuridae; genus Ophiura; species Ophiura sarsii. Next base: position 37,296,938 of record CM069444.1, read on the forward strand.
TGGGTACCATGTCAGAAGGAATAATGAGCAATTCCAATTATCGACTCAAAGAAATTGGTCAAGATATTATTATTTATTAATTAAATGTATAAATTTATTTATTGAAATGAAATAAAACTAGTTGACAAAGAGTTCTCTTAATGATTTCTGCATGATACCTAACCATTTAATTTCAACAAACCAGATTGTATTCTATGCTGAAAGTGGCACAACCCGATTTCTAGACGACTTAGTAGATTGGTCATAATTTTGAAACAAAAGCAGTTCATAAGACCAAACAAAATTCTTCTGGTATTCAACACATCACTTATCACAGAGTGTAAACGATTATGAAATTGCACGATTTTAAAATTGGATTAAAAATGAAATTGCAATTGTATAACTTTTTTGGTTACAGTCTGTATAGTGTTTGCATATCGGCCAACACTACTTTGTATAGCCTACTTGGTCTTTGCCTATTGTCCAAGTTCACTACTTTGTATGGTGTTTGGTTATTGGTCAACACCATTTTGTATGGTGTTTGGCTATTGGTCAACACCATTTTGTATGTGATTTGTTACTGTTATTGACACATGATAGTTAGCATGTAATGATTACACTTTGTCGTTTCTTCCATTAGTTGTTAGATTTTCAACAACAGCTGATTGAACATCCTTCTCAGCTTCTGTTATAATAGGCATTAACTGCTCATACTAGTATGATTAGTACATTTTTGGTACTAGCGTTATTTAATGACGCATTATTTAAAGGTAGATGACCGGATCACATTTTCGTAACACAGAATTATTTCAAACATACGGAGATTTTCATATCATATGAAAGCTCGTATTTTTCTCATCATCATACTGAAATTTGATGGCCTAAATCGGTATAATTACGGAGAAATTGATGAAATAACGTCGAATTACCACGAATGGTGGTAACCACCGATATAGTTTGTGTACTACTCAATGGGTACAGTTCACAGCATCTTGTGCGTCTAAAATAAGAACCATTAGAGCTATGCAACTTAAACTTTGGAACACGACTTTTTTAAGGATGACCTTTCATGTAGAATAGAAAACTTCAAGTTGAAAATCGGAACATCTACCTTTAATATACAATATTTTCCAGTACTGTAAAATTAAATGCTACATGCAAGTAATAGAGACAACTTTTATGGTTTTCTAGGCCTTGTAGCTTTTCCTTGCAGTAGCAATCCATGCCTTAATGGTGGACAATGCATTAACAATGGCGTGACATCATACACATGTCAGTGTCCCTCCGTCTTTGCTGGAACAAGATGCGAGACACAAAGTAAGATGCGTTATTAGTTTTGTTTTTGTGACAGGTGTAATAACACATCAACATGTGCTAGCAATTGTCATAGTTAGATTTGGTTGTTATAGATGTTGGATGGGGTGGGTATAAGGTCGCATTGAGATCCAAACTTGGAGTAAGATATCTTTCTTATAGTGTTCTGAAGCGATGAATTAGAAAATTGTGCGAGATAAGATTTTATTGTATATAGCAGAAGCTCGGAGGGCAAGGCTCAAGATAACAGTTTTTTTTACCTGGAGCTACTTTTTTTCCAAAGTAGCGCCCGGATTATGGGATTTATTGAGAACCAGGAGCTACTTACAGTCTACCGGGAGCTAACTTTTTATTAAATCGCATTGTCAAATCGAAATTCGATGTTTTGGGCAAGCTTCCTGATCGTCAACGGGCGCTGGTTTGGACAAAATATCAGCGCTCGGTTGTTTATTTTTCAGCATTACCGGGCGCTATGGAAGGAGGACCGAGGGGTAAAAATCGCCCAGCTCCCGCTTATCTTGAGCCTTGTCGGAGGGATGAATTAACTAATAAAGGCTATATCCTTACTGGGATGAGCCAAGAGACCTGACTAAAATGTTGTATTTCTGATAATGTAGGATCTTAAAAAGTCCATTGTGTATCACAGTTGTGACATATTTATTTGGTTATAGTAGGGGTGGGGTAGAGTGAATTAACTGTGTAAATCTGACTTTAGCAGGACCATGTGAGACGTGAAGTAGGATGTCTTATTCATTGTCCCTTTTGCAGGGCCATTTTGCAGGGCCATAAAAAATCAACATGTATCAACCTGTGTTATGGATAGATTTGCTTGTAGTAGATGTTGGTTAGCCATTTTGTCCATGTCTATGACTGGGAAGATATGCAACTCCATAACATGTATTATTAGTGTCTTCATTTTAATGAAATAAGGTATACCGGGTGGTTCAAAAAAAAGTTGACCCAAGTTCAAAGTAATTTTTCAACCACATTTAAAGTTTCAGAGAATTTGTGTTTACTTAGTCTTAATCAGCAGTAAGTTTTGAAATTATCCTGAAAAGATGGCACGTTTAGCTTGTTTGGTTCTTCAGATATGGTTCATTACAGAAAACATGTACAAAACTGACTTGTTCACGGGAGCGTCATTTAGTTTTTGTCTTCAACAAAACAGCATGCTCTAGTTTCAGAATTGAAAAGCCCGCCCTGACAAAGTATCCCAATCTCTATGCTTATGTGCCATTGACATTCAACAAAGAAACGTAGATACGTATATGTAGGTAATGTCAAACACCAGGCAGATGTTTCAGATGTCTCCTTTTTTCTTTTTCTCCTATTTTTACAATTTGTGACCAATCGTGTGTAAGTCCACTTTGTGCATTTCATCTCTACTAAAGGACGCTCCCGTGGCCAAGGCAGTTTTGTGCATGCTTTCTGTAATGAACCATATCTGGAGAACCAACCAAGATAAATGCACCATTTCATCAGGATAATTTCAAAACTTACTGCTGATCAAAGTAAACAGAAATTCTCTGAAACTTTAAATGTGGTTGAAAAATTACCTTGAACTTGGGTCAACTTTTTTTTGAACCACCCGGTATACAAACATCATGTCACAGTATTTTTGATAGATATATTTGATTGTAGTTGGTGTTGGGTAGGGTGTGAATTAACTATGTAAATATGTCTTTAGTGGGAAAAGATGTGACAAAAAGAAAGACATATATGGTACAGCAATTGTGTTAGATGATAGATGTGGTTGTTGTAGATGATGTGAGGTAGCCATCCTGTCCTTATCTGTGGTTGGGGCATGTTGTGCAACTCTATTAGACGTCCAGCCATTGTCAATATCAAACTAATAATAATATAGCTGTGTATTGGGGGGGGGGGGGGGGGAGCGGATGAACCATGGGATTTACCCTATAGAGGTTTATTGCATATTATTAAACTAGCACCAGATAATAAAGCTGGGGTGCGGGAGAGAGTAGGGTCAAAGTTGTTAGAACAAGGGATTCACGATATAGAGGTTGCCGGTTAAAATCCTGATTTGTCCAATGTGATATGCATTGAGATATGGCATTTTATCTTGATTACCTACCAAAACTCAGCATGGGAATATGGGATGGGAACCGACATGAGAGGAGAGATTAGATAGGGATAGTATTAGATTAGCTATAGTATTCAAAAGCTAACAGTGTCCCAGCTTAGCTGGTACAAGATATCTGAAGATGTATTGATGAGGTTAACTGAAAAGTTTGAATATAAAGTAATGGAAAACATAACCCAACTGAAATTAGGGGATGTAATTAATTTTAGAATTTAGTAGTCTTATTGTTGTCTATTGTTGCCACTCGATTGTGAACAAAACTAATGCCTTGTGTACTCTGAAGTGAGGGGTATCCTGATTATATGATCACTAAACCATACTTTTAATTTAATTTTCCTCTGGCACCCTCTTAGCTCTGCCATGTAGTAGCACCCCCTGTAGCAACCGAGGACAGTGTGTCAACGTGGGGATAACCTCCTACTCGTGCATCTGTTTGCCAGGTTTTACAGGCCCTCAATGCCAGGCTACTGAAAGTAAGAGTCTTGGGTAGAGACTAAAAAACTGTGTTGTTAATTATTAGGCTAGTGATAATCAGGTTGTGAATTGTGACTTGACGCAAAGTTTCCTGCTTGATTTTGATTATAAACTGGACAATGTGTCTGGCCAACAGGTTAACTACTCAAATGAACATGTTTATACCTACAGGTGATTAGTTGTTTACATTAATTATTATAATTGCTAAAAAATCTTAGTGTATGCCTACTGTTTTCAATGGAGACAAAGATGAAAAGAAAATACTAACTTGACAAGTTTGTATTCAATAATAAATTCAAATCAAAACAAATCAAGTTGACGAATTATCGTTGAAATGCGAAAAATGATTTACGATCAATAAAGTCCTTAATATTACATGAAGTGGTATTACATGACAACAAATTATCTTATTTAAATTTTTTTAAATGGCTACAACCTGTGCTCATACAATTCTCACAAAAAGATTATGTAATTTCTATATTAATTTAACTATGGTAAATTTTCGAGATAATGTTGAGGTATATTAGACGTGGCGTCGACAAAATACAAAGACCATAGATGTTGACTAGGTCTGATTTCTACATTGTACAATATTGTGTAATCTTAACAGCACAACCATGTCAGAGTAACCCATGTCTGCGAGGGCAGTGCGTCAACTTAGCCAGTGCGGCGTACTACTGCAACTGTCCCAGCGGATTTTCTGGGGACATTTGCGAAAATCTGAGTAAGAAAGAACCGATCTGGTTTTGAGACTTTTGTATTTGATATTTGCGCATAACCCATTATGGCAATTAACATTGTGAACAGATTTAGTGTTGCCCTGTTTGTGATTTCTTTGAAGGGTAGAGTGTTGCCTTGTTTGTTGGCTTTGGATTTTTTCTGGGTGTCGCAAGACTTCAAAGTTGTGAGCACTGCAGCTGTCCCAATGGCTTCTCTAGAGATTCTGAGGAAGACAAATTTGAGGTTTTGGTTTATGACCAGTGGAATTGATATTTGTAATGTAAGTAATTAACTCATGTGTTATTATGCTGATTAACATCGATCAGACGTTATGTTTAGGTAGTGTTGCATGGTTTTTGGTTACTTACTAATCATGGTATTGGTGGAAGTGTTGCCATGTTTGGTGGCTTTGTATTTGTCTGGGGGTCTTTGACTGATAATGTTAACATTATTATGCCAATTAGCAATGATCAGATTGAGTGTCACTCACTCACTCACTCCAGCGACATCTGTCGGACATTAACGATGGCTCTCCAGACATGCCTATCTTCCATGCAGGTCTTCATCTCAGCAGGTGTTTATCCAGTGTCCTGACATAGGATTTCCACATAGCTTAACATTGGACGTCCAGCATTTCTTTGAGTGTAGCATTGTTTTAATATCTTGTTTACTAAAAATGGAATCGTTGATAATGTTTTCATGTCTGATAGCTTTGTAATTTTGTTTGGGGGATGTTGTATACAACTTCATTGATTCATAGTTGTAAAATGATATAGCCAGCAGTGGTGAAAATGAGGTTTCCAGTGGTGGAGGCGGGGGAAAGAGAGGGGGTTGAAATCTCCCCTTCCCTTCAAAACAATAGAATACATTATAAATAGTCGCCATTGATATTTACAGTTAACAAAGAGGGGAAACTCAATTGGATTTTTTGAATTTTATACACTCACAAATTGCATATTTGATGATTGCATCACTCAAGTATATATCAAATAAGCAGGATACATGTAGTATATTTGCAAAAGTATGTTTGATATGAAAATCCATTGCAATGATTTGCTTATTTTGAATGGGTTAAATGAAGAACATTCATCATCCTACTGCAGGAATTTGAAACCCAAACTAACAATTTCTGTGACTACGTGATGTTGTACTAACAGCAATATAGATTAGTCTGATACTTTAATACTAATCAAATTGTTATAATTTCCTGATGACTAGCAGTTTTACTTTTCTGTGATTCTTGTTGTTGATGATGCCCCATTAAGAACATTCAAAATAGCGGTAATCCATGTACCTGGAATGACCAAATTTCCTAGCGGATCAGCTTTTTTTTTTCTTACTGATTATCCGCTCGATAACCAAGATTTTAACACCAATACAACAGAAACAATTGCAGATAATAACAAATTGTGGCGGATAACCAAAATCTTCTGCTGGGTTAGCTGCTGGATAGATAACCAGTTTATTTTTCTTATTTTTAACACTGCCCATCAAGTCTATTTTTGACATGCAATTTCCAGAGAGGAGTAGAGATACAGACCTGTCGTTTCTCCAGTGCCATCAGTTCAGTAAAGCTGCAGATATATCAGCTTCACTTGTTTATTAACATAGGCTAAACTATCATTATGTTCGCTAATTATTTGCTTTCATTTATTCAATGTCACAATGTTTGCTTTCTTCAACCTCTATTTTAGCCACTATAAATTGTACTAGCTTCCTTCTTAAATGCCAAATAATACATTTTGAATGTTATGCTATTTGATATTGTATAGTGATTGTGATTGTGTTTTGTATTTTGGTGGCTGCATTTGCATGACATGTTTGATATTATATATATAGTACCATAGTACCATATTTAACTCATGTTACATTATGAAATTTAAAGCCTTGTGCACAATTTGTCATACAGGTCCTTCACTTCTGTTATAGTTTCCATATCTTTAATCATGCTGGTGTTCCCATTTGGAACCCAATTTTGATTGTTTCTTCATCATTTACATTCCTGTATATATGCTTTGTTGCTGCAAATGAAGTCTCTCAACAATGTCCATGAAATCATCCACAAATGTGAACTTTCTAAACGACCATTTCTTCTGATACAACTCTTTGTTTCAATATAGGTGTGTCGCCGCTCCCCTGCCTTAGTAACCCCTGTTTGAATGGTGGTATATGCACCAATGTGAATCCCATAGGACTGAGCGTGTTCTACTTCTGTGGCTGCTCATCACGGTTCACCGGTCAGCGTTGCGAGTATTACTCTGGCCAAAGTAAGACTTGTATTAACTTTGGATGAGGATTTTGACTGCGGATTAATCCCTGCATGTTCCTGTCTGGAGAATTTCCTCGGACTTCCCGGCTTGAACTTTTCCCTTGGAGTGTTATGTGCTTGATATCTGCTTGAGTTGTCCATGGAGTGTTCAGTGCTTATTTCCTGCCTGAATATGCCTTGGAAAATACCCAGCTTGTTCTACAACATGCCTGCAGATTGCCCGTGGAGTATTCCTTGCTTGATTCCTGCCTGAACATTGTCCTTGCCTGTTCCATACCTGAAGGTTCTCCTTGATTTATTCCCTGCTTATTCCTGCCTGAAGTTCCCTGCTTGATCTATGCCTGAAGATTTCCAATAGAGTATTCCCTGCTTGTTCTCTGCCTGAACATTATTCATGTCCCGTGAAATATTCCCTGCTACTTCCTTGCCAGAATATTTCCCAAGGGGTGCTACCTGATTTGGTTTGTTTTAACTTCTTGCACACGAAGCTTCATATTCCCAGCTTGTTCTCCAACATGCCTGAAGATTACTCATGGCGCGTATTCCTTGCTTGATTCCTGCCTGAAGATTGCCTTGGAATATTCCTAGCTCATTCCTGCCTGAAATTCCCTGCTTAGTCTATGCCTGAAGATTTCCCATAGAGACTGTCCTGCTTGTTCTCTGCCTGACAATTATTCCTATCCCGTGACATATAGGCCTACTTTGTGTCATCTCAAGTTGGGAGGGGGCGTCAGTGCATATACTATAGTTTGATCAGTTCCAAATTGGTTAAACCTCCTTACAGCAGCGAATGAATACAGAAGGATGCAGGCACGTATGAAGGCAACACCCGCACTGTGCATCATATGCGTAACGCGTGCGTGCAACCAAAACCGTGTGCATGTGGCCATAATTGTGCACATACGCTTGGATTACTTTGCGCAGAGAGATAAAAACAAACAAAAAATTTGCCGATTTTGAACTGATTAAACTATAGTGAACGCATCATGATATCATGTGTAACAGCAGTACAACATCAAAGTAGATTATCGGTTGTGATGCAGAAGGTGCTGTACCTATCGCTAAATTATGTGCTGACGTCACCTCCCAAGTTAAGCTGACACGGAACATTAAAAACTAGCATCTAGCCTATTTGGCTCATGGAAACTGAAACAAACATTACATATGTCTTGCAAGATCTCAACCAAACATACCTCTTTTGCTTCCTTCCTTTTCATTCATGCCATCCTTCATCCAACCGACCAGGTTTCAAATTTCCGATTTTACAAAGGGCATTCACTCATGGCTATTTAGGGCAAATTACCACAGGCACTAAGGACCACTAATGGTAATGAATGCTTTTTAATGATGGGACACTAACACTATGTGTCCTTTTGGGAAATTTGAGGCCTGGTCACAGTCTAATAATGACCCCTACATGTATGTTTACCTTTCCATCCATACCATCCTTCCATCCATAGACACAGCCTGCAACAGTAGCCCATGTGTTAACAATGGAGCATGTATACCTGCTGGTCCAACTGCATACTCATGCTCATGTGCACAGGGATTCACTGGGCCTCGATGCCAGACTAGCATAAGTAAGGATGTTGATTTTTTTGCTCAATTTTTTTTTTTTAACTGGACATTTATTAACTTATCTATCTGGATAGTAGGAATTTCAATATATCGCCCTCCTTGATGTGGACTCAAACTTGATGAAATAGTTACCTAAAATTGCCTATGCAATCCCTATGTTTGTATTTGATGCGTAATTGTACCAACCTTTATCAACATTCATCATTCAGTTGAATCAAGATCTATGGGATCCCAAGACTAAATCCTTCAGTCTTCTAACAATATTGCATGGCAAAAAATGCATGCTCACAAAATATGACGAGGCCGACATTGATGGGGGACTGTTACGGAGACGTAATTCCCACTGCCCTCACAATTCCGTTTAACTTAATAATAATACAAGCGTTTCTATTCTTTTATATCAAAGTGTTCTTTAACAATTCCATTTTCATCTCAACATGTAACAACACAATTGTTTCTACTCTTTGTCTAACAACACTTTCTCTAGATGACCCCTGTTTCAGCAACCCCTGCTTCAATGGAGGCCAGTGTTCTGTGCCTTCACAGGGCAGGTATTTCTGCGCGTGTCCTCCCAGACAATTTGAGGGCCTACAGTGTGAAAAACGTAAGCTACTGATTCAGGAGTCTGTCTCACTAGGCTCAAAAATATTTTAACTACTTATATGGGCATAAAGGGCTTTATATTTTAGGGATGGTATAGATCAGGATTTTCCCACTCAAAATTCATTGCGATTGATATTGAGATTGCATGATCAGGGTGTGACATATTTGATTTTACACAAACATTCAACAACAAAGATCGTATATACGGTTGACTGTATAATGCCCATTAAAACCATTTATGTGGTCTTATTTCATAACCTTAAAGTACAATTGTGACCAGTCGCGTCAGAAAGGACATGTTGTCGGCAAACACAGTTCTGTGATAGAGGGCAATATATTTGGTGAAACATAAAGAAAATAATAGACAAAAATATGCTTCTTCAATTCATATCTTGTGATTACAAAGTCCGATTACAATCAACATGGTATCATTTCAAAGCTTAAAATGTTCTCTTTCAAATCATACCAATAACTCAGAATTGACTCGGGCCTCCAACATGTCCATTTTGATGTGACGGGTCACAATTTGTTCTCACCAATAGATAAAGGGAGGACTGGGTGACATCCTATTCCCTATTTTGTGCTCACAAAATGCCATATATTATAGATCAATAGTGCACAGTTGAAGTCAATAGTCAAATGAGAACAAAAACTGCTAATTCACCGAAAATTGGGTTGCTTTCCATCATGAATTTAGCTATTGATTCTTATTAGTTCTATAGAACAAAGGTTCTCAATTAGTGGGCCAATTCCTGTTGTGTGTAAATCTGGATATTCCTGACTATATTTCACCGAGTGAAAAGTTAGCAAAATGTCTGAATTGCTATGTAAAATTAGGGCAAAGATTGATTTGAAGTTTCCATTTTAAAGGTTCCCAAGTTGATTCAATTGAAATAAAGGCTGTCGAAATATCAATGGATTTCACAACAATATTTTACACTTGCCTTTCCTTTCAAGTGAAATTATCACATTTTGAATTTGATTTCCATGCTCTATTTTGTCCCCTCCACTTTGCATCCCTCATAGCCATTTTACCATGCAGCAGCAATCCATGTTTTAACGGTGGTCAGTGCAATGACAATGGTGTACATTCATACACTTGTAGCTGCCCGGTGGGATTCGGCGGACAGCGATGTGAAATCGGCGGTCCTGGCAGTAAGCAGTTGTTGTTGCCTCGCTCATTATGTGTGTGTTGTGTGAGGGCGTCATTCTTGGGGATTGGCGAACAAACAAAATTGTGTTTCGGGACACGAATCTCTTACAATAAAAATGTGAACTTTTCCCCTGGAATGTGAAAATTAGGGTTGCTTTTCTTATACCGTAAAAATAAATAGGTTTTCAGTTCTTAAGATTTGGAGCACAATCAAACAACATTTTAAGCCTCACGAAGCTGCAAGTAGACCATAGATCAATCCCTAAAACAAAATTTTGTTCATACCTTAAAAATGACTATCTCACTTTTTTCGCTTTATTCGCAATTCAATGTCGCTGCATATTCAGATTTGTCTTTATTTTCTTGCCGTTGTTTTGTTTTTTGAGTTTGCCTTTTTGGACTATGCAGACATGAATGTTACCTTTTTGCTAATATCTATCGGTGTTATATAGTGTTAAATAGTGTGAAATTTGAAGAAGAAAAAATAATGTTTTAAAAACAAAATCTTTTTTAAAAAATGGTTTCATACAATTATTTTTTTGAAACTTGTGAGTTAGTGTTTTACTCTTTCAGATTTAAAGCAGTACCGCAACACAAAACCCAGGTCAAAATTCAAACAGTGGCAGCTCAAAAAAAAATCACAGTGCAAATGTTCGAACTTTTGGTTATATCCAGTGAGTTTATAGATTTTATTCAAGAAATGTACAGACAACTGATTCTAGACTGAATCCAAGATCAAATTAAAACTGTTATCAGTTGAATATTGTTTGTTGAAATGTAAACTGTTATGTTGTTCCTGATTCACAGATCTCCATACAGCAGACTATTGACCTCACCGTAGGTCAAAGTTCAACATCAGCCAGAGTGCTTTGTAAATGGATGACTGTGATAGTTGAGATGAATCCATCTGTATTGTATTGACTTATGTATTGCTAATAACAGTGTACATTTTATTGAAGTAGAATCGATTGTATATAATTGTACAATGTGTTTGATACTTTCAAAATATTTGCATTTCTTTCTATGATGTATGTGTATTGTATCTCTCTTCAGAAGGAGGGCCTGTATATTTTCCCTCAGCACTGATTGTGATAATGCACCACTGGGCATGACATTATTATAGTTGTTGGGTGGTCTGCACAGAATTACCATAGAGCTACAGTTGTCTACTTTAAATGTGCAATGTATATATCTGCTTGACATGTAAACTTCTCTTCTTGATACATATAAATATACACCATACATATTATGTATCAACACCCTCTAATATTATATTTCACCGTGTCTTTTACTTCTTTTTTGCTTGAACTTTTGATTGAGTTGATATGCAGCATGTATTTGCTTGAAATTTTGATTTCATGAAGAGAATGTGTGTGCTTTTTAAATGATATTTGGTTCAGTTTATTTTTTACTGTTGATTTTACTACTTAACCCCCCCCCCCCCCCCCCCCCCCCCCCATTTTAAAGCTTTCATTGTGGTAGCAAACTGCTATGATGATTGCTCTTGGCAGTAGCATAACCATATATTGCAGAGTAACATATCAGACTCAGAGTTGTTGCTACCATCTCCACACCAACAATTCGAATTCCCCAACCCAAGAACTAGGAGTTGACACTCCAGTTAGTGTCAGTCAGGGAATCCATGACATTTAGCCACATTATAAAACTTGCCTATCTTTGCCTGGTCTCTCTCTCCTACTCAAATTTGACAATATCTGGTTACATCACTGCCTCTTCCTCTCCATCGGGAACTGAATCCCCACCAGAATATCATGCATATTTTAAGGCAAACATTGCTATTCAAGCCTACCCCAATGAAATATTCCGATACACCTTCCCCAATCCCATACCTGCCCATCCCCCTGCTATTTGAACATTTCTATTTATGCTACTGCCTCCAGAGGATTGACCCCCCCCCCCACCAGAGTTTCATCTTCATAGCAAATCCCACTTACCAAACCTTCCCCAATGTCTCATTCCATTATAGCTGATCCATGCTCATTCCAGCCATGTTTCAACGGAGGTCAATGCATACAGACCGGAAACGGGTTATACAGATGTGATTGTCTTGCTGGATTTGTGGGGACAAATTGTGAGACGCAACAAGGAAACAATAGTAAGTGTATTGTCTTGGGGCTGGAATAGTTTTACACTTGCATTGTGACAAGTTCCTAATGAAGGCAATCTCCCCTTTTAGGGTGGATATGTGCGTATTATAAATCAGTATTACAATTAATAACAGTACTAGCAAGTGTCTGTTGCTCCTTAAAGGGGCATTGAGAGATTGCCGAGAAAAATTAAATTTGGAATAAATTAATTGTTTCAATAGATAATGTACGTAGGAACCCTAAAGTGCAATGATTTATGGGGAAACGGTTGAATAATGGCGCTAGATTAAAATTTGGTTGAAACAAGTTATGTAGTGAGTGCAAGTGATGCTGATAGTTTCGTTGGATCATACAGAAATGACCAAATTGTGAAATTTTACATGATAGACGGCGAATTAAGGTAAACGGTTTCAGATGGTAGTTAGTATATGCCTAAGTATTATGTAGGTGCAAAAAACTGATTTCCAAAAATATTGAGGGCGCACTCCCATACGTATCTTTCAATGCCCCTTTAAACATGTTTAAAGTGAAACTTGCTATATAACTTTGTGGCAGTTATGTGTTAAACATTTTCAAGGGCCAAATTTCATAGGAATCTTTGTTTATTTTTTTCTGGGGAAGAAAAGGAAAACAGATGTCCCCTTGCGTCTCCCCTGTATTAGCCAATTTTCTGCACTTTATTTTATTTTTATCCCATGTGTCTCATGCTTATGTCTCAGAGAATCCCGAGTGCCATCCAATTTTTTATTTATTTAATAATTGGACAATGCCTCTATTTTTATTCCAATATTTACAAAAAAAATCAATAATTATTAAAAAGAAGGTTTTTTATCTTTGAACGTAGTAATGCTAATAATTGTGACAAATCTTCCACTTCCTATTACAGACCAAGCATGCAACAGTTTCCCATGTCAGAATGGAGGAGTCTGTCAGCCTAGGGGTAATGCAGGCTATGCATGCCAGTGTCCCACTGGTTTCGACGGTACCAATTGTGATGCAGGTAAGATCTTTTATTTTATTTTCGTTTTTGCCCCTCTACTTTGATTAACAACTGATTTGATTGATTTGAATAAGAGAAGATACCAACAGCTTCCTAGAAACTATTGTGGTAGATAGCATTATCCTGTGTCTAATCATTACCATGGTTAATCGAACTTGCACTCCCATAATACTTTTGTACATGGTTCTCACTACAAAGGGAACCATGTACAAAAGTAGGTATTGGGAGTGCAAGTTAAATTAGACATGGTAATCATTAGAAAATGGTTTCTAGGAAGCTTTTGGTATCTTCTCTTGGTTTGAATCGTATTTTGGGGTTTTTCTGTGGCATTAATTTTGTAGATTTAGATACTAAATGACTAATTTTGAACTAACCTAATGGGAATTATGGATGTTCAAACACTAAAATTTAACCCGTAGGTGGCAGAGGAAAGCACTTTTTATCCCCTGGCTTGAAAAGCAGGAGGGATATTGTGATCATGTCATGTGTGTGTTTGTATGTAGGGGTGTGGTGGTGTATAATACAGAGTGGTCCAAAAAAGGTGTACACTTTTTAAGATGCATATTTCTCGAAATGAACGAGACATCTAATAATTGTTTTAATATTATCGATCTTAAACGCCATTAAGTGATTTATGGTGAAAGCGGCGTTGAAAATGAAGCATAAATAAAGAAATGGTCAAAAACCAGTTTGACCACGTGTTACGCAAGTCTATGGGATATTGTCAACTCAATAGTACTGCGTTCACAATATCCTGCAATAGTATGTAGGCCCTAATTATACCTGTAAACAAAGTTCTCAGCCCATGGACCACTCTGTATTATGTGTGCTCACTTTTGGTTAGGTTCCACCTGTTCAGTGCTCTCATATGAAAAGTCAAGTTTCAATCTCAATCAAACTTGGTAACAATTATCTTTGGGCAAAGGGGACTTCAGATGCTCATGGGGTGTAGACATATTGACCTCTAATGACCCTTACATGATCTTTTTGCCAACACTTTAAACTGCACTATTACTTTTGAGGGCTCATCTCATGTAAAGTTGGACTTCAATCTTGGCCAAACTTGGTGACAATAATCTTTAGATAAGGGACTTGAGATGTTCATGGGGTGTACATTGATTGACATCTAATGACCCCTACATGACCTTTAACCCCAATTTGTCAACACTTTAAACTACACTTATTGCTCTTTAGGGCTTATGGAAAGTCACATCTTCAATCTCAACCAAACTTGGTGACAAAAATCTTTGGGTAAGGGGACTTGAGATGATATATGGGGTGTACCCGGATTGACCTGTAATAACCCCTGCATGACTTTCGACCCATTTTGTCAAAACTTTAGGGCCCTCTCTGCTCTCTCATATGACATATAAGACTTCAATCTCAACTGAACTTGGTGACAATAATATTTGGGTTAGAGGGTTTGAGAAAACTCATGGGATGTATCCAGATTGACCTCTAATGACCCCTATGTGACCTTTGACCCCATTTAAGTGAATCTCCCAGCCAGGGGGACTCGCAAGTCGTGACTTGCAGTATTTTTTCCCTTTAAAATGTTGAGTGTTTTTGTCATAAATTGTCAAAAAACAAAAAGACACAGTAAAAAAACCCAAAAGAAAACATGAACACACAATCTAGTCAAAGAAAAAAAGGAAAAAAACCCCCAAACGAACTGAAGAGTAACGGGACTTAAAGGTAGATGACACGATCACATTTTCATAACACAGATTTTTCTCAAACATATGGAGATTTTCATATCATATGAAAGATCATATTTTTCTGATTAACATACTGAAATTTGACGGTCTAAATCAGTATGATTACGAAGAAATCGGTGAAATAACATTGAATTACTGCGAAAAGTGGTAACCACCAATATAGTTTGTGTACAACTCAATGGGCACATTTCACAGCATCTTGTGCGTCTAAAATAAGAACCATTAAGAGTTATGCAACTCAAACTTTGGAATATGACTTTTTTTGAGGATGACCTTTCATGTCGAATAGAAAACTTAAGTTGAAAATCGGAACATCTACCTTTAACTAATTAAATTATTGACTACCCTTGGGGAGTATAATGTGTAATACTTGAATTAAGTCACATTCGTCTGCGGACATCGTTTAAAATTTAGAGACTGATTCAATTCCAACGGCTCAACTATTTGGAATTAAAGTTTTAAAGATTTGAAGAAAAAAAAATCAATTAAAAACAATTTACAACATTTGATATTATTTTGCAACATCTTATATCAGGAAACATGTAACCTGTAATCTGTATAACCTTTGAAAACTGCCACCAACTCTTTTTGTGCTGGATATTTAATCATGTGAACTAATGACCCCTGTTTGATGTGTTTCCTCTTCTTTCTACATCTTCTTTCCACTCACCCCCTATACCATCATAGTTGGCGTGTGTGCCTCATCTCCATGTTACAATAATGGCATCTGTCAAATCGGGCCCACTCGCTACATATGCCTATGTCCGTCACACGTATACGGGACGCAGTGTACCTTAGTGAGCGGTATGTATCTGTAAAGACGGCCGAATTATAAATTTCACACTCATTGGAGGAGCCTACTGTAAAAGCTGAAATTTTCGCGGGTTTATTTTCATGCTTTTCGCGCAAAAAAATTTCCGCGAAAATTATAACACGCAAAAATATTGTTTTCAACATTCATGCAGTGCATCCAGAAGGTCACCCGCGAAAAAAACCATTCGCGAAATGTCTATTATATCAAAATGCGCGAAAATATTGGCTTTTACAGTATCTGATTGTCTTATCATCATATAAAGTTTAAGGGTATATAGACCTTTGGCAAATCTTGGCAGCTGCATTTTGATGATACCCAGTTTACTGGCAAAATATTGACAGCAATTTAAGAAGATTTAGTTTCAAAAGTTGCATAACGCAAATTCTAGGAATTTCAATTGCTCTTTGCATATTCGGAACTATGCATTTCAGATTTAAGCATGCATAAACTGATTCATTCCCATCAAATCTTCTGTTTTTTTATAATCTGTTGTCATATTTGGTACCAAATGAGTGATCAAAATGTAGCTGATTAAATATGACTAAGATTTATATAATTATATTATCATTAGACAATGAGATTTAAGGGGGGTGTGGACCCTCAGTATAGCCTCCGTAAAACTGCCGTAACTTCTTCAATATTCATTTAATCTTAATAAAAGTATACAGTTTTTTGCAGGAAAAGGTTCAATGAATCCAACCATGATAATGAAATTGACCATGTGGAAAAATTATAAAAAACACTCTTTTTGACCCATTTTAGGTTCTGCAAAGATAACTCAAAATATATTTTGTAAAATGTTGTCATACTAGTTTTATGATAATCCTGATAACATTCCCCAGGGTGCTTTTTTTTGTTTTTTGAATATCTTATTTATTTTTGAGTTATAGACCAAAAATTGTGATTTTTTGGCACAATTTTCTCCCAAATGGTCAATTTCATTATCATGGATGGATTCATGGAACCCTTTTCTGCAAAAAACTGTATACTTATATAAAGATGAAATGAACATTGAAGAAATTACGGCAGTTTTACGGAGGCTGTACCTGAGAGTCCACACCCCCCCCCCTTAATGTAATAAACCCCTTTATAATGAGTGTGAATTTTTGCAGCCACTTTTTTGGTGTCATGCAAAATGCAAGCTTTTGTGGCTGTCTAAATGACTGCTCTTTATGCTTACCTAGTATTAGATTACCTTTTAATTAAGGCCTAATAAAAATAAATTGTTGCTTCCGGTAACCCGACCGACCCTCTTAAAACCTGCCGACCGTAAAAATTTTATCAACATTTTGAAAAAATAAAATTTATTTTCTACCTACCGTTCGTATTTTTTCAGTCCAAATTTACGGAAATGTATTGAGAGAATAACAATTTTACATTCCCATTTAGTTTTACATTCCCATTTTGCCAAAGGTCCAATTTGAATGTACCCATTTCCATGAATTCTACAACAATTCTGAACTTTACTTTCCGTTCGTCCGTACGAATATAAATAAAAAATAAAATAAATTAAATCCCCAGTTTTACGTTGCTCCACTGTAGTTGCTGCGGATTATCCCCTATCCCCTACACAGAAGAGATTCGATCGGGTTTCAGCAAAGAATCGTGAGATCTTTACCGTTTAAATCATGCAAATTCATGCTCAGAGTGTACATAGGTTTACATTGGAGGAAGGGAATTCCCCGAACATCACACGTGCGGTGTAAAACGCTGAGCGAATCTTGACCACGAGGTCGGTCGAGACCACACACCGCTATGTCAAACTTAAATGGGTTTCTCTACAAACCCCAAATAATGATTTAATATTCTAGATTTAATATACAATTTCAGGGTAATTATTATTTTTGTTCATGATTTGTGCATTACGTATGTTGTGTAAATCTAAAATAAGATGTTAAATTTAGCTCCAGCGCTCCTTCAAGTATGCTACATTAACTCGTACTAAAAAAGTGTAAGTGTGGATTTGAATATGATTAACTAGAAACACTAAAAAACAATTTCGTGTGAAAATTGTGCACCAAATGGCGTCATTCGTGGGTTGATTTTTAAAAACTCTTCAAAACTCTGAGGGGGGCACACCCCCCCCCTTAGACTCCCCCCTGTGCGGACCATCTAAATCTTGTTCCACATTTCCAAAAAAGTAGCACGTTTTCATGAAATTTGCCTCGAAAGTTGGCATTCAGACCGGGCGTTCAGATTGCGATGGCGGTCAAAATTCGGAAGCTTTGCAATTAATTTACATGGTGAATCTAAAATAATATTTTTTGGTAAAATAAATTTTTTTCCCGACCGACCGACCCTCTTTTTTGTCAGCATGACACCGGAAACAAACATTTATTTTTATTAGGCCTAACTGCCCTAGCAGCTCACATTCAGCCCATCTGTGTAGTTAATTTTATTTGAGCTGTGTTCTTATGAAGTAAATTATGTAGACAATGAATGCAAAGCCATCATAGTTCATCCGCAATGAACAACGTTGACAAATGATGGAATACCTAGTTGAAGCCTTAAAGGCATATTATGTGATCTTTTCCAAGTAGCGCCCTCTATCATTGACTTTTACTATGAAAGCAGATTTTTCTTGCAGATTTACATTTTTGATCATAAATGATAAAGATCTTTCAAGTTACAGATCGATACGATTCCTAATTACTTCAAAATCATGGTTTTAAGAGGTTCGAAAATAGATTAAGGGACAATCTATTTTTCAAATGTTACTAAAACCATGATTTTGAGGTAATTAGGAATCGTATCTCTCGGTAACCCTAAAGGTTTACTTTTCTTATTTAAATTTTCTGGTCTTCTACAAGATCCAATATTTGACCAAGTATCCAAATATTATACTTATTTGTTCCAAACAGATCTATATTTAGCTCAAGTCCATTTTCTTTTGTCAATACCAATGATGTCAGCTTGTATGCAAGTGTAATCAACCTTTCTTTCAATATGAGCACATGAGGGCTTGAAATCAAGTCTACTAAACTGCTCACAAAAAGTATCGAAACACTTAGAAATGATCCAATATATAATGGCTCGAAAGGGTATGCATTAATCGAAGCAAATAACCAAGTGCCTAATTTTGTTCTGCGTATTTTGACACCTCGATCGATGAGATACGATGTTGCGTAGCGGAGTTATTGTCATTTCAATGGTCGTGGGTCCAGTTTCAAAAGTGACAATCATCCTATAGAAAGAGGCTTGCATTACTGTTTAGAATGATCAGATTCATGCTTTTCAATAGGGATGAGTGTCACCTTTGAAACTGGACCTACGATCATTGAAATGACAATAACACCGCTCCGTAACATCGTATCTCAACGATCGAGGTGTCAAAATATGATTCATGCATACTTTCTCGAGCCGTTATAAATTGGATTATTTCTAAGTGTTTCGATACTTTTTGTGAGCAGTTTATATTATAATACTGATACTAATGCCCCAAAGATCCGGAAAAAATCCCAGCACTTGGATCTATAGTTAGATCAGTTCCAAATTGGCCTACTTACAGTAGCGAACGAATACAGAAGGAAGGGGGCCTGCATGAAGGCATCAAGCGCATTGTGCATAATATGCGTGACGTGTGCATGCGACTGAAACCGTGTGTGCGTGCTCATAATCATGCGCGTATGCTTGAAATACTTTTGCGCGTGGAGAGATAAAAAAATGAATATTTCTCACCAATTTGGAAATAATTAAACTAAAGTAAATAATTATAACTTGATCAGTAATAGCCAAAATATGCGGTTCCTGGGTTCTAAAACCAGAACCCGATAAACTAACCTTTGGCCCGTATCCAATTGTGTAATGCTCTTTGCATTGTGGGATTGATTTTGTTTAGGTACAACTCAGCTTCCGATTCGCCAACAAAAATAATTCCTCATGGTGTTCGCACCTATGCGTGTGGCCCTCTCCTGCTGTTGTGCCATTCTTGATTTCTATAGTTTGATCAGCTCCAAATTGGCAAAACCTTACAGCAGGGTATTACTATAGTTCAGTCAGTTGGCGAAATTGGCGAACCTACTAACAGTAGCGAATGAATTCCGAAGAGCGTAGGTGCTCAAAATGCTCACATGGCTCAATTGAGAATTGTTTGCGGGACACTTGCTTATGCCAAAATAACACATGTAGGGTATCAAAAAGTTTTAGAAAACACCCAGAAGTGAAGGAGCCAGAAACTTCATTTTGTTATGTGATCCTTCAGACATCTTTACAAAGTCCCTGTGCATAGTTACACATTTTTCCTACTATTTATTAACCGTCCACAGACCGCCATTGTAGAGATCCTCAGATTGACCGCCATTGATCGATTCTCAGATTGTGTTATTCCCAAAACAGCAATAAATAGTTTAAAGTGTTGACAGAAAGGGTCAAAGGTCATGTAGGGGTCATTAGAGGTCAATCTGTGTACACCCCATATTACCCATAAGTTTAGTGTCACCAAGCTTGTTTGTAATGACCTTTGACCCCTTTCTGTCAAAACTTTAAACTATTTATTGCTGTTTTGGGAATAACACAATCTGAGGCAATCTGAGAATCAATCAACGGCGGTCAATCTGAGGATCTCTACAATGGTGGTCTGTGGACAGGTAATAAATGGTGGGAGAAATGTGTAACTTTGCACAGGGACTTAGTAAAGATGTCTGAAGGATCACATATCAAAATAAAGTTTCTGGCTCCTTCACTTCTGGGTGATTTCTAAAACTTTTTGATACCCCCTCGTATGCTTGGACAACTTTAGCGCGCGGAGAGTTAATTTAAACCGAATATTTCTCGCCAATTTTGAATTCTAGCGTACCTTTTGTAGATTTGCAGCCTTTCCAAACGTGCTGAGGCTTGCCAATATGGTACAGAATAAACTAGAGCGCAGATGCTGAGGCTTGCCAATATGGTACAGAATAAACTAGAGCGCAGATGCTGAGGCTTGCCAATATGGTACAGAAAAAACTAGAGCGCAGATGCTGAGGCTTGCCAATATGGTACAGAATAAACTAGAGCGCAGATGCTGAGGCTTGCCAATATGGTACAGAATAAACTAGAGCGCAGATGCTGAGGCTTGCCAATATGGTACAGAATAAACTAGAGCGCAGATGCTGAGGCTTGCCAATATGGTACAGAATAAACTAGAGCGCAGATGCTGAGGCTTGCCAAAATGGTACAGAAAAAACTAGAGCGCAGATGCTGAGGCTTGCCAATATGGTACAGAAAAAACTAGAGCGCAGATGCCATTCCTATTTTAACATCACGCCATGAGTTCTTGCTTTAGATGTAGTTGTTTTCTATCAAGTACAACTCTCTCTACTTAACTTTCTGAAATCTGTTGTATGATTGCTGTAACATCTGTAATTACCTTCTGATAACAAATTTAACAGGCATTATGCACATAACATGCAAATGTTTGCCTGGAAATTGTTTAGCTAACTCATTTCTGTCATGTATTCATTTTATATGTGTAAACACTTTCCATTAACAAGTGTGTTGATTAATTGCCCTTTCATTTTAATGTAAAACAATCTAATAATCCCCAGCTTGCAACTTTATAACCAACAGTACATGGTTTTGGGTTTTCACCACTGGAAGCCAGTACTGAAATTTCCGTCCCATGATGCAAAAAGCTTAGCATACAACAAAGTTGATGAATTAACCTTTGGCACACAGCCATTGTATGCAAAATTTGCTTTGCATTGTGGGATTTAAATTTTGGCATTACTCTGCTTCGGCTGAAATCCCAAGACCGTGTATTGACACCCTGCAAAAACTGTCAGTGATACTCAAAATGGCAACAACAAAAATGTTTACGACAAGATATTGACTTATGCATTAGGCAAAAAAAATAATGTTGTGTTGCCCTCAAGTGCCAAAAATTTAAAATCGGGTCGGTCGGTCAGAATTTTTTTTTCTTCTTCAAAATGTTCAAGGCAAAATTGGTATAGGCCCATATGTCAATTTAACTAATATTTCTAGTGTGACAATAGTCTAAAAACTTTGATTTTTGCTTACTTATTCATTTCAAGCAAGAATTAGTAACATTTAGACACTTTTAATCAAATTTAAATCTAAAAAATAATTTAAAAAAATTTGACCCTAGTTTTTATGATTTTAGGGTCAGTCGCTGAGGGCAACACAACTTTGTTTATTGGCCTTACTCATGTCTGGGTCACATTCATGTGCCACAAGTCATCAAGATGACAACTGGCAATCTTGTCATCACTGTTGCCTAATTGATGTATGTTATTATCAATTTCAGATGCTTGCAATCCAGTCAACCCATGCTTTAATGATGGTACCTGTGTATTGGCACCTGGTACTGATGAAGGCTTTATATGTACATGCTTGGAAAATTACATGGACCCTACATGCGGTAGCCTAGGTAAGACACTTGTTGCCATTGAAATTGGTAGTCATAGTTATATATCACCCCCCCCCCCCCCCCCCCCACACCACTCATACACCCCTACACAATCTGGTACACTTAAATATATACTTGAACTGTGCAATAATCCAACTCCTTTGAAAAAAATCAGGGACAACATCACCAAATTGTCTATTTATCATCTTTCTCAATTGTTCATTTTCACAAGGTATCTACATGGGATAATTATCCAACTCTCAAGGTGCAATACATTTTTACAGGGCAGGTCCCTAATACGATCTTCTATTGTAATGATTTAACATGGGTTTTTTAATTGTTTTTATTTGTCTTTGTTGTGTGCCATGTATTTTCCCCATTGTCCCTCCTTCATTCATCCACCTAATGGAAAACTGATCTGGGGGTTTACATGTTTTCCCTTTATTGTCTATCGATATTTTTGTGTGTTTTGATGCTAATAAAATGATGAGAAATTAAACAAACTGTACGACTGTCACTACCATAACACTAAACCTGTGACCTTTGACCTTAATTATAGCTCCGTGTGCCAGCAATCCATGTCAAAATGGAGCCATGTGCAGCAATGCTAATACCAACCTATTTCTCTGCGATTGTCCAGAGTTCTACACAGGAATTACTTGTGATGTAGCCAGTAAGTTTATCAAGAACTGCTTGTTTCTCCCAAATAATCTGTTAATGTTTAATAAAAGATATGCTATATTTGAGAGCATGTGTTGTCTAGTGGATAGCATGCAGGACTCACAATACAAAGGTTGTGAGTTCTAGCCCCGTCACGGCCAACATGTTTGTATCGTTGGGCAAGGTACTTGGTCTCAATTGCCTCGTGGTTCGGAAGTCCCGTAGAAATGGTGGGCCCGTGCATCGGAAGAGCTATCCCCGAGCATGTTAAAAAGGTCACAGACTCCTTCGTAAAGAGTAGGGGATCATCCCAGGTGTGTTTCTGTACACACACATGCATAATATGTATTCCTATACATACCTCCACTAGGCGTGGCGAACAAATGGAGTAAACAAATAGCCAAAGAAAGAATGATGGAAGCAACTTAGCTGCTTGCATTGTTCCGTTCGAGGACGATCGATGATGATGATGATGATGCTATATTGCATCTCATTGTAGATGAGAAAACAAATACTAGTCAAGTGTTCTTGTATTGAGATAGATGCACAATATTTTATTATAACATAAAATAAATATCTTGCGACCAAAACGTCAGATTTATTTTATGTTATGTTAAGATATTTTTGAGATTATTGTTTCTCACAACAGTAAATAAGCTTACCTCTGGGATAGCTTTCTGGCAGCAACTCGCTTGCCTTTCGTCAGCCCCAATAACACGTGGGGCGCTGTTGGCGGTTATGTTGTTTGTTATGTTAAGATGTTTGCTGTTGGCACATCCTTACCAAAAAATATTCGCCACCCAAAGGACCATGAGCCCTAATATTATGTATGTGCACTCGCCAGATGGAATATAAAAATAGGACACCGTGTGATACTCAGTATCACGCACCTATGTGTTTTTATTTTTCAAGAAAATATGACAAAATACAGACAAAATTGATTGAAGATCATTTTATTGAGAATAATAAGGTGCATACATGCATAGAGAGAAACAATAACAAAAAATCTCAAAATTGGGTATCAACATTTTTGTGTCATCAGTTGTTGAAAAATCTTTAAGAAATGCATATTAAGTTACAATTGTGATTCACATATTGGTGTAATAATAAATAAGATTAAATGATTTCAAATGCTTTCTTTTACATATTACAATTATGGACAAGCTTTCTGACCCTTTAATATGAAAATCATTGTGAAGTCTCTGATATAGATATATCAATCAAATGCAGATATATGGGTTATCAAACTCCTCATAAGTCTCTTACACACATATCTAATTTAGAGTCACATGTATAGTATTATGATGCAGCAAGTGAGTTTGAATAATGCTGTTATAATGGTCAAATAAACCACTATTTCTATTTGTTTCAGTTGAGCCTTGTACTATAATGCCACCTGTATGTCAGAACAACGCAGTGTGTGCGCAGGGTGTCGGGATCAACTTTGTCTGCCAATGTCCGTCGGGATTCGCGGGACAAAAATGTCAGGATGATATCAACGAGTGTAATAGCAGCCCTTGTGCCTCCACGGGGACGTGTCGCAACACTTTTGGAGCATTTGTGTGTGACTGCGACAATGGATTCACCGGGGACCAATGTAAACTAGGTAAGCACTTCTGTCCCTCGAGAATTGTTTTTGTCGCCCTAGAGGAATTTTAAAACCATAC
The DNA here is from genome assembly GCA_035610835.1 of Ophiura sarsii. Classification (NCBI taxonomy): domain Eukaryota; kingdom Metazoa; phylum Echinodermata; class Ophiuroidea; order Amphilepidida; family Ophiuridae; genus Ophiura; species Ophiura sarsii. The sequence continues at coordinate 37,321,442 of CM069444.1, forward strand.
AGTACACGGACATTGCTCAATGTTTACCAAGGATTTTAATATCGATGTTTTTTGTTTACATTTATTTAACAGAGCTATGTGCACTTGGTCAAACCAACCCATGTCTAAACCAGGGTATTTGTATCGTAGGAGCAGCTAGTATATGTATATGCCAAACAGGATGGCAGGGAACATTGTGTTCAGAAGGTTAGTTGTTATCTACAGGATGTCCCAGAATTATTTATACCATGTTTGAAGAAAAATATATATATATAAAAACAACATTGCAGTCTAAGTCTAATGCCCACAGTGTAATGGGGAAAATGTTTTCTACTTACTCTGTTAATTTCATTTCATCAAAATATCTTTATCCGTTCTGATATGGCATGACTTTATTTAAAATTGGTGAAAACCTGTTTTTCACTTTCCTAAGAAAGTTGAATATATGTACATGTTAGAATCATAATCACTTTGACTATCACCCAAACTGGTATGAGAGCATGTGTGGTCTAGTGGATAGCACACAGGGATCATGATACAAAGGTTGTGAGTTCTAGCCATGCTATAGCCAACAAGGATGTTTGTATCCTTGGGCAAGGTACTTAGTCTCAATTGCCTCGTCGACCCACGCGAGATTGGGGAGCTGTTAAAAAGGGTGATATTACAACGTAAGTGCTGATATGGATGCGCGCCTAGCCCGCAGCGTAATAATATAGGCTACATCGCCATGAGTGTCGCTTGCTGCGGATACCGGCGCATTATAAATGTCCACTATTATTATTATTATTATTCATAGCTAAATAAATGCAACTTTCCCGGTATAGATCATTCTGGGACACCCTGTATACTCTGCATCAGCTCAAGCTGGGAGGTGTCATGTTTTCTAGCACAAGGCGCAGCACTTTGTGCGCCACCTCGGACATTTGATCGCATGCATGCAAATGCCGCCGCATTGGAGTTATGTGCGGCGCGACATCATGATGCGTTCACTAGAGTATGCACTGACATCACCTCCCATCCGGATATGACGCAAAGTATATATGTTGTAATTGGGCTTATCAAGGCTGTTATGTCATTATGTTGCATTAGTACATGTCTCATAGCAGCTATTAGTAAATGACTATGCCTGTCAGGATGACAGAGGAGGAGGGTACCAAGAGATTGAACGCCCAATCAACAGCATGCAAATCAATGAATGTCTGTGCTTCGTCATTCTGACAAAACATGCACGCCACAGAAGTAATTGATGCACGTGATGTTGACCATTGGTGCATTTAGATTCCAACTATGGTTTGTGCAGCGTTCATTGGTTTTTTTTCTCAATAAATGCACAATTTTGCATATTCACAAAATGGTGGTATCTGATTGGAGCACACCTTGCATGCCTATTCATAGGGTTATGAATACCCATCAGCCTAGCCCATACCTATCATACCAAGTGTACACGAACACCTCAGGTGTGGCTGCAACTGTGTTTATCCTATGAATGTAGATGAGGTGACCTATGATGTCATGTATTTACAAATGGGACACCCTCTGTTGTTTCCCTCCAGGCAGAATATACAGTAAAGTTAATGAAGACAACATGAAATTTCTTTCTAATGAATTGTAAAACCCATTTAGTTTTAGTTTTTTTTGTGAAATGCGATAGCTTATAGCATTCCTAAGCAAGTTTAAAGACAGTTTTGATAACAATTTGCTGTGACACCACAATCTAGTTAGAAAACCTGATCTGGCCTATGTAAACTATAGGAACTCTTGCCCGGTGTGTTTTGTCTCAAACCAACAGAGGGCGTCCTAAATGTCAACAAATGTCACCTCATCTATACTATGTAACTAAGATATTAGAAACCATCATCTCTGTTCCTAATCTAATGTATTTTTCTTTTGTTGCAGATATTAACGAGTGTGAGAACAGTCCATGCCCAGCATACCAAGTTTGCACTAACACCCAGGGCGGCTACAACTGTGCCTGCCCACCTGGATTTACTGGTGAAGTTTGCTCCCAAGGTAAAGGGTTTGAAGAAATAGTGTTATTGGGTTCAGAGCCAAACAACAAAAATGTTAGGCTTTGGTTTAACCACAGACAAAATGAATTTTGCATTTCACTGATCTATGAATGCTTATGTAAGCCTTTTACTGCAGTAACTCTAAATTTAGCATCATAATCTGGTTATGATACCGCTAACAATGCTCTAATTCACTATCGTGGTATAACATGTAAACCGATTATCACCATATGAACTGAATCATGCTTTTGAGTTCTGAACACTGATCGAAATGATCGTCACATATAGAGTCAATAGGATTCGATAGCATTCATAAAGGTGCATGATCCAGTTACCAGCAGGGAGTTGCGTAATCACTTTCATAGTGAATTGTGGGTCAATCACATAGGAGAAAAATACAGTCTTAAGATGTAGTATTAAAAAAGTAGAAAGTCAATCTATCCCCACTATCAAAACATACTAAATGCTGTGACCGCTGCTTTTATGTTGCTCCCCTGGGAGGGGCATTCACATAAAAAGTTACCTAGAGCATCTTTTTACACCTCAACAACTCGCCAAGATCCGCAGTTTAGCCTGAAACAGCTCTTTGTCCAAATTTGGCTCTTTATATTTTACTTAAATTTAGAGTGAAATTTAATGTCTTTAGATGTGTGTTTTTATTTTTTTCTATTTTGTTTTCAAATTGCTGGTTAGACCCATAGAATGGGTTGTTTCCCTTACCCTAACATACTTTTTGTCGTTTATTGTTTTGCAGACATCAACGAATGTGCAAGCAGCCCATGCTTAAACGGAGCTAGATGCCTTGATGGTACCGGACAATTTGCTTGTGATTGTATCAATGGATACGTGGGACCTACATGTGCCAGTAAGTAGTGAAATATTTTTTATGAGGTTTTGACTTGAAATAAATTTGATCAAAATTTGCTTTATTGGATGGATGGCCAAGTCTGACTTTGAGATTTGTAAGATTTTACTGCCGTGTCTGGTTTTGTAAACATGATCAATGGCAAGATGGCTTTTAATCACAAAATTGACACAAATCCGTAGACATCGAGGGCCAACAGTGACACCTACATCAATTCCAACATGTACACTCAAAAACTGTCCTCCAATCCATCTCCTTCAATAGAGAGAATGGAAAACACCTCTTTCATGAAGTTGTTGCTAACGGCAACTTTATAAAGTTCAAAATTGCCCTTTCTACCTCACTCGATTCCTATCTGACTAATCAAGCCTTATCCTCGCCACCAGTATAAAATCTATGAACGTTGTGATATTTCTCTCACATTTGATGAATTGGATGTGTCGGCAACCCTTGATTAAGTGATGAGTTGCCTGAAGGGCTACAAAATACGCGGGAACAGGGTTCCCAGAAAAAAATCTTGGGTCGCAGAATGAAATCACAAAACAGAAAAATCTTTATAAAATGATAGAATAAAAATGTCAAAATTACCTAATTAGAAAGCTTTAAAATGGATACATTTCTCCAAGATTGTTCTCTTTGCCTCCCTGTATTGCCAGCTTACTCCTGGGCTCCAGCCATCAAAGAGTTTCCCTATAGAATCCATGATATCTAAGTAAAGACTAAGGCATTTATTGCTACATCAGCCCTAGAAATGTGCATATGGCAAGCTGCGTTAGGAAAATCTCACAGAAAATAAATCACCTAGCAAAAAAGTTCCCAGAGAGAAAATATTTTTTCTCTGGCCTGGTTGCCTGATTGATTTATATCACTTTCTTTGTCATCCTACCTTTCAGCTTTCGATGGCTGTGCTAGCAACCCTAACTAAACGATGAGTTGCCCGATTAGATTTGTATAACTCACTTTGTATGATTATATGTGTGCTTTTACTTTACAGCTTTTGATGGCTGTGCCAGCAACCCATGTCTAAATGATGGACTATGTGAGAATGTCATCAGTAGAATATCCTGTGTGTGTAAAGGAGGCTTTGGCGGCACTATATGTCAAGGTAAATAGAATTTCTGTGAATCAAATTTTTAAAATACAATTTATTTGAATTTGTGGTTATCACTTTCCACGCGGCTAATTATAAACAAAACAGATTTTTCAGAAACCTTTCCCCAGCTTTCAAAGTCTATCTCAAGAATAACTGAGCCAATACTAGGCATGTTTGTACTTATTTCAATGTATTTCTCATGGTGATTCCATGTAATGACATTCAATAATTTTGACATTTTTGAAACATTTTGACATTTTGGAATGTCGTCTGTAGTCGTGTGGAAAGTGTTAAGAAGAACAAGCTATACAATAAAATGATAATTGTGAAGACTATTTGCACAGGACACTACTAAAATCAAGTTTTTCTTTGATGAAAGATCTTTCCCATGAATCTGTGCTGTCAATTTTGTTCTAAAGGAGCTTGGACAAAATGCCATGATATTTGCAAAGAACAAGGTTAAGTAAGAAAAACATCAGAGAAATAGTGGTATTTTTGTTCCAGACATGCATCAAAATAGTCCAAAATGGAAGTGCTGATAAATTTTGAAATACGGTAATACAGGTACAGTAAAAGGATACATACTTAAAAATACATATGTGACATTATGATCAGGCGAAATGAGTCACATGTTAAATATATTTGTCTATGATAATGGTATGGTTCAAAGCCCACTAATACTTCTAGTTACAAACAATTTCCCAACTGAGAAAACAAAGAATTTGTCACTTCTTTTTACCTATAACTCAAAATCAATATTCCTGATATCCGACTTATTCCGCTTGATCGCGTCACATGCCCTCTCTCCCATTTGAAATCAAGACGCAATTCACTTGATTTAGCTCTCCCATTTTGACCACACAAAAAAAATAATCGATTAATGATTAATATATTACTTTGGTCAACTTCTTGGGACTGATTGGTATTTATTTACTTATCGATTAAGGATGTACAGTCCAACCTCAGTTATCCGAATAACTCTGTTATTCTGCTGAATGATCCCAAAAGAAGATAAGTTTTTTACAGCATAATCACCTTATTTTCACACTCTGAAGCATTTGAAGGCTGTAATTACCCCTCATTCAGTACCCTTCTATTGTCCCAATTTGAGCACATCAGGACAGTGCATGCAAAATTGCACATAATTCGCTTATCCAGATGTTTCACCTATCCAGCCTATGCTTGGTCCAATCATTATCCGGATAACCGAGGTTGGACTGTACAAAGTATGTGAACTAATGCGCATCTTCCTCCCCACACAACCTTTCTCTAGATGGCGGTAAAGGCGCATCAAGTGGACTAATAGAAGGTATAAATCTGGAGCCATATTGGATAGCGATCATTGTTGGCAGTATACTAGGAGTACTCTTCCTCATAGTCGTCATCGCCGTCATATACAGCAGCTGCAAGCCAAAGTAAGTGATGCAAGTTAGTCTGTGTAAGAGTCTTGATGTTGACTAATCTGTAACCTTTGGTTACGCCACATCCATATATATCGGTTTTATTTTATGGATGAGGTGTGATCTGTAAAATGCGCACAAACTTTAGCCACCGCAACAATTAAAACATATACAGCACTTTTTGTTAATGCTTTTTTGTGTGTGACTAAACTTCATTTGCTAATAATTATGCTGTAATATTCAACAGTACAATGCGAACACCTAAACCATACGTTCCTGTCCTGACCTGGTGGTATTACTGTAAAAGCTGAAATTTTTGCGGTGGTTTTATTTTCGCGCTTTTCACGCAAAATATTTTTCCGCAAAAATTATTACACACGAAAATAGTGTTTTCAACATTCATGCAATGCATCGAGAAGGTTGCCCGCAACAAAAACATTTCGCGAAACGTTTATGATATCAAAATGCGCGAAAATATCTTTACACAAAAATATTGGCTTTTACAGTATTCCATTTCCTGTTAGACAGCACACCCAAAAAAACCTGTTTTGGGCCATAAAAATTAAATACTTTGTCTCGGCGCCTTTTGGCTAAAAAGCTATGTGTTATGCGATTTTTAATTTTTTACCAAAATAAGCTATGGTCTCTGCGCTCTACTTTTTTATTTATAAAAATAATAATATAGTCAATAGTTGTGCTTTTTTCTTTTTAATAAAAGTAATCAGATATGATCAATGCACATTGTGTGCTTGTGTTTTCTTTATCTTTTAACTTCACAAAGTTAGTTAGATGTTTGTTCTCAGTCACAAGCACAGGCTGAAAAGTAGGCAATACGGAAAGCTCCTTGCCGGGAAATTTGAGCATTTGGAGGGAAAATTTGGCATTTGGAGGGAAATGTTACTCATTTCATTAAGAAATGCATTCCATTTTGGAGGGAAATTTGGAATTGCTTGCCGGGAAAAAAACATTTTTTCAGACCATGGTCACAAGGTTGCCGAGTATCACCAAAACTGCCTTCTTTTTTTTTAATCGAAAAAAAGGGGGGAAATGGAAAACGAAGGAATTTAAAAAAACACAAAAACACAAATAATGGCTGCCGCGCGTAGCGCTACACGCAAAATCCCATTTTAAAAGCAATGCACACGGGCCGATGTGACAAAGTATTCAATTTTTTTTGGACTTTTTTTGGATGACTGACCCATTTCTTAACAATTTTCCCAAAAGTTCTTATTTCGGAAATTATAAGGCCAAATAAAAAAAACCATATGTTTCTCGTCCCCGCCCCCGCTTCCTTTTTTGGGGCCGCCTCCTTTTATCTTTTATTTACAAAAAAAAGAAGAAAAAAATACAATTTTTTTTTAGAAGTACAAAAGTATATAAAACATGACCTTAGATGACCTGAATTTGACCCGAAATAATTCACCTATCTATTACCCCATGACCCCACCATAGCTATGGTAATTTATAACTTAAGATCCTACCTTATAAGTATATTGGTATTTCATAATATTCTGATTAAAAGTATGACTTTTGAGAACCGTTTTCAGTGTAAAAAATACCATTATTGTTTTATTGTAACAACATCTAACTAAATTTAGTAAACTACATGTATACATGTACATTTTGCTTGTTATGGCAATAGAAGTGTTGCCCGTAACATGATGCAGCATTAAAAAGATATATAATGTTTGAATAAATTATTTCAATTTTGTTTAAATTAATCCCGAGAAATCTTGACTTTGGCGGATAACCAAAAATGTTGGCGGATAACCTGATTTTATATCATGGTTATCCGCCGGATAACCTGATTTTTTTCCTTAATTCGAACACTGCTCAGAAGTGTAAAACATGGTGCTAAACACTATTAAAACAATGTAAATATGTTAAGTTCTTGTTTGTCTAACAATTGTCTCTTTTTCAATTGTCATTTCATTTAATAGGGAAAACACTATAGATTGCCAGAAATCTCAAACGGTGGCCATTTTGAAAAATAAAAAATAAAAAGCCCCTCATCCTCCTTTTTTTGAAAAACCTGGACGAGAAACATGTTTTTATTTTTATTTGGCCTAATTTGTTTTGAAATATTGTGAAAATTGCTGGGGAAAAAATTAAACCAAATTAGTTTCCCTCTTTTGGTTGATAGAAGTGCAAAAGTATCGCAGCAAACATATTTCCATAGTATTTGGTCCACATAACCCCCATTGTAGTTCAGGGTAGTTATCACATAGCACAGCCATTGTTTTGATAATTAATATTTGAAAGTTTCACAATGCATAACTTAATTGAATTCTTAACTAGGAGATATTACTATTGAATTGTTCATCATAATAACACTACCACTGGGCCAAACAAATAATAGTTGACTTGCCCTCTAAGTGCCAACATCTGGGTCGGTTGGTCTTTTTTTTTAGAGGAAACAAAGGATAATTAACAAGAATATAGATTTTAAAGAATGCTGAACGTGCATCTATCTCCCTTCTTTCATAAACTAAGTTTTAATATTTAACAAATAAGTGAATAATTGATGATCTTATGCGTTTATGTTGCAGTCAAAGGCATAGTATGCGATCTTTTCCATGGGACGCTCTCTATCCTTTTTTTTTTTTTGAAAGCAGGATTTCTTGCAGATTTACATTACAAGTAATTAGGAATTGTATCACCCTATAACTCAGAATATAGTTATGATTTATGATTAGAATGTAAATCTGCAAGAAAATTTGCTTTGAAAAAAAATCAAGGATAGAGGGCGTCCCATGGAAAAGATCGCATAATATGCCTTTAAATATGAACAGAACCTATTTTGCTATTAATCAACCAAATTTAAAACATTTATGCTATTAATTAACCAAATTAAACAAAAATGCATTTTTGGGTCGGTTGCAAAAGACAAGTTAACTTATTATTTGTTAGGCCTATAGAGAAATCACGCAGGTGTCTTTAATAACAGTCTTGTTTTAAAATATATTGATATACCACATTCTGGTATTCTTAAAATGATGAATTATCGTTCCTTCAAATACACTGATCTTTAAAATGATGAATTATTATCCCTTTAAATATACTGATCTAACCCTGTGAAAATAAAGATATTTGTGTCTTTTTTCATTCAGGAAAATCCATACTAAGTCTAAGCAAGGATTCCATATCAAATTTGTTGACGCCGGCCCCTCATGGTGTGTTTGTGAAAACTACCCACAATGCTTTGCTTGGGAGAAACCTTTGTTTACATCAGTGTTGGGTGATACCCATAATCAGTCAAATCTGGTTTTGTTGATTGAATTAATTATGCCATAAATTCATGCTATATACAGGAATTTTGAATCTGAAACCGACATTCAATTAAAGTGCTTTGAAGGTCATTTGGCATTTGATTGATTGTAGTTGTTTATTAGAATATTAATTTCCTGTGGATAGCTTTGACAAATTCTTCCGACGTCTTATTCAAGACTTATTCCATACATTTGTATGTAGACAGGTTTCTCCCAAGTGGTCAATAATATTATAGGTGTGCTGGTATTAGTATTGTCACATTATCTCTATAGTTAGTTATTTGGGCAAAATATGCATGAAATGCAAATGTTAGCTAGAGCTAGAGGAACACAGAAACATATCCCATCGGCCACTCTTGTTGTATACTGAATTGCACTGTGGGGTACAAGCGCACCAGCAGGTCAAATTATCTTACCGAGCACATGGCCACCTAATGACCACTACCCTGGTGCATCCTGATATTTGCTGCCAAATGTCGGTATACTGTAGTAAAGGTTCGGGTGTTTTTGCAAGATAATAAGGTTTATCGCAAATAGGTAAAAATCAGTTGATTACTGTAAAAGCCAATATTTTCGCGTAAAGATATTTTCGCGCATTTTGATATCATAGACCTTCCGCGAATTGTTTTTTTCGCGGGCGACCTTCTGGATGCACTTCATGAATGTTGAAAACAATATTTTCCGCGTGTTATAATTTTCGCGGGAAAGCATTTTGCGCGAAAAGCGCGAAAATAAAACCACCGCGAAAATTTCAGCTTTTACAGTATCCTTTTCTGATGCAATGTGGGATCGCAAAGTGTACAAATTCTCGTTTGTGATCCCACAATGCATCAGAAAAGGATAATCAATTGATTTTTGCCTATTTGCGATATGGCTTTGATAAATTTATACCTGTTATGAATTTTGAAATTCATTACATAGACTTGTATACAGATATTTGTATGTTCTTATTGTCACAATAGCTAAGAAGAGCGCAGAATGTCCATATTTAGTCATTTACAAGTGCAATATTCAACAATAACAAGAGTTTGGGAGTATGACAGAGTGCATCATGGGAATGTTAAAATTTGAGATCAATGAAGATGGGTGTGATGTCTTGTGGGTATAAAATGACTTGAAATTCTTGGTACAGACAAGATTGGATCTTACTAGATGTTTTGGGTACATTTTACTCATTTTGCCCTCCCTGGAGCAGTTCAAATAAATTGAACAAATGGTTTATCATGAACAAAATGCTTGAATTCCATGAAAAGTTATTTTTTGTGTGATAGTCCGTCCCCCAGCCCTGTTTTTAATGATATTTGAATGTTTCAGTTTGTCAACAGCGTTTGTTGTCTATAATCTGTTGCATTCGTTGTAATGAACCAGATTCAATATTTGTTTAATTTTTATTTATTTGAATAAAGTTCATTATTCGCTGTTTCACTCTCTTTTTTATTCGCTTCAAACATCTTAAATTTGGTTAGGTTTATTAAACCCTACAAATGAATCCTTTCTGTAAAATATTTCTGTATTTTGTTTGATCTTAGTCTTCAGGGTGAGCCAAACAAAATGTTTAAGTGTTCACTAGCAAGTGGTCTGCTCTATTATGAACAGTTCCCTCTTCAGATTCAAAGAAATGGCAACTTCAATTTAATTGCAGATTTTGAACATAATATCAAATTAACAAAAAAGGTAAATTTAAGTACAAAACCCAAACTCTGTAATAAATATTAAAAGAATGAAGTCTTCCAAATAACAAGAGTTCTGCCTTTTTGTATCACTCTTTGTAGAATTTTACTACAGAATGATCTGTCTTCGTTTTGACACAGGTAAAGAGACATTGATGATAATTGATATATATTATAGGCATGCAATATATACGCCTGTGCAAGTTTTAGAATTTCGTAGCTCTTTTTTTTTCAGTGTCACCATGTCATGTCCTTTCCTTGTGGTTTAGTCCGCTTATGTATTATTGCACAACAGACTGACAGAAAAATATGTTTCTATCGTGGTCACTGGACGATTGTCTACCAATAATAACTAGTTTTTGTGATACAAGCACACATGTTTGGTGCAAAACAGAGGTTTTAATGATACTTCGGGAAAAATTAGATATTTGTGAAGGGAAACTCATGGACAATTGTTATTATAAATGAGTCAATTTTGTCATGAAGAAGGAGATATCACATCAAATTATTCTTGTGCTCATACGTAACTAACAGTACCGCTATCAGAACAGAACATACACTAATGAGGGGAAAGTTTAAAGCATTTACCCTCAAGCCTGTGACATAACATGTCTTCAAAATTGACCATCAAATGTGTTCTGTACATTTTTAAACTTACATATATCAGTGTTTCAATGTTTGGGATTGATTCAATTTTGACATGCTACGAAATAAAACGCAATATATGTTTAACACAGCTTATTCCGTGTATGGTCCTGGACCATAATATCAGTCCAAAATCTCACAAAACCTTATAATTCCACTGAGAACTGAGCTGCATGTCCTGGTTGTCCACACCCACCCCCCCCCCCCCCCCCTCCCCCTGATTAATACATATGGCATGATGTTTTATCAATTAATTATTCATCCATAGCATGGTATGGCCGTCTTGTACACTTTTTCAATGTATGCAAATTAAATACAGCGATCAAATGCTTCCCACATGTGTCAATCACAGTAGATGGGGTCCATGATTAGTTGGTGTGTTAATTGGGATGGATAAGCTCCGGATGGAAAGCTCCACCCACTCTCAAGTCATATCATGGAAAATTATACCACAATGTAATTGTTTTTTATGTTTTATGTGCATGGTTTCATTAAATTCATCCATAATATTAATTCAAATCAACCCTAGAATTGTATCATCAAACTTGTAAGATCCAATCTTGTCTCAATGTGTTCTGAAAATTGACTCCTAACATATAAAAATTCATTTCAATTTTAACAGCATGTTTGGGTGAAGTAAGAAGCATTGGGTAAACGATGACATCAAGACCTTTCTATTATTATAAAGTGATGTTATATTGGATTGAAATGAGTGATTTGATATCTCCAAAAATAGGTTTGAAGATCAGCATGGAGCCTGTTATAGCTTTGAATCAAGTGAACGGCAAGTAATGGTGTGCTGTTGTGCTACGAGCATTTGACATTGGTATTAAACATTGACCTTTGACCCCTAGCATTGAATGATTGTTGACCTCTTGACCCATTCACCATCAAGCATCATCACATCTTCATGATTATTCATATTTTGTCATTATTGCATGTTGGACGCTTTGATAGCTTGTGTCGCATAAATGTTAGTTAAGCTAGATTAAAAAGGAAACAATATATGAATTATCATTTATGTGGCAGTAAGAAACCATCTATCATATTCTTCTACACTGCATCACAAACCGCAAACTTAGTATGAGCAAGAAAAACATCAGCAATTTCTTATTGCGCTAAAATGTAGCTTTGCTTAAGGTGTAACTGCGCATAAACTGCTTTTTCAGTGTACTTGTACTAAAAAGATTCTGCTGTCTTTCTATTAGTTTGATCAGCTCCAAATTGGTGAAGCCTCCTTACATCAGCAAATGACTACAGATGACGCGGGCACGCATAAAGGTGACGAGCGCATTGTGCATCTTGTGCGGCCAAAAGCGTGTGCAAATGACCATAATCGCATGATTACTTTTACGCACAGAGATAAAAACAAATATTTTTTGCCAATTTGGAACTGATTAATCTATATATAACAGCATCACTTATTGGTTAGTAACATCATCTGTGTAACCAATGAGGCTGCTTCTACTTAATAAAACATTATAGGCAGCACTAATTACTTTATTTTACAGTGTCACTTATTGGTCACTTACATGATGTAATCATCTGAGTAACCAATTGAAAAAGAGCTTGTATATATGTCCAATATCTATCATGCCATATGTTTCTGTCAATACTTTGGTAGACAACATTGGTCATGCTGTTCAGCTGTCCTTGGCAGTGTGGTAATCTATTGTTACTTGTGTTAAGTGGAAATTCTTGCGCTATTTTAGTTTTAGTACATTTTGCACATTGTTTGTGAATGTAAAGAATTGATAGCATAAAGATCTTTGTACCGGAATGCAAAATACCGAGTGCATAAATATGAACAAATGTGTAGATTGTGAAACTATAAGCACACTAAAATATGCAAGTGAAAATGTACACTAATTCAGTATAATATACTTGATGTAGCCATAGAACTCGCATCAGTTGCATTAATTTTGCTATTATATTTGTTGCACAAGAAGTTCTGTGATTTTCCCAACACACTTTATAGCCTGTTAAGAGCACATGTTGATCAGCTTATTGGGTGCACTATTTCAAAGTGTGGTTGATTGATTTTAACAACTGATCTAAGTAGTATTCGGTACATATTTTGTACTGTTTCATGAACTTTTATCAGGCAGTTTCCTTGAAAAAGTTCATCAGAATTGTTATGGATAGATTTTTATTTGTTAAAGTTAATTTTATAACTGTTCTGAGGAATCTTCCTACAGAGAGTATACAAAAAACGGTACATTATATCTCTGAGCTACATGTATGTACCTCTTCTGATATTTACCCAACACTTAATGCCCTCAGTTTTATAAACTAGCTCTCGGTGGTCTCACTAATAAACCTTGAAAAATATGTATGATCATATTATGTTTTTAACATGTTCAAAGTACTCTTGTTAAATTTGCACTGGAGATTTTTTGTCATAACACTATGAATGCTTTTTTTAATTTCTCCGCACACATGTAATCTAAGCATATGAGGGAAATTATTGAATACCCACGCATCACACACATGCAAAATGCACCCTTGTGCATAATGAGAGCATTATGGGCACCCACGCTCGTCTGTATTAAAATGTTGCTGTTATGAAGCTCGCCAATTTTGGAGCTGATGAACAATATTACATCTAATATTCTTTTCACAAAGCTCCATTTAAGTCACACTGGTGTGTATAATGTTATAAGACTTCATATTTAAAATGGAATTTTGAGTTTCGACCCGCTATTGCTGGTAGTGGATTACCATTTTGAGAAATCTATATTTGTGATACAATTAAGCAAAATGAGTGTAAAAATATCGAAAATATCACCATATTTTAAATATTCTTCGGACTCATTTTGATTGATTACATCACACTTAAGAAAACTTGTGGGCCAATGCATAATTGCACCTGTTTATAGGCATTTATCACATTGAAATAACACTGAGTAATAATGTTCAGTACTATTGTATAGTTGGAGTTTATAATACTATTACTATTATTAAGAGAATTGGGAAAATCATTGAATGGCATATCACATGTAGCCTTATTGTGCTTTTGCATATATCCATTCCAATGCAGTAAATATAATGTTTATACCATGTATAATTTGACATTTCTTTTAACAAATCTAAAATGTACTCACTATTATTGTCATTCAACAATCACAACCGACTTATCTGGTTGTTTCTTCAGGAATTATTTTTTGGATCCAAGATATCATTCCTGAAGAAGCAACCAGACAAGTTGGTTGTAAAATGTCAACCATACTGAGTACATTTTTGGATTTGCTAAAAGACTTGTCAAATTATTCATCATAAATCTAAATCCTAATGACCTTATTCAAACAAATGTTTATACCAATTTAAACAGCTGAAGTTTCTTGGGTAATCCAGTATGTGCTGCATTAGTGCATTTGTAATTTATTTTTGAGCAAAATGGTAGAATGCAATCACATACTTACAGTTCCAGTACAGCCTGATAATGTTCAGTTTTTTATGTTAAAATGAACAGTGATGTCAGCCTTCTGCTAAACACTATTAAATGCAACAATGATATGGATCTTGCAATTTCTGTAAATGTTACGTTTTTTCGATGTTTTTATTTCTTGTCAGCCGTCTGATTATTGTAATATGAATATTGCGATTCAACAATATGTGATTTTTGTTTTATGATGCCCTTACTCATTATATTTATCTATTTGTTTAATCGCCAACAGGGGGCGTCGCCTTAACTACGATGCGGAAGAGGCGACGCGAATCCACACTCCGTTGGATCAGATCGAGCACGAGACCTCGCTGAACGCGCACATGATGAACAGCACCTCGATGTCAATGCAGAAGAACCGCAATGGCCAGGAGAACGAGTACGGCTTCATTCCACCGCACAACGGCAGCAGGTACGGGTACGACGCGGACGATGCGTCGTGGGTTGCAGTGATGAAAGGCCTCCCTCACCAGGACATGAAAAAACCAAAAAGGTGCCGACCGAAAAATTGTATCAGGGTGGGAGAATTTGCGCCAAAAAGCGCCTGCAGCCACCTCATTTGTGCTTTTTGTAAACCATCCATGGCTAATATTTCATCGCATAACAAGTCTTGTAGTGGTGTGTGTTTTTCCTTGTGAGATTATTTTGAGAAGTGCTCTATTTTTTGTATCAATTGATCTACAAATCTTTTTATAAGGAAGATCTGCTGCATTTTATTCCAAGGCCCTAAGGCAGACTTAGCTGTATTGAGGTACATGTACCACGATATTGTTTAAAAATAACGCTACAAGGCGAAACACTACAACTTCATGGTAACTAGCTTAGATATTATTAATACAGGTGCATTCAATGAAGATCATCATAAATAATACTTAAAATCTCTCTCATTGTTTACATTTAAAGATTGGTATTGTGACATGTCCTTACAAAATCAGGCGCAACTGGGCAGAGGTAACATTTTATTTTAAATTTTTGAATGACTATTTCTAAACATTATTTACTCATTTAAATTTAAAACTGACTATTCCTTTAAAGGTAGAATACAGGGTGTGTCATTGCAAACAGGACTTGTGTAACCTTGAATCTGGGTAAGAACTCTTAACTGTAACCAGTGGTGGTGCCAGGATCAAATTAGAATGGGGGCGGGGAAGACCATTCTTTGAGCGTGTAAAGATGTTGCCTTTTAATGTCAAACTAGACATTTCAGACTAATTTTAGATACGTTGGTCATCATTTTCTAAATGGAGTGGGATTGAACTGAATGGGGGAAAGTGGGGAATGCAGAATGTATGCATGCATGAACCATGCACACAGAGTTGAATTCAGTTTGCAAATCACATGCAAGATATTTTGAATCATACTAGATTCTCCTTGCTTTCTAGAACAATATGGCCATTTGAGTACAGCTATCACATTTCTGCCAACTCAACAAACTAAAATACAAAAGATAAAAAAACCACTCAACATACTAATCAAAAAGAAGGAAATAGAAGAGGACATTTTTCAAATTTCTTTTCTTTAGTTTATAGCTCTGAATGAAAAATATTGATTTAAGCATGTTGATACGGTTTGATGATTTTATGTGCAAAATTCCATACCATTTATTTTCATTTATGTTTCCCTAGTGTAGCTGTTTTGTTGAACCAAATTTCACAAGACGGAATAAAAACTTATGTGACACGATCAAGCCGAATGAGTCGGATGACAAATTCTTAGTGACAAATTCTTGTTTTACCTTGTTTTCTTAGTTGCTAACTTAAAAACTAGAAATTCAATTTTAGTGGGGTTTGGACCATACTGTAGAATTTACCACCTGCTTTTAAATTATGGACAAATATCAAAATTGAAAACTGCAGACATGTCTTATTTCATTTGATCATTTCACATAAATAAATTGTTAGTTTAGTAATTTTACACAGATTCAAGGTTACGAGAATTACTGCCCTGTTCTTTGATGGACCCGTAATGAAATGATTATCTTATGTTCATCAATCTGGTTGCTATTGTGCTTCTTTTTCTGTTTTAACCACTGCCTAGTTTTCAAAGTTTTCATACGATTTCAAAGAACATGTCACATTCGATACAAATAGTTTCAATAATTCATTCACTTTTTGTCAATTTAGTATAAATAATTCATTCACTTCAATATCAATAATTCATTCACTTTATTTTCGATAATTCATTCACTTTATTTTCAATAATTTATCCACTTTATTTCAATAATTTATTCACTTTATTTTCAATAATGTATTCACTTAATTTTCAATAATTTAACCTATATAACACATTTTATAACTAAAAATATCATCATCTTACAAACAAAATGAATCCTCTTGTTATATGGACAGTTTGAAATCACAACGAAACAATGCATAGCACATTCGTCAATTCCAGCTGTTTTTTTCATAGTGAAAGAAACGATCTGTAACCTTTTTATATATATTCTAATAAGAACTTGGTGATGGGTTTTCTTGAAAAATCAAGGCTTTATAATGCAAATATTATTATTAATTAAACTGATGCAATTTCAAAAATCGTTGTGATGTTTGGAGTGGTCCTGTACATATGATACCAGTTTGAAACGTCAGTTGACCATCTCCCTCCCTCCGAAGATAATCACTAAACCAACTTGATTGAACCAGATAGACAAACTTGATTGAACCAGATAGACCAACTGGATTGAACCAGATAGACCAACTGGATTGAACCAGATAAACCAACTGGATTGAACCAGATAAACCAACTGGATTGAACCAGAAAACCAACTAGATTGAACCAGATAGACCAACTGGATTGAACCAGATAAACCAACTGGATTGAACCAGATAAACCAACTGGATTGAACCAGATAGACCAACTAGATTGAACCAGATAAACCAACTGGATTGAACCAGATAGACCAACTGGATTGAACCAGATAGACCATCTGGATTGAACCAGATAAACCAACTGGATTGAACCAGATAAACCAACTGGATTGAACCTCATAGACCAACTTGATTGAATCAGACACACCAATATTCAGCATGTTTGAATGGTTTAACACACTATTTATCTCGAATCCAAGTGTCAATCAACTAAACTGCGCCAATAAAGTATCTGAACACTTACAAATGGTCAGATTTATCGGAACCTGAAATAGTATGCACAAAAATAATTAATTAATTCGATTTACAGATATCTTCTGCGCATTTTGACACCTCTTTTGTTGCGCTACGATGTTGTTTGGCGGATTTATGGGCACTTGAGTGGCTTAAGGTCGAATTTCAAAAGTTGCAAAAGCTCCTATCAACCCGATTCCAGAAGGGAACTCACACAAGCATCACACACAGACAAAATCGAGACAAAAGACAAAAGACACCAATTTGTTCTGTTTACTTAACCATGAAATTTATTGCAGTATTGATTTATGCTTCCCATCTCTGTTCCTGACAAATAATGCTGATGTTTATCGCAATCGATTTATCCACATGCAACAAAACAAATCATTTATAAAAGGCGGGCAAAAATAATGCTGATCTTATTCGTCACAGTACAACGCTCTTGCTTGAATAGGAACTTTTGCAACTTTTGAAATTTACCTTAAGCCACTCAAGTGCCCATAAATCCGCCATACAACATCGTAGCGCAACAAAAGAGGTGTCAAAATGCGCAGAAGATAACTGTGAATCGAATTGATTAATTATTTTTTTGCAAACTGTTTCAGGTTCCGATAAATCTGACCATTTGTAAGTGTTTAGATACTTTATTGGCGCAGTTTAGAACATCGTCGTATCAAACTTGGGAAATAATATTAATAATAGTAATGATATTGTTATTGTAAACCATATAGACAACCCTTACTGATTTCATTTCATATCATACCTTGCAAATGGAGAGTTTCATCGCAAAAGGTGTTCTATGCATTTTTTCATAATGTTGCAATTTTGGTAAAGAAAAGTGTTCAAATTTCTCAAAAGAAAGCATACTAAAGGTTCGTGCCTTGGACGTAATTTTTCTTATCCCTTCCCCCAATTTATTTTTTGATTCTTGACTTGATGAAAATTAAACCTTTTTTTTATATCCCCCTATTTAGAAGCAAGTTGGTTTTAATCCCCCTTTCAGGGACTATCCCCCCCCCCCCCCCGATATTTTCCAATCCACCAACAGGTATTTATGAACACTCCCTTATGATCATATTTAAAAGTCTGCACAGTATTCTGAATCTTAAAGCTAGCAATGTTATAATACCTAATCGCTAAAGAACAATCTATTCCCAAAATACCAATAATTATATTAAAGAGCATAGGAGAGTGGAGAACACATTTGCGATGAAACTATTAATACTCCAGAAAAATATGCTGCTCTTAAAATGCTATTCATCACACATTTGTAACATTCGGCATTTTCATGTAATCATTCTTCTGACCTTTCATCTTTCTATCCCCTCATTTTCACGGTGTTTCTATGGTTTTTGCCAACTTGAGCTATTAATTCATAATTCATTTGATAGAAGCCTTCATAACATCCATCATCAACATGTCAGTGCTTCGATTCCCCCTACCCTCACCATCCCAGAGAGGCAAAAACCCAAAAAACTCCCTTTTAACTCTTTAACCCTTTGAACCCTGGCTGCGCCGGTCGGGTGTACCGCTCACCCTGGCCATTCCAGGGGTAACACACAAAATATTGATTTTGGCAAGAAATGCATAAAACAATACTAAACTTAAATACTAAACTTGTTCCGAATCATCTGTAATATTATACAATCATATAAAAACAATAACAGTTTACTTGGATAGTGCTTTCAGGACAAAAATAATTAAAAATGGCGACATTTTGGACCCCAAAACCCACCTGTACATGTACATTACCGCAAAATACATGAAAAGCTTATGACTTCCATCAATGCCCATTCTGTCGTCAAATATTCATATCATCACCATCAGATTCAGTCTACAAATCATTTGAAATTCCAGAACTATCATCTAAACAAATCCTCAGCAGTATCACTATCGTCCAGCATGTCCAAAACGCGCCACATTTCAATGTAATTTTTATGCGAAAAGACACGAGAAACAGCAATCAAAATGTGCTGATAAAAACACTCGTCAATTGAAAACAACAAGCCTCTGAACTTTGACCCGGCAGTTTTTAGATGCGCAGTAGTCTTATCTATGTAAACAAACCCCTTTAGACATCCTACACTGAGCCTATAGTCCGTCTCATATGGTTGATGTATACATACTCTAAGCCGCTACAGCGTCTCACCGGGTATACGGTACACCTCCACTTCATCCGGTCTGGCGGCTCGTCGGGTTCAAAGGGTTAAAAAAAATTACAACCATCAATTTCTTTTGTCTGTTTCTGTTTGGTTTTAATGAAAGACCCAATCATTATTTTGAGACAATTCTTCCTGGTTTGTAGGGCCTCTGTCCCGTCAGCCTTCTTTTTTTTCTTGCTCTTCTAATTCTATTCAATCTTTAATGCTTTTCATATTTGGATCAATTATTGAACACACATGCTTGGACCAGCAATTCACTGTTAGGTGATGAAAAAAAAACCCTGTTCTTCGGTCAAACAGACCTCAGGTAGGGTCGTTTGGTCGGCCGAGCGTTTTGTTGATGTAACTCACTTTTTTGGTCATTTTGAGATATTGGTACAAAAAAAATATAATTGTCATCCAAAGATTTTCCAAAAAGACTTGCCCAATACTAAAAAATAGCCCCATTTGAGTTAAAAGCATGGTTCATTTTTACACACAACTCAATGAAATACAATATTAAAACTCATTTTTCTCTTGTCCTTTTTTAGTTAGTTAGGTCTCTCTGGTTGTCAACCTCAATATATTGTCTGAATCTTTAAAATGTCACATCTTGGAATCTGGTATGTTAAATTTCCAATTGATGTGTGTAGCCCCCCCCCCCCCCCCCCCCCTCCCCTCCCCCATCCCAACTTTATTAATAGTGAGTTAACTTATAAAGCTTAATTAACTGTTGAATCTGTGTTTTCTATACAATAGATCCACCGTAGCTGAGATAAACAGTTATGAAAACCCATGGCCTATTAGCACCGAGGAGTTTGAGCCACCGAGGACGACATTATAACAAGAGCCGAACCAGAGACCAACCACAGACGGAGGTGGACTTCTCAGGACTGCTGTATTCATGACATGACCTGGATCTAAATAGGAAGTCACTTGAGCTGGCAAAAGTGAACTTTTTCCGTCTATGTTAAAAATGCATCAGACCTGGGTCTACGCAACCACCGACCAAAGAAAATCTGAGCATATTTTTTGCCTCATGAAAAACTCAGAAAAGCATAACGTAATGGCTGCCTCTTTTGATACAACTGGGATGATTTGATTTGTTTTAGTTTTGTGTGCGAACTTGTTTGGGACACACTTTAGAGATTCATTTGATGAATACAGTACAGCCAGAATGTTGCATGGGAAAACTGCTACTTAATCAAATTTAAGAGTATGATATGGCAACACTGTTTGACTGGGCGCAAAGAGTTTTCAGGAATCACTCTCCAGTGGACTAAAATCGCTGCCTTTTCGAGTGATTGAAACAATTCAGTACTGTACAATGTGACCAAACATATGTTTGTGTGAATATACATGTGGCAGCCATCTGCACATGCCATTTTGTTGTCCAGGAAGCCAATCGTAACGAGGCTAAAGGAGTAAAGCTAAAGGTATGTGGCTCGGAAATTCCCTATGAGAGGTGGATGAGAAGAGGGCTTATGGATGAAGAGTGGAGAAAGGTAAAGGTCATTTAGGTCCGCACATCCTAAATCCTCTGGGCTACAGCAGCATATGTCAGCTACTGCCACATGCCAGCGTCACGCAGTAACTATTGTCACATAGCAACCCTTCTTATATTTTATAATGTGTGTTTGTGTGTGATGGGAAAAACAAGCAATATTATCCATTGTTATAAATATGATCTTTTGATGTTTTGTAAATATTTATAGCCAACCAATCAGCAGATGTGTTTTATAAGGGTCTTAACCAATCAGCAGGCCTGATTGTACTTTATATACCTTAGGATTTTTGCAAAGCTGCTGTGAGAAAGATGATAACGGTTTCTGAAAATAGTTTTATGGTCTTTTGGTAAAAGAAAATGCGCAAATGTAATACCTTAGGTCAAGAAGAAAGAGAATATTTTTAAAATGTTAAGAGACAGAAAATTACCAATTTTGCCGAGCAACAGGCAAAAGCGGTAACTATTTTCAGAGCTAAAAAAGGACCACCTTTACAATATGTAAACAGGGTTGCCCTTCCTTACATATGAATTATTAGCCCAAAAAGTGGCCCCAGTTGAAGATCTTTGAGAGTTGACAATTAAATTAAGCTTTGGTGCTAATTTCAGGATTTACTGCATAATTGTGTCATTTTTTACTGAATGAAACAAACAATATTAAGATTTTTACAATGATTCCTTTTTTGGTAAAACAAAATTTAAATGCCAAAATGTTGTCTGCTAATAGTTTGGTTTACTTTTATGTCAGTCAGAAACAGCAATGTCTAATGTGGTAGCTCAATTACGCTACTTGTCAAGTGCAATCTATTTTTAGATGAATTGGTTTTAATTTGATATATTTGTGTACTAAACCCAATGGTTTAAAAATGGGCTACTTTTATAGCAAATTGGGCTACTTTGGGGTTTTGGCAACTGTGATAAGGGGAGATGATGACTCTGCTGTCAATATCTGTAGGCATTACTGCTTAATACATTTAATATCAAAACTGTATTCTGAGGTGTTTTTTTTTAAATATCCAAATGTGTCATGCCTGAAATGCATTTTTGAAGCAATAATATAACATGTGTGGCAGATTGATTATGAATGTTTTTATAAGCAACATTTAATTGTACATATGTATACAACACTTATAACATTCCCTTTGTAACAATGTAAATATTATGATATATTAAACCAGTAAGTTTTGTTTTTTTACGATGATGTATATTTCCCTTTTTGAATTTAGCAAATATCTGGTGTCATTTTATCTTCAACAATGCACAAACTAATTTCATGATTACCTGTCTTTTAATTAATAAGTCAATTTTTTTACTGCCAAATGTCATTGTTTTAAAGTTAAGTAATTGTAAGTATTAGAGGTATTGTGGATTGAATGTATTAAACGATAATTATGTTATGTGTGCTTGTTGACAGAACATTAACATTGAAGTGATATTGAAATAATGTTTGAAATTATTTTTGAAATTATTGAAATAATGTTTGAAATTATTGAAATGATGTTTTATGTGTTGATGTTACCTGCAGGGGGAGGGTCAGTACAGGGGAGGAAGAGTAGTACGAAACAAATGGGCTAAACATGGGGCAGTTACATTTAATATCACAAATCTAGAAATGAATTAGATAAAGTGAGAAGGGGGAAATGGACGATTAGAAATATGATCCTGGCGAGTTAAATATTTTGATGTTTTGAAGAAACAAAATTAGTGGTATACTTTTAATGTCACTTCAGGGACTGTAATAGATTGAAATATTAATAACATCTTTTTAAAATAATAAATTCCCTACCCCTAACTATAAACAAGAACACTTCCTCTTTCTGTTTTGTTGTAGGATCCCCATCCAGCCCTTCAGTATGTATAAAGTAATACTTCCTATATATAACTTTTTGACAGTCTGCTCTAAACATGTTCAAGGGCTAAAAAGAGATCGCAAAATGTAAGTGCTCTTGCCCTTGAACATGTATAAAGCAACACTTCATATGCATAACCGCTGGACAGTTTCACTTTATACATGCTGAAGGGCCAGAATAACATACAATGTTTTGACAGAACAGTGACGTTTATATCCCTCCTCCCTGTACATGCGTTTCATAACGCCCCATTATTTAAAATAATAAACGAAATATGGTTCATTTGCTCACTTTCAAATGAAACAACTGTTATCATAAACCACATCCCATTTGATCGTTTGATCCCCACCGAGAGGCCTTGTATTGTATTGTATCCCCATATTCAATACAGATCTTTAATCTATTTTAGGGCTATGCAAATTTAATACTCAGTACTTAGCCCTAAGAACAATATTCAATACAGCATGTTTAGATAATTTACCCAAATGGTCGTATTCACTTCTGAACTGTTTTGGTAAGTGGACTATAGCTTTATTATCACAGCTTTAGATTATGATTCTATGTAGGGTAGAAAAAGGGACAGAGTGATTTTCTTCCTATTTCTCAACACAGTGAGAATTGTGAAGGTTATTTGCCATTTAATGGGGCACTGAGAGATAAATATTGTAGTGAACCTTCAATTTTCCTGGAAATCAGGTTTTTTGCACATACGTAATACTTAGGCATATATGCTAAATACCATCTGAAACCGTTTACCTTAATTCGCTGTCTATCGTGTACAATTTCACGATTTGGTCATTTTGATGTAGATCACATCGAAATTATCAGTACCACTTGCCACATAAATTGCTTCAACCAAATTTCTATCTACAGCATCAACCAAATTTCTATCTAGCTCCATCATTTAACCCTTTTCCCATTAATTATTACACTTCAGGGTTCTTATGTACCATATCGCCATGATTCAACCCTTTTCTCATAAATTAATACACTTCAGGATTCCTACATAGAGGATCTATTAAAACAATTCATTTTGTCCCACATGTTTTCTCGCCAATCTCTCAGTGCCCCTTTAAGTTTAAATACGAATGCAATATAAGAAATGAATCAGTTGCTAGCATATGTTGGAATCTCTTGAAAATGTGTTCGAAATTGCACATTTGTTCCAAATTGGTTCTGGTTGATGGTCGTAAGCTGTAATACAATAGAAGTGTTTACATAAAATTGTTTACAATTCAAACACTCTTGTTTTGTTTTAAACCAATCAGAAAGCAGGAAACTAAAATAGGACGAAGTGCATTGAATATGTCTAATTGCACTCCTGCACAGTGCTCACACTATGCACTTTGTTTTGATTTGTTTTTCAGGCAGCATAGGTTTGCCAATTTTTTTCTGCCAGTGTTTCGATTCATTATTTATAAAGAGATTCAAGTATGCACAAATTTGTAAATTTTGATTTGTATAGCGACATGTATGAAATAGATCAATAACTGCATGTTTGTGATCTCGAAAAATTAGAAAATCAATGCACTTTTGTAAATGTTGATACGATCACAATAGCACTCCCCCTGCGGGGTCCTGCCATTATTCACACATCGACATCAGCACACATGCATTGTGTTTTATTTTTCGAATTTCGCTTGAAACAACACATGCATTTATTGACCTATAATCAATGGATATACAAATGTGACATTTCATCTTGGCATTATACAAATTTATGCCAGGCATAGATATTATGTGTCTTCTGTAATTAAATGTATATTTATGGTCTTTCTAGCAAACTTTTATTATGCTGTTATCTCTTTATGTTCTGTGAATTGGTGTTTCAGGATGCGAAAAATAAACATCATTTTTTGCATCAAGAATGGTGCATGTAATTTTTGAGAACTTGTGTATATACAATTTTGTTAATTGTAACTCAGCCAATGCCATAATTTATTTAGCATAAATTGGGACCTGACATTATTGACCTATTGAAATATTGCAGCATGCAGAAGTCGGTTGCCATATTGTTATACTGTGTCAAATGTACTTATCGTTTACAAACTGTATAGATGGATAGTGACCCGTGTTAACCCAAAAACCCAAGTTTTTTAATTAAACATAAAAATGTTTAGTTTTTTTATTTTTGACCCCCAAAAAAGCATTTTTGTGGTAAAAAAACCTCATGAAATGCCCAATGTGACTCTTAAAATGAGGGCGCTAGCACACTAGAAGCTTCGGTCTCGGCAAAGACAAGCAAGCGTATGTAGTGGCACAGCCCTGGTGCCACTACCTGGACTTAAAGCAGAGGTGTGTGAATTGTGAACAGTGCTTATATGCAAGAGCTTATAAATAGTCTGCCACAATTCAAATTTATTTAATGTTGTTTCCAGAAATGTTCAAGTCCCTTTATCCGAACTAAATTTGATCAATAATTACAACTGGCCAGTAATGGTCAGCTTGGCGAAATGGCGACGAAAATTCGCTTCTGCCGAGTTCCTTAGGGAGGATCAATCAAACAAACTGTATAAAGTCAAGTGTCATGTTCCATCTTATACCAAGTAAACTGTAGTTTTTGATCAGTTCCAAATTGGCAAGCCTCCTTCCAACAGCAAATTAATACAGAAGGGTGCAGGCGCACATGATCCTGAACACGTGCACTGTGTATAGAATGTGTGATAAGTGCATTTGGTCAAAATCAAGTATAATAAACAGCGCATATTTCTTGCCAATTTGGAACTGATTGAACTAAAGGAGGTTTGTTTATATTCAGTGAATGAATGGTGTTCATTGTTTCAATGAACAAACTATAAATAGTAAAGATGCACAGTCTTTGGTTTTATTCAATTATTAAATTTATACAGAGGTTGATGAACGGATTATTAAGTTGTTAGGTAAAACTGTGTTGAGATGTCATTCAGATTTCTGATAAATTACTCAATTAACTATTGTTTCATGACGTTTCCATTATGTTTTTTTTTCTTCTTACTGGCACGAATAAAATGAAACATGAATTTCAATTTGTTATGTAGAGTTATTTTGTATTAATTAGTCTTTAGGCAGGGCACACATAAATATGGTTGCATTGGCGTAGCCCGTCAACCCTCATTTACCCCCCATCCCTGATTTTTTTTCGGCAGAAGAAAAATTAAAAATCAAACAAAAAAACAAACAAAAACAAACTTTGGTGCTCCTCATCAAAAAGGAATACAGTCCAGCCTCATGATATTTTGGGATTTATTTGACTATGTGAGATCAAATTTAGTAATTTATAGCAACGAAATAAAAATCCCGCCCACCCTACCCTAATTTTCAATGGGGGGGGGGGGGGGGGGGGGGGGGGGGGGGGGGGGGGGGGCACAAAAGGAGGATGTGTTTCCATTTGGGTAACCTTTTGAGCATACAAAAGAGTACCCAAGTGGAAGCATGCATGCCCTCCCATATTGTGCCCGCCATACAAATAGGCTTTAGCAAGCAGATTGCCCCACAGCCCCTGATAAGATATAATTATCTACATACCTTTTGGTTTATTGCTAGTAAAAGCATGTCTTTCAAAAGTAAAGTATTTGTCAAATTCAAAACCTTTTTTTTTCCAGTTTGATATTGAAAAGCAATTTCGAGGAAAATTAGGTGGTTTTTTTGTATGTCAGTAATCAAGAGCTTCAATCACAAGGAAGCAGAAGGCATTTAAATGGAAGAGTTCGCTGAATCGAATGTCACATATATTCATTAGGCATGGAATCTTAATTTACTTATCAAAAGCTTCCAGAGGGGCTTGGTATAACCTATACTCCCTTTCATAATCCCTTAGACATAATTCCATCAAATCATGCGTACGTGCGAGTTGCGTACGTATGTGCGTAGGTTCGCGTAGGTGCGTAAACCCGGAAGTGCGTACCAGTCCCTTCAAAAGAATAATCGCGCATTCTAATTGGTCAATCGTGAAATCGTCACACGCCGTGATCGCCGGCGCGTGACCTTGTTCATGTTTATCGTGCCTGTCAAGCATTTTGACGCCACGCCTCGAAAACAACAACAAAATACGCTCGCGTGAAATAACGCGAATTATGTCCAAGAAATTATGAAAGGGAGTATAGTCTACTAAGTATTCCTTTTTCCTTTTCTTTGTCACTCTATGAACATGTACCGATAGAGGGCTCACTCCCCATGGACCGCTCCCCATCCTCTGATCTCACCCCCGTATTGTATTGTATTTGGTCGGTTCTCGGATGGGAAGTATCAGGGGGTGTTGTTCGAATTGTGTGACAGTGAAATTATACAAGGCCGTACGAGTAGACTAGGTATAACCATGCAACTTATGCAAGTACTAGGCCTGGAAGCTGGTCAGCCCTCTGATCAAAGTCAGATTCATACCTGCCGCTAAACATTTATTACTCAAGTGGGTAATAAAACCAAGATGCCCAACAGACGTCTTAAATGTGAAGTAAATAATACTGTAGACAGAAAATAGCTCAAAATGAACATTTTCAATGACCGCGCATAACGACAGCAAAGTTGCACTAGGTATTCATTGAATTGTGTGTGATTACTGTCATAACTGTCACACAAATCAATGATTTCCTATACCTATTGCAACTTTGCTGTTGTTACGCGCGGTCATTGAAACCGCCATAACTTTAAAAGTATCCGTTCGATTTTGTTGAATGAGGTATCAAACTGCGGAGAAGAAATTTGCTCATTTAATGTATATCTCAGATTTTTGGTACCGATTATATATTTTGAATTAGCCAACCTCAAAGCACCAGGCCAGGGACTTTATGTGCTAGGTGTATATAATCATATATAATTATATATATTCTATTAAATATTAATTTAATTTAAGTGTCCAAGAACTTCTTTTGCCGAGTGTATATAGAACAGGTTATAAATAATTAAAAGGCAAATAAAGGCATTTATTGATTTTTTTACTTCATTTTATTTATTTCAAGATGTTTAGCCCAAAGACTACATTTCTACACATAATGATACAATGTAAAAAGATAATCGTCTGTCTGCTGGATGCTTGAATTTACTCATAATTATGTGATGCGGTCAAGAAAAATGAGTCTCAAGCCTAAAATATCTCAACTTTGCAGAAAACCCCATTGCAAATGGACATTTCGTCGCTGTTCTGACATAACGACACATCACTTTACTGTTGTGATGTGTCGTTATGTTAGGACAGCGACAATTTGATTCAAGAGATACAAGCAATAGAAGGTTTTCAAAACAATAAATAGAAAACAAAAGAATTTCTATCCTTGTTTGGTTATATGTCAAAATCAATATTCTCGACATCAGACTCATTTTGCTTGATCACATCGCTTATATAACGGTCAGCAATTTCTTCAAACAGGTTTATCCGGTAGAAGAAATTGTAAGACATCAATCATTCAATGTGGAAAATAATTGCTGCTTTATTCTGTTGGACGTACCATAGGGAATAGGAATCACAGTGCGCTTGTTGCCTTTGTGCGCGCCCTCATCCTCCAGTATTCATTTGCTGCTGTAGGGAGTCTTCACCCATTTGAAACTGATCAAACTTTAAAGGCGAGCTACCAGTCTGAGTTTCTAGCTACATCCAGTTCTCTTATGAATTTGACAAGGTTAAAATTTTTCCATGTTAACTCTGTACAGTCCGTCATGAAGTGAACAGGTGTATGACCAGTTCGTCTGTGGTGAACTACAAAAGTGGTAGGCCAGCTTTAAGATCAATTTCAATTATTTTTGAGAATAGATTCCTACATATATTATAACACTTTTATCACCGGCCAATAACTGGCTTTCCATAAGGTACTATTTGTATTGAATTTGATTATGGTATATGGTCTTAATTAATATTAAAAGAGCAAAGAAAATATTATACAAGAACACTTTTAGATTCTTGCAAATTTCTGGGAAAAGCGAATCTGGTGTTACCTTTCATGTAAGGGAGCCAGAGTAAGTCTGGTCTAGGGTAAAGACTTCATTGAGGGATTGCATGGAATAACGCTTATAATCCCTGAATGAAGTTTTTGCGCTAGACTATAGTTTCGTAAAAGCTTACGTGAAGGATGAACCAAATCTGGCTTTCCTTCCATAGGTCACAACTATTGCATACACTGCGTAGGATCTATTATAAAACTCAACATAAACCATGATGTACTTAAACACAAACTACTTACTTGTTATTGTGGCCAACGGAATCTTAAAACATGTATTTTTGAAGAGAATTGGGAATCCGGTGGGACAATACTTGTCAACAAATCTTATTTTAAAACCATTACCATAATTGAAAAAAATACATATTCTCTAGCTATTTGTATTGAAAAGGTGTGCCCCCAACCGGGTTCACTTTTCACCAATCTCTTTTCTTTTTTTCAAAATTGAATTTTTGAAACTAGCAGAAATGCTCATTACCCCTGTGAGATGCGGTACTTCAGATATGCTTCCCAAGCAAAAAAATGATGATTTATCCCAAAATGTAGTATACCACATACCGTATACGTTTGTGTTTGTGATCAGTTCAATGGGCAATAACCACTGGAGTTGAACTCAAATTTGGAATAATAATAACGTGCGAAAACAATTGGGCAACACACCTTAATGTTACAAGGACCCAATGTACAGACAAAAAAACCTACACATTTTCAACATGATATTTCTACATAAAATAGTTACAATGATTAGATTGCTAAGCGACAAAGATGAGCTAGTGCTAATTCAATCATTGATCCATGTTTTTGATAGAAAATGGCAATAAAAATATAACCTGTATACATAGTATACAGCTTGAAAATAAGGCATTCATATAAAATAAAAACTACAGCCTGGCTCAGAATCCCCTGGACAAGGACGCCTGCATGGTACTCCACCATGGATACTATTAATATTGGGATAGGAAACTCCTATATACTGTGCATACCTAAATGACAGGCCACGTTTTCTAGGCTATTTTAACCCTAACCCTAACCCTCTTGAGTACTACAAATTACTACTATGCCGTGTGTTTGTGCCAAGAGAAGAAAAGAGGAGCTTCCCAGAAACCATTGTGGCTGGTCGCATTACTATGTCTAATCAAACGTGCACTCTCATAATTTAGTACATGGTTCCCATTCCTGGTTCAGAATAAACATGGTAATCATGAATCGTTAGTAAAATAAAACACACCATTGCAAAGTTCTAGTTCTGCTCTATCAATTTATGTTATTTTTTTCACTAACGATTCATGTTATAGAGGGAAATATCACTTTTAAAAGCTCCAAAATATGAATATATGATGCATTGTTTGAAGGTTATGATTTCTGTCCGGTCCAAAATCCGATAGCTTTACTGCACCTGTGTGGGCACCCGTGTGTGAAATACACTTTTGAAATGCCCGCTTTGTTAGGCATATCATGCGTGTATGCTCCATACAGATATGGATCGATTACCAATTTTTTGTGAGTATTTCTGTAGATGTGGATACATTCAACTATCTGACTCAAATGATGACAATAGCCGATAGAAAAGTATGGCCAGCAAGAAAAGGTCCTTCCCACAATGCATTATGCTTTAATGCCTCTAAATTTGTCAACAGCAGTAGTGTAAGTTAATAAGACATGGTAATTCGATCGGACACACTGGTTTCTGGGAAGATACCGATATCTTCTCTTGTTTGTGCCACTCGGCGATGAAATAATGAAATAACGGAGTTCCACTCAGCACAGGTCGTCCAGAGGTCGCAGGTCATCCAGGAGTCATAGGCAATCCGTCAAGTAGCTATTGGAATGCCATAATCTCTATATCAAACTCCAGTTGAGCATCGGGAGTGATCGTGTGAACTGTTAAGGATAATTATAATGTGTATAGCCCCTGTTCTTTCAAAACCTCGTATGCTTTTCTGGCCTTTCAGCATGTATAAAGTAAAATTGCTCAGCGATTATGCATAGGAAGGGTTGTTTTATACATGTCCAGGGGCAAGAGCACTTTTGGTAGATGGATATACAAGGTTTTGACAGATCAGTGAAGGTATGTGAAACATCAAGGAAAGACAGAGAAACATCTGTGTATTCAGGGCATGGGGGGGGGGGGGGGGGGGGGGGTGTAGACTGCGTTCCCACATTCCTCTATATGGCTGCCCTCTTCATTCAAAAATAGTGAACCAGATACAGCGACTGGGAAAAAACAAAGCTACAAAATGTTTGTGGAATTCCACAAACACCGAGCCGGCACATTTGGTCCAATTCAAAATCACAGGAATTGTCATGTCACATGATGTCGAACACCGTGTGAAACCACCGGCGCATTGTGGCGTGATGGTGCGTGAATCAGTTTATGTTTATTTACAAGCTGATCAGGGCACAGTTTTTGAACATTGAGCACCTTTGCAGGGGCTGTGTGTAAATAGTGAGGATAGTAAGGATTCAGTCTAGACTGGGTCCCTGTGACCCTCTATCAGTCCTAACGTTGAGCACCTTTGCAGGGGCTGTGTGTAAATAGTGATGATAGTAAGGATTCAGTCTAGACTGGGTCCCTGTGTCCATCTATCAGTCCTAACGTTGAGCACCTTCGCATGGGCTGTGTGTAAATAGTGAGGATAGTAAGGATTCAGTCTAGACTGGGTCCCTGTGACCATCTATCAGTCCTAAAATTGAGCACCTTTGCAGAGGCTGTGTGTAAATAGTGAGGACGGTAAGGACTCAGTCTAGACTGGATCCCATTGTCCCTCTATCAGTCTTCACATTGAGCACCTTTGCAGGGGCCGTGTGCAGGGCGGGAAAAAGAGGGCAAAAAGAGGGCAAAACGGCAAGCTCCTTGCCGGGAAATGTTGCCATCTCGCAAGAGATGAATTAAACACTTATGAAAAGGAAAAACACTTGGCTACCCATAGAAAGTTTCCCCCTCTCAATATCATTACTACTTTTCCCAAGATGTTTTCAGAAAAAGTGGCCCTTTTCAAGATCCAATACAAGTTTGTTTGCATTACTCCACATACAACTACAATCCCGGCCAATATTGTTGGAACACTTTTATACGTGTGTTTAAAAACTCCCCCTCTCCCCCTGGATTAATGTTGAAACACGATTTTTGGGTTACGGGATACTGAAAGGGGTCAACATTGGGGGAGTTTTTGCGAAAACGGGAACGCATGAAAGACTAATTATTACCAGGATATTCCAACTAATTATAACCGTGATTGTAGGTGTTTGGAGAGATTGAAACACTTACGAAAAGGGAAAACGCTTGGTTAACTACACAAAGGTTCCGCTTTTCAAAACCATGTTTACTTTTCCCAAAACAGTCATATTTCCCCAAAACGATACAGGGAAGTTATTAATGTGAATGGTGGACACTATTGGAAAAGGGGTGTTAGTTTTCCTTTATTAACCAGTAAGCGTTCCAAGACTTTTTCCAGGATTGTTAGACAACCCTAGGTAGACAGTCATGTGGGTATTTCAATTACTGTCAATACTTTCAATATACACTTTCGAACACTTTCAATATACAGGGTGAGTCAAAAAACATTGTGCACGATTTGAAATAGCCATTTGACCTTGATGCATGCATTGAACCATGAATTGTAAATAATAGGAATGGCGAAAAACACGGTCAGTTTACAAAACTTGCCACAGTTTGCTTATTCTTCAGTCGATTACTTTCATTTTTTGGGAGGATAAACTAGATTAACACCGCTTTACACGGACAAAAAAAAATCATGGTTCAATGCATGCATCAAGGTCAAATGGCCGTTTCAAATCGTGCACAATGTTTTTTGACTAGTTGATTGCATAATGGGTAGCGAGGAGTACTTGTAGTTTTTAACACTTTTAACTCATTATTATTATATTTAAAAGGATATCCCCATGCTGGAAAGCCTGCTTTTCCGTAGCCTTTGAATCCATCGATGACGAGCAGCGCCCTCTCTCCCTTTTTCATGGTCATGCAGCCCTCATCCCAGCCTACAGCAAAAAGAATGAGAAAAAGTAATATATTGCATCAAAGCAAGAAGAAAAAAACACTATGTGTACGTCTTTTTACGAATGGAACAAGAATAATGGACCTACTGTATATCTTCCTGGCCACGATTTTTTTTATTTATTTATTTCGTTTTAATACGGAATAAAGCAAAACTCACTGAATATAATGATTTTTAATTTTTTTTTACAAAAAAGTGATTTTACAAATCATGATTCAAATGTTGACTAGTAAAAAAAAAATTGCTTCCTGGCCACAGTCAGGCTAGTCTGCTTTGTATACCGTGTATTTCACTGTCACACAATCGAACAACACCTTCTGATACTTCGCCTTGCGAAAACAGCTCAAATCCGAGAACCGACCAATACACGGTCTACTTGCATTGGATTTGACCTTTCGACCTCCATATACTGTTACACTATGCTTCATCCAAAAAATGGATGCATACGTAATGAGCAATTTGTTCGTGTGGGGTTCAAAATTGACCAATGGCAGACACGATAAATACGAAGTATATGAATATTTATATACCGTCTTCGCAGAGAGAAGAATCTTGCTCATTTTGATTAATTCAAAATGTCGATTTTCTGGCACTGTATAGCCGCCGTTTCGGTCTAAAATCACACTTTAGGATTAATCTTTGACTTTGGTCCTTGCCAAAAATATTTTCCTCAGAGATATAGCTACATTTCCGCATATATGTGACTATTTCCATGCTATTTCCTATCTTTCAATATCCTGTAATAAAAAACCTTTTTACGTCCAAACAGAGACAAATAATTTGATCATTTTTTACGATAACTAGAAACTCTTACACAGCCACAGAAATAACACCTTCATGTGTTTCTAGATGTACAGACAGCAAATTCAATACTAGCGCGTTATGAGGGGGTGTGATACTATCGTGACGCATAAAAAGCATCATCCCTAGTAATCCCTAGTGTGCTTAAAGCACAGTTCTTTGGTAAATCCAATGCCAGTAGACCTTGTATTTGGTCGGTTCTCGGATGGGAAGTATATATCAGAGGTGTTTTTCGATTGTGTGACTGTGAAATTATACAAGGTATATACAGTAGATTACAGTCAGACATACATGGGCACATTCAGATCAGCATGCTCTAGGCAAGAGAATGGAGTTTTTGAAAAAAAACCAGGAAAAAGCAGGAAAGTGGTGAAAATTCCTGAAAGAGTGCGTGAAATTGGGCAAAAACAGGCCAAAAACAGGCTAAAATTAAATAAAACTGTGTAAATGTTGACTACTAAAAAGCAGGAATTCCTGTTTTTTTCCTGAAGATTCTCATGCCTGATTGCTTGAAAATAATTCAGGTAACCAACCAGAGTGGTAGGTCATGGTTACTGTCCGGACAGGGGTCAGACCCCCACCCTCTTAATTTTGGCCCACCCTTTTTTATTTTTGCCCCACCCTTTTTACAGAATCACCCTTTTTATTTGGGAATGTTCAACCCTTTAAACCGAAAAGGGGACATTTTGATCATTTTGTGCATTCAAATTTGAAAAAGCACTCATTGGAAGAAAGGACGAAGTAATAGAAACATCCCGGGACCAGGTTTTTTTTTTGGGGGGGGGGGGGGGGGGGGGCGTAATGAGAACAATATGGGGATTCTTCTGATATCAAAATATCATAATGTGAAGAAAAAAATCATAGCCCCCAAAAATTGATCGAAGCATATACCTTTAATGCCCCAAACACAACATGGCCATATTCTTGTTCTAACATGGTTTTAGCCTAACCATCGCTGACTTAACTCATGTTTAAGTTAAATTCAAGTTAAAGGCATATTATGTGATATTTTTCGAGGGGGCGCCCTCTATTCATGATTTGTTTAAAGTAGATTTTCTTGCAGATTTACAATTACTTCAAAATCTATTTTCACTCTAGAAATGTAAATCTGCAAGAAAATCTACTTTCTAAAAAAAATCATAAATAGATCACATAATATGCCTTTAATCTTTGAGACAGGATGTTTATGGAAACACATTTTTAAACAAACATGATGACTATCATCTTCAGAAGAATTGCTGATGCCGGAAGCATGCCATTGTATGGCAAGGTATTCATTCATTCAATAATCAGAGATTCAAATGGGTTGACGTAGAAATGAAAGGAATGCATCAAATGTTTGTTTATATATATTTAGGATTCGGCAGAATGCGTGATTTTTTAAGGC
This sequence comes from Ophiura sarsii, assembly GCA_035610835.1. Lineage (NCBI taxonomy): Eukaryota > Metazoa > Echinodermata > Ophiuroidea > Amphilepidida > Ophiuridae > Ophiura > Ophiura sarsii. Next base: position 37,356,523 of record CM069444.1, read on the forward strand.
AACAACCGTGGGCAGTGTGTGCAAAATCTGTGATATCCATGATTAGTGTGATTTCAAGCAAAACCCGAAATCAAACCGTGGGAAATGACAAATGAAATCCTCACGGTCATATTATTAGGCACTCAATTAAAAATGTCTATTACTCAAGGGACAATTAGTAAATAAATATGTGTTACTTAGATTGGAATAAAAAAGTGAGTAAAACAAGGAAAGGCGATATTAAAATAATCATGCAGTGCAGTTCTCAAAAAGCCAAAAATCTGCTAAAACTTGGCTTGTTGAACAATTACCTCGGCTGGAATAGCATTTCCGCGATTTTAAGGTACAATTTCCCAAATCTGTGATCAAGTATGAAATCTGTGAATTACCCGTGAAATCTGTGTTCACGGATTTTGCCGAATCATTGTTCAACTTAAAATGCACCCAATTCACATCCATGTGAAAGGAAAATCACGACATGCACTTGGTGCAGATGTAGAGTATACCATGTTTAGGTTAAAAATACTTTCAAGAACTGCATTTAGTTGTGGTTTAAGTCAAAGTTAAACATGTGTTTAGTTTAAAACCGTGTTTAAATATATACAAGAATACGGCCCAATATGCTTTAAAGGGGCACTAAGAGATGTGTTGGAGGATGTGCCCTCAATTATGATAAAAACTGGGATTAGTATATTTTTATAATTGTATTACATGTATGAACTTACACCTAAAAGTATTAAGAAAAATCAGCCCTCTATGTACAAGAAAACGTAGATTCAAAAAATGCTCGTCCCGCGGGACAAGCATTTTACGTCCAACAGTATCCCCCTGCAGTACGCGTGATACATAACGTGAACCATATTTGCATAGAGGGCGTTTTTCAATAAATAGCGATGATATTGTTTTAATCAAGTTTTGCTGTGTTTTTGCTAGTAGAAACAACAGAAATGGCCATTTTTAATGTTCATCTTGAATTCTGAAGTAAATTTTTAAACATTTAAAATTTTCAACACCACTTAATGTGCCTTTAAATCTTATCGAGAAACTAAGAGTATTCTGTATTTTACAGATTTGTTGTGTCATTCCTAAGGGAAAAAAGAGGGGGGGGGGGGGACCTGACCAACCAACCCGTCCTGAGAGGTTCGTTCACCCGTAGAACAGGGTATCTTTCATTTGTTTCTAATAGTCATATATTTTTCCAAAGATGATTTAATCCAAGATAAGAACAGATTACGATAAATTGTCACAGTTAAAAAAAAAAAAAAAAAAATTTGCAAGAAAGTCATGGAATATGCAGCATTCTTATTTGACAACGTCAAAACCTCACATCTCTATCTGGACCTTAAGCATGTATAAAGTAATACTTCCTATCTATAACCTTTAGGCAGTCTGCTCTAAACATATTCAAGGGCCAAAAAAATATTACAAACCTTGTAAGTGTTCTTGCCCCTGAACATGTATAAAGCAATACTTTCTATTCTTAACAGTTGGGCAGTTATACTTTATACATGTTGAATAAGGCTGTGAATGCACGGGTAGTTTCGTACCCGGGTACCCGACCTGTTTTTCGGGCGGGTACCCGGGTACCCGAAAATAGAAACTAAAAAATAAAATAAAAATTTTTTTTTTTTAAAGTACAAATTTGTCCCCAAAAATGACACATGATGGGGTCAATGGAGGTCATTTGGGGACACATTTGTACTAAAAAAAATAAAAATAAAAAAAAATAAAAAAATAAAAATAAATAAAAAAAAGATATTTTTTTTTTACATTTCGGGTATTCGGGTACCCAATTTGATACCCGGGTACCCGGAATAGCGGGCGGGTACCCGGGTTCCCGGGTATAAGTCACAGCCTTAATGTTGAAGGGCCGGAAAAAACATGAAGTTTCAACAGAACAGCGACAACGTAATTGGTGTTACCTGTTATAACCTTGCCCAAACCCACATTGAAGGAAAACTCGTTTTGTCCAGGGTCTCTTGTGCTGAGAGGGGAGAAAAGATACACATTTTAGAGGTTAACAAAATGCACAAATAATCATATGCTGTCTCAAATGTCGCAAATGACAAGGTTATGCATGTTCTAATGCATGCATACCAGGACTACCATCAATCGATACTCCTTGCATGCCATGCATCGTGTGTAATCACAACATTGTGACAATTGTGACTGCATATTTTGTCATAAATCTTTATCATTCTTTAACAATTTATACTATTCAGTAGCAAATGGGATATCAAAATGTAACCAACAAATGACTTCATTTGAAGGTGTATCAATTAGCAGTTAGTGGAAATACCCATATGACTTTCCAACCGGTCATGTTCCCCAGTGTTCATGTTTCTTTTCTCCAAGTTTGAGGTCAATCGGGCAACTTTTACGATTTGACCTTTGGATGACCTTTAACCTCAGATGACCTTGGATGACCTCTAATTATTTGTTGACATGTTCCCCCGGTGTTCGTTGCACGATTCAACCTCTTGTTGACCTTTGACCTTGGTTGACCTCTAATGACCGTTGACCTCAGATGTCCCCGGTGTTCATGTTTCTTGTCATATTTGACGTCAATCGGGCAACTTTTACGGTTTGACCTCTGGATGACCCTTGACCTCTGGATGACCCTTGACCTCAAATGATTTTTGACATGTTCCCCCGGTGTTCATTGCACGATTTAACCCTTGTTGACCTTTGATGACTTCTAATGACTGTTGACCTCGAATGACCTCTAATTTATTTTAGACATGTTCATCCGGTGTTCACGTTTCTTTTCTCCAAGTTTGACATCAATCGGGCGACATTTACGATTTGACCTCTGGATGACCTTGTGACCTCAGATGACCTCTAATTATTGTTTGAGGGTGCACACAACTATTACGCGCTATAGTGTGTTTCTATGGGAAATGTGCCTTAGGTAAACGGCGATATCTTGAGTTACCTTGCAACTACGTTCATAAAATTTTGGAATAGTAATAAACACACATATTGGGTCAAAATTCAGGTCGGGTTGCCCTCTTAGATTTTTCAATATTTTCCTCTTTACACAGCGTAGTCATTTTGAACAAGAAATCACACCTTGTAGCGCGTTGTGTTCAATGTGTATCCTTTCGCCAATATTTTTAAATAAAACGTTAGATGTATACTTTTTTCATTCAAAATATATCGGGTACAATTCAGTGAACAAATAGAGACCAAATTCAATCATCTTCGATGCCAAATAATGTCAATATGAATCATTCTTTCCGTTATTTAGGGACTAGCTGGGTGATGGCGATGGCCGGAAGCTCTGACGTTGACTCTAATAGTTGTGTGCACCCTTGACATGTTTTAGACATGTTCACCTGGTGTTCATGTTTCTTTTCTCCAAGTTTGAAGTCAATCGAGCAACTTTTTGATCCCAGATGACCTATGCAAATTAGACCCCCAAAAAATGTTCACCCGGCATTCATGTTTCTTTTCTCCAAGTTTGAAGTCAATCGGGCAATTTTAACGATTTGATCTCTGGATGACCTTTGACCTCAGATGACCTATGCAAATTAGACCCCAAAAAAGCAGCCACATTTTTTGACCATGGCCTACCTATCGCTGAAGGTTTGAAGTCAATCCGTCCATCCGTTCAAAAGATACAGCATTCAGGGAAAAGGCTAACCAAAAAGCACATACGGATGCACACCCCTACATACATACGCACATTGACATGATGACAAAATCCCCTTCTGGTTTAAAACCAGGGGGATAAAAATGTGCTATAAATATCATTATCAAGTCTAAGATAAAAATGTTTCATGTTCCAACTAACTGCACCTCATGTTCCAACACCGAGGAACGTCCACGCTCGCCCTATAGGTGCAACGCAAACAAAGGGGATCTAAATAAATATGGCTAGGATGCCTTCTATTTTCATGGTAGTATATATCGTCCGCAATTTGTTGCAATTTATACACGAAATACACAGTTACCACACATACGTCCTCGGTTAGGTGTAGAAATTCTGTGTCAGACGTCCGTGTTTGGATAGCACTGCGTCCGCATTTGGGAGCAAACATGTGTAGGGTGTGGGGGTTGTGTGTGAAATACAGTAGTTTTTGTACAAATTGTTCCAACTAAACCCATCTCCCCTACACTATGGCCGTACTTTCGTACTAAACATAAGTTAAGCTTAAAACCGTGACTAACTAAACTTGTGTCTAAATTAAACGCACGCTTATCTTTTAAACGAAGTGCTTAACAAAACCCACATTTAACTCTTCGAATCTCGTCCCCAGAGTTCTTGTGAATTCACTGTATACAGGTATTCAATTTATTGTGGCCCAAATGGGTGGTTATTTGTAAGACTACACGATCTGCACGTCAGCTTGCACCGGGCACGGTTGAGTAAGCATTCAAGGCATACAGTTGGTGTATGAGTCTAGTTAGACCGTTAGACGTGCAGTAAACTACCCCCATACCCATGTTTAACGTTAGGGGAGAGTGGGGTATGTTGGAACATTTTTCAGAAAAATGACTCTATAACGCAATTAAAATTGATTCAGGATTTAATAACTATATCAGTTCAAGCATACATCTGTGTGTTACAAATACAGCATATAACATTTTAAGACTTGTTTATGTTTATTAAAATAATCCACTTTGAAAAAGTTATCTCAGCTGTTTCAACTAACCCCATGCATGGGGTTAGTTGGAACATGACATGGGGTTAGTTGGAACATGGTGTGTGGTTACTTAAAACATACTCTGTAACTACTTACAACTGTTGTTAAATGATTTTAAAAATCAATTTAAAAATCAATATGGCATGCCCTAATGATCAACAACAACAATCAACAACACTCAATTAAGGATACACAGTCTTTTAGTTAGTCTTCTTCGGAGTCTGCTTGAGACCTTTTGCAGTCACTGAAGTCTGTAGGTGTCTCAAGGGGGCTACGGTGAGATTAACTGAAAAGACGATGTAGACTTCAAGTTCAATGGTTATAAAGTTGTTTACTATTGTTACAAATTGTACGCCTAACTATTTGTTTCCAAAACAATATTTCAGGTTCAGAACTTTAAGGATGTACCACATTTAAGTGTTCCAATAAACCCCATGCTCAATGTTTCAACTAACCCCGAGAGCACATGGCAGATGTTTAAGCTTATTGTGCAAAACATGGCATACAACTGCACACCTATTTAGCCTTATTTTGTAGCTTAGTATAAGAGCCTAACATACCAAAAATATAGCCACATGAATCTACAAACATCATAGAGATAATACAAAATTTCGTAATGTCAAAAAATTTAGTCAAAAGTTGAAAAATCAAACTTAGCTTTCTAACTCTAAGAAGACTGAGACCCATGTGCTGTAGGCAATGTGGTATGTGGGGGTTGCTTTTGCACACCACCTGATGGCAGTGTTTCTAGAAATTAATTGTTGGTTTTTAGGAAAATCTCAATGTTTCAACTAACCCCGCGTTCCAACATACCCCACTCTCCCCTACACAGTTTTCAGTTACTTAGACGCGTGTTTAAGTAAAACACATTTTCAAGAAGTTTAAACGTGTGTTTAGCTTAAAACCTTGTTTAAATATGTACAAGAATACGGGCCTATATGTTCATTGTATAGCCTCCGTGTTGAGAAAATGTGTTTTGACCCCCTTCTCACCTCCAAAACTTTTTACGTGGCTGTGTCAGTGATCCTGTACAATGTACAGTAATCTTTTGACCCTTGTTCGGTAATGGACCAGATCCCTCCTTCAGGATCTGCTTCGTAAGGCCATTACTAATTTGCACTGCCGCGGGAGCTGCCATTGCGAGTTCAGTCCTGATTTGGTGGTGTGCAAGTTTGAAGCTTGTGTACATGTACCTGTAAAATGCAAACATAAATAAGGGCTAGAATTTCGTTTCACCTTTTGAGAATCTAAACAGATTCTCTCATAACCAGATTTTACGAGAATCCAAGATTCTCGGCATAGGGATTTTACGGTCATAAGGATTTTAAATACAAAAAGTCACTTTTACAAGTCGAGTCGGTCAACCGTCGAGTACAGTAACGGTCGACTTGACCGAACGTCGCGTTGACTCATATTCACACACAACCAAGCCGGTACCACTGTACACAGATTCCCATTGCCGAGATTGAAACCTTTCTAATATAAGAGGTACATTGCGCGCCCCAATCCAAGAGGTAATCACGCGTCTAAATTATTCTATGAGTTATTAAGAGTTACATCACGCGTCTAAATTATGCTAATGTCATTTTACGACTAAGAGATACATCGCGCGTATTTTCAGATATGGTACACGCCCATTCTCATATGGGAGGCTTCAATTTTGCGAATTTCCTCTCCCATTATATAAGCTCCCTGACACAACCCTGTCTGTTTGGCCGAGAGTTTGGCTCCACCAGGAGCGTTGGACAGTATCCAATCAAAATCAGACACGCTCAACCCTTGTTAGTCCTTACAGTACCAATATCCATGATATGGGTACTTGTTAAAGAAAGTCTGTAAAGTGGAACCAGAACCGTGACTTCTAGGAACCCTAGAACCGTGACTTCTAAAAGTGAGCTATCATGTGACTAATTAATATAAATAATTGAATGTCTAAATTCTGTTTTTATGGACATATATCAGACATGTTTAACTTAAAATTTAGTGTTCACCTGGCTCTTGACCAATATCAATCCGGTAGCCTTCCACAGAAAAAAAAAAATTACCAAATTGAGTAATTGACCATGAGTTGTTGTTTTGTTCAAAATGGCCGACAAAAGGCGGCAGGTATAAAAGACAGCCCTATCACACCCCTATCCTACACAAAAAAACACACTGCCTGTTAACCCAACAGTATATATGTTATTAAAGTTCGGGTGCATTGCAAATTGTGTACTCGGTTGTAGCTATACTAGTGCTGAATTCCCCACATTGATACTTCTGGATTATTTTAATGATTTGCAGCTGTTTCGGTCGTTCCGGTCGTTTCAGCATTCTGTCTTTTATACCTGCCGGACAAAAGGTGATTTTGTGTTTTCTACCCCTGTTTTACTTGCTAGTCCTATGAAAAATTCCAATGCGACTTTTCTGAACACTTTTGCTAGCTCTTAGTCTTATTACTCTTAATTTCATAGCAATGCCATGCCCATGAATAAATAGTGAACATTCAAGGACAACTTTGAGTCTCCAAAATTATGCTAATGAGTACACCAGCAGCCAGCCAGCGTGACCGCTGGGCTGTTTTGGAGCACTGCGCAGCTCATTATGACGTCAGTGTTTTGTGAGGCCCGCCGAACTTTACACAGACTTGGATTTATGAATGAATTGAGAGGCTGAACGTCTGTCGATGTTTTCCGATGATGACGTCATCAGATCTTGATCATTTTTAGATTAAATGAAAACAAACAAAATGGCGGAGTTAGTGGGAAAAAGTTCCGTGAAAATCGATGCAGTTTTCAAAAGTTATGCTACTTTTTGGGTACGTTTTTCCCCCGCTTTTCGATAAATACTGCAGAATTGCGTAGAGAATTCTTTGACAATGCATGATGGAATGTGATTAAAAAATGACATTTAGAAATTTAGTTAAGAACTGGGAATTTAGCGATAGTAAATCTAGACTGTGTTGAATAAGTTAATCATTGAATCAGCAAGAAACCTTTTGAAACTTTCAGAAACTAGCAGTTTGAATATCACATTTTATTTTATTCTCAAGTCATTTTTACACGCGTTATCTAGTAGTAATATGATCCGTCGCCAATTTGGTCCAATTGCGCATGTCTTGTGGCCTCGCTGTGACTGCCGATGTGTCCCTAGTAGTTATAAACAAAGAGTACTGTTCTACGTTTGCATTGAGCCGATACCCAAATCATAGATTTGGTATAGGGCCTATCCAAATCATAGATTTGGTGGCAACATCCTCAAATAGGTCAATTACAAACGGAATAAAGCACAAGGCAGCAATTGTTTTGCAGTTGATTGGCACTGTAAATATGATAGTTGCTTTGTGTTTTATTCCGTATGTAAAAGACCTATTTGAGGATATTGCCGATTTGGTATCGAGACTAAACCCCCCTGCTAACACACAACGTTCTAAAAACGTTCTAAGAACGTTTTAAACGTTCTAAGAACGTTTTAAACGTTTTAAACGTTTTAAGAACGTTGTGTGTTATAATCAAAACAAAGAGTTCTCGATCAAATCGTATACGATTCCTCAGTGTCCCAGCGTCTGGGGCATAGGGTGAGCGCGTCAATTGCGACGGCAAGGGCGCAGTAAAACCTGAAGGCGTGACGTTCTTGTAAACAAAAGGTAATTGACCAATCGCGGCCCTAATCAACAAGACCCCACGTTGCGTGATTGGACAATTATGTAAGTAGGCCTACACCCCCCTGAACGCGTTGTGGCATGGTTGTCAAGGGCTCATCACACTGCGTTCAGAATTCGGATGGACGCTGGCGTGACTGGAATAAATGTTTTGATCGAGAATTCTTTGTTTTGATTAGGCTATAGCAGGGCTGGCCTTTTGTTGAACTTGTTATGATCGCAGGCATTCGGATCATGACGCTGTGATCAACAAATTTTGTTTTGATTATAGTACTTAATTATTAAAGTAACACGGTCACAGAGACAATTCAGCTTCAGTAAGCTTATTAATTAAAACTAGTTAGTAATTCAGGCCTAGCCTAGCCTACATGTACATGTAGTAGGCCTATCCTATTATTATTTTATTTTAATAAATTCAATTTCAATTTCTGATTTTTAGCAAAGGCTATTTTTTTTAGACTTCGTACGAGCGTTGAGCTTGTTATCCCGATTTAGTTTAGTTTAGAACTGTAACTTTGTGTTGGCGGTATTGAGGTTTCGTAAATAAAATAGTCACAAACAAACACAGAGAAATTGAACACACACTTACATACACCACAAAATTGCTTGTTTGAGAAGCGGCTGCAGTTTCATTTGCATGAGGTAAGGTCAAGGGTCACCTGCTGATTACCTGCTCATAATATTGTTTAGACCAACTCGACTGGAATTAACTCGGCCGCACATTCTAGGCGAGATTATAAATTTTCAGAACAATCACGTGACGGAAATGGATGTCTTGTAAGATTTTGGCGTCAACAAATAATCACCTGTACACTCTCAGAACAAAGGTTAAAATCTTTAACCATGTTGGTTAACATTTTAACCAACGGGAGGTAACCAGGTGAACCACACAATGGGTTGGTTAAAACAGTGGTTGGTTAAACTTTAACCTGTGGTTGGTTACAATTTTTAATCATTTGTTGGTTAAATGTTTTATCCAACAGTAGTTGGTTAAAAGATGTTGGTTAAACTTTTATAAACTTTAACCCAGACAACATTACAATATTGATGTTTCATTGACGCTGCACTGATGTCCGACAACGGAGAGGCTGCCCAGCGCCAATTGCACCGTTTCGAGACAGCATCAGCAAAGGTCGGCCTTCGTCTAAACGCCTCTAAAACCAAGGTCATGTTTGTTGGCGACACTCCACACACGGACATCCATACCACATCAGGTGTCACCCTTGCGGTATGCGACGACTTCTGCTATTTGGGATGCAATGTGGCAGAGAACATTACCCAGATAACACAAATGCGTCGGGCCGACGTCGGCTTTTGGTCGGACCAAACGTCCCTGAGACGTCGGCTCAGGGGTCGGCTGCTCATGGGGCCTACGTCGGGCCGACGGTTTGTGAGAAAGGTCGGGCGGACGTCGGCTAAACGTCTTGCCGACCCAGAATCCGACCTAAGGGTCCTGTGAACGACATGTTGCCGACGTCTATTTAACGTTAAGCGTACTTCCTACCGACTATAAACCGACCTACCGTTTCCGACCGAATATTAACGTACTGCCGACGTAATTATGAACTACGTTTATTATCAGACGTTAATGGGACATTCGGCCGACGTGAGCACTAGGAAGTCTATTTACGGACGTTGGCGGGACATTCGGCCGACTACGTGCTAATTACATAGGCCGTGAGCGTCTTCACGCCGACCAAACGATAACGTACGGCCGACGTGAGCACGGGGAAGTTTATTAACGGACGTTGGTGGGACATTCGGCCGACCGCGTGCCAATTATAGGTCGTGTGCGTCTTCACGCCGACCAAACGATAACGTTCGGCCGACGTGAGCAAGGGAAAGTGTTTTAACGGACGTTGGTGGGACATTTGGCCGACCACGTGCGAATTATGGGTCGTGTGTGCGACTTACCGCCGACGTTAGCACGGGGAAGTTTATTAACGGTCGTCGGTAGGACATTAGACCGACCGCGTGCCAATTACATAGGTCGGGTGTGCGACTTACAGCCTACCAAACGTTAGCGAGGCACGTGGCAGTTTATTTCCGGACGTTTGGTGGGACATTCGGTGGGCCACGTGCTGATTACATAGACCCTCCCTAACCGACTTACAGCAGACAACAACGCTTACGCCGCCCGACTCCTGTCGACTGAAATTACCTAAATGATGATGTTAATAAACACGATCGAGACAATAGTACGTTTTTCTTTTTTTATAATAAACTTTTAACACATGATTAGATAACAATTAACAAGATTTCTCAAATAAGAAGCAAAAAGGAAACTTTCAAGTATACAATGTATATTCCAACAGAAGCTTGAACATACATACTACTGAATGTCTAAAAATGTCAGCATACTACATGTGCCCGCCAACAAACTAGTATCTGCGGCGGCGGAACAATTTTTCTACGGCAAGGTAATGGCACATTCAATATTAACATTTTCCACGCGGCAGTCGTCCGTAGACGATTTTCCACGCGGCAGTCGTCTGTATGTAGACGATTTTCCACGCGGCAGTCGTCTGTAGACGATTTTCCACGCGGCAGTCGTCTGTAGACGATTTTCCACGCGGCAGTCGTCTGCAGACGATTTTCCACGCGGCAGTCGTCTGCAGACGACATTTCAAAAGTTCACAAAATGTCTAAAAATTGACATTGTATTGAATTTGAATACCCTATTTAGAATCACTATAAGAAATGAATTGAAAGACGTACAAACATGTCTAGTCTTGGTTCTGTTATACTTGAGGTAGACTTTGAAAATTGAGAAAGGTTTCTGAAAAATCTATTTTGTATATGGCATAACTAATTGCCGCGTGGAAAGGGTTGAGACATTTTTAGACATTCAGTAGTTAATAGTAATACAGGCACCATGTCTGAACACGTTGGTTGCGCGTTATGTAGATTATCTTGGCGTATATTTACTGGGAACGCGTGGTGACATGGTGCTCACAAATGTATACATTTTTGGAAAGCTGAAGATAAGTAAACTCTATTTGGGTCATACAGATGTGATCATAAAAGGTGAGTTGGTTATACAATATTTTTAACTTCAGTAATAATCAACTTTTCGACAATATGGACGAAAGGGAAGTCTTCTGTGTATACAAAAAAAACACGTGATTATCTGAGAATATAGTTGTTCAAAAATAACTTGCAAATCTTTCGACAAGTCACTATAAAAAAGTTACTGCAAATTTGACCTTAAATACACCAAATACCTATTAATTTACAGACTAAAAACAAACTTTTAAGAGGTCACAATTATTGATAACATTTAGCAGGGACCCGTTAACACAAAATCACCAGGCCCTCCCAGTCACAGTAATACAGATAATTGTTGTATCATTACGTAGAGCTTGGGCCTTGGAACTACTTCACATTTTAAGACATTTTGTGTTAACAGTTTTGTGTTAAAGCGGTTCCAATGAGGTAACAAATCAATAGTAACACTAATACGACAGTTATACTAAAGTAAATAAATAGTTAAAATAAAGGGTCATGAAGATGAGTAAACATCTATACAATGTGAAGTCACACAAGAGTTAATCATAAAAGGCGAGTTGGTTAAAACAATATTTCGAACTTGCAGTAATCAACAACATTTCAGGAATCTGGACGGAGGATAGAGACCTCTTCTGTGTATAAAAACCCCACTTGTTTATCTTGGGAATATATTTGTTCAAAAATACATTCTACATCTTTCAGCAAGTCACTATATTAAAACTTTACAGCAACTTTTATATTTAATACTATTTACCTGTTAATTTACAGACTAAGACTAACCTTTAAGAGATCACAATTGTTAATAACATTAAGCAGATGGACCCTAACCCAAAATCACCAGGCCCTTCATTCACAGTAATACAGATAATTGTGGTATCATTACGTAAAGCTTGGGCCTTGGAACTACTTCACATTATCAGACATTTTGTGAAAACACAAACAGTTTGTGTTAAAGAGGTTCCATTGAAGTTACATCAATATTAACACTAATACGACAGCTATACTAAGTAAACAAATAGTTAAAATAAAGGGTCATGAAGATAAGTAAACTACCTATACAATGTGAAGTCATACAGAGGTGATCAAAAAAAGTTGAGTTGTTTAATTAATATCATATTTCGAACTTTCAGTAATTTAAACAACATTTCAAGAATTTGGGCAGAGAAATCTTGTGTATACAAAACCCCACTTGTTTATCTTGGGAATAAAGTTGTTCAAAAATAACTCTTAAGAAGTCGCTTTAATAAAAAAAAAAGTTACAGCAACTTTTATATTAAATACACCATTAACCTGTTAAGCGTTAATTTACAGACTTAGACTAACCTTTACAATTCGAGGGTTTAGTGCAATAAAATCTTCATTTTGGTCATTTTGAGGGAAAAGTGAATTAAAGATTTGTACCCATCAATGTCACCAATGGGTTTTGACAAGTTGGAAGCAATGCTATTCAAACCTTTTTGATTAGGTGAATTTACTATTTTCTCATAATTAGGTTCCTGATATTGTGCGGATCATTTTAATACCAAAATCTCATTTTAGCCAAAAATGCAGATAGCCCTTTGTTGCACTATACCCTCGAATTGTTAGGGAGCCCATTAACCCAAAATCACCAGGCCCTTCAGTTACACTAATAATATACAGACAATTGTGGTATCATTACATAAAGAGGCATGATAATAAATTTGCATGAACAAGCCTGTACAGCCTCAAAACAGGTGTATTAAATTTTGCCAACATAGGCCAAAAATAGAATAAAATGCGGACATTTGGAAAATAAAATAGCCTGAAAATGTTCATGCCTGCGTAAAGCTATGGCCTCAGAACTACATCACATTATCAGGAATTTTGTGTTAACAGTTTTGTGTTAAAGAGGTTTCTATTGTAGTTACAATACTAAACTAAATAGATAGATCAAATAAAGGGTCATGTGCCACGAGTTGTGACCCTTGACACGTACACGTAATTGAAGCTGAAAAGTCATGTGATATTTGCTTCGAACATTTATAGCATACATACATGTAGTCTTAAAGCAATCATAATATTTCAAAGTATCATTTTGTCAATGTCAAGGTCATTAATACAGGATTTGTAGAAAATGTATAATAAATAAAGTATAAACACACTTTATCCAACATTGAGCAATTTTCATACTTTGGACAGCAATGATATTCAATTCAGCAGGATGTTTTGGAAGAACAGAGCGTATTAAAAGGAAAACAATTGGTTTTTATGTCTTCACTTCAAATAGTTTGGTCAAAACAAATTAGCCAAATAAACTGAATTTATATCACAATTTTGGAATCAAAATACTTAAAACTCAATAAATAAACCATGGGTGTTTCCATAAAGGTCTCACAAGCAAAACACCACTTCTAATGACTTCATCATATCATAACCAAGGAAGTGTAAGCCTCATGCTCACTTTTAGTATTAAATATTGATTTGATGGAAAAGATCCCTTTTTGGGCAACATTTTTACCTCATTGTCAATTTGTAAGATACACATGTATTATGCACAGCCTGTTGGTGGGGCAAAACAGATTATGTAGGTCCTTAAATGATAGATAACAAACTGATTTGACCCCTCAGATAGAATAGAAAAAGGTAAATTTTTGTGTCCATTTCTGAATTGTAAAGGATGAACATTCTTGCCCCTCAGCTAGAACAGAAACAAAATAAAACCGGTGCGTCCATTTCTAAATTGTAAAGTGATTTGACCCCTCAGATAGAATAGAAAAAGGCAAACTTATGTGCCCATTTCTGAATTGTAAAGAATGAACATTTTCACCCAAACAGAAAAAGGCAAATTTGTGTGTCCATCTGAAAAATCTGAAAAGGGATGCAAATGTTCGCCCTCAGCTAAAGCAGAAAAAGGCAAACTTAAGTGTATCCCGATCCATTTCTGAAAAGGGCAATTTAAAAAAAAATGGCTCCATAAGTGGACATTTTGTCCGAAAATAGGATATTGATATATTAATCCATTTTAGGTGTTATTGTGAGCTTAAGATGTTAAATTGTGTGAAACAATTGAGGATCAGACAAAATAAGTCAAGATTTTTATTTTTTTACCAATTTATTACAAAATCTGCATTTTTTGGTAAAAAATAACATAAACTTGGTCTTGGTTTATCTTTCAGAACCCTTGTTTCTAAATACTACTTTTTTGGTTCCTGTGTATCTATCTATAAAGATTGTTTAACATAAAAAATGCTTCCTCATTACAGCTACATCTATGAAAGTGAAAAAACACCAACATGGCTAACACATGCCCCCTTTTTAACATTTGACGGATTTTTTTTCTTTCTTTTTCCAAATTGGCCAGTTATTTAAGATTGATAATAGTTTTTATCATCAGAGATTGGCATTACCTAAATGTAATGAAAATTTGGAGTCCATATATGACAATCGATGACGAAGTGGTGATCCATTAAGAAAGCTTGTATACGGTATTTCTACACATGGTGTTACACTCCTGACACTGTTATTTTATAAATAGATGAATTTATCGAAGCACGAATCGCTTCCCTTCAACAGTAAGGTAGTTATAATGGTAGGGTGTGTCTGTTTGTGCATTAAATCATGATTAAATTGAATATAGGTTAACATTCACTTTTTTATGTGTTGTTTATTACCATTCTAAGTTTAAATTGTGATAAACATGTATTATTTTTTGGGAGGTAATACAACAATAAGGTACTAGTATGTTTTAGTATGTTTGAAACTTGTTTTAAATATCACTCTTTGGCAATACCAACATAATAATAAAATGGTGGGGTTCCCATGTCATTCTATATTATGGCAAGAAAGATGTCAATAAATCAACACTTTTGTTACACTCCTGACAGATGATGTTTACAGATACAGTCATGTAAGCAAAGAAACTTAAAATGTTCCTCTAAAGTATTATAGGTGGGTATACAGTGTACTAGGTTTGCTAATAGTTATTTGGTACCATAAATTATACAATATGCCTGTTTAATACCATCTGAACATTTACTTGCAATTACACTTTTGTTACACTCCTGACAGATGTTTACAGTTAGTCTCAAGTCATGTAAGCAAAGAAAGTTAAAATGTTCCTAAAACGTATTATAGGTGCATGTATACAGTACACTAGGTTTGCTATAGTAATTTGGTAAATTTAGCCTGTTTAATTCCATCTGAACATTTACCTCAGCACTAGCAAAATGTGTTACACTTGACACACACGTTTTTGAAATATATATAACAAATATACCCAACCCAACATAATTGTATTTGTTATTATTAGTTTCTATCTGTCTCATACTATTATAAAAAAATACTATATAAGTAAATTAAATCTGTAAAATAATTATTAAATTTCAGATAGAATGCCAATGTTACATTTTTTTACACTCCTGACATTTAGGGGTTTTCTCAGTAAAAGCTTCCATTCAACTGCAACAATGCAGATTATTGAAGTCAGTTAGCTATTTATGATAGGCCAAAGGGATACTAATAAACATACAAGAAGAAAGAAATGTGTAACATTGTACCATATTATTCTCCAATGATCATTTTGCCAACTAGTTGAGTTAGGCTTCAAATTTCAAAAAGTCATACTGTAATGTTATAAAAAATATTTTGAGGACCTTTAACAACATAGATATCACTGTGATTAGTTTTGAATGAAAGTAGACCCTTTAACCTTCCAAAATATACATCTCATAGTTATATATGCAGGCTGGTCTTTTTGTACTAGCTTTCTGAAAACTTGCTGTTGATTTTCAATGCAAAAAAAAGTGTTACACTCCTGACAATTTTGGCATTATAATCGGCTGGCATTTTTTTTGACAAAGAGCGAGGGCTAAAATCTTTTGGCATGAATTAATAACTATCTAAGCACACATTTTACAATCATTTGGGTTTCTGGAAAGGACTTTATTAATGAAATAACACGCAAAAAGTGAAAGGAGCCATTTTTTTTTAAATTGCCCAAATGTAAAGGATCAAAATGTTCACCCCCTCAGCTAGAATTGAAAAAGGCAAACTTGCGTGCCCATTACTGAATTGTAAGGTTGAACATTTTCACCCCTCAGCTAGTAAAGAAAAGGTAAACTAGTATGTATCATGTGTACATGTACATTTCTGAATTGTCAAGGATGAAAATGTTCACCCCTCAGCCAGAACCGAAACAGGCAAACAAGTTGTGTTCCCATTTCTGAATTTATGTACCTTTTAGGATGAATATTTTCACCCCTCAGCTAGAATAGAAAAAGGCAATTGTGAGTCCATTTCTGAATTGTAAAGGATGAAAATTATCACCCCTCAGCCAGAATAGAAAAAGGCAAACTTGTTGATCCTTTTCTGAATTGTAAAAGATGAGAATTTTCAACAACAAAAAACAATGAGCAAAATAGTCAATGTGACAATGACCTGACACATATATGTACCTGTAGGCTGTAGGTCAATTTCATTCTTTTATCATTAATCAGGGTAATCATCCCTTAATTTTACAACTTTCCCACAGATTTAGATTACATAATTCCAGGGGTGTACTTTCGGCGCGAATCCGCGAATCGATTCGCGTAAAGACACTACCGCGCGAATCTAGGTGGATTCTCGCCAAAAAAAAAACAAAAAAAATCTTTTTTTTTCCCAATTTTTTTTCCCAATTTTTTTTTCAATTTTTTTCTTCTTTTTAAGTCCAAAACAGGACCTTAGATGACTGGTATTTGACCCCTAGTCAAAAAACTTTCAGAATTTGGAAGTTATGCAAGCTTATAGCCTTATTCTTGATATTATTTTAATTAATTTTAAGAAGTGTTTGATTCAATTTGTGTACTATTATTTTCTAAGTATACAATAGTACAATAAATGTTTAAAATGCGGAATTTAAATTCAGTAAAAAGGATTCTCGCAGAAATATTCTGCGAGAATCCATTTGGATTCTCGCAGGATGTCGCGAAAGTACACCCCTGAATTCGCAAGATTTATACAACGGATGAAATTCCCTTCATTTTTGATGTTCACCCTTCATTTTTTCCCAGGCTCAAATGTCATTGTTTTACTGCCCAAAACAAAGCGCTAGCATAGCATACATTTTGGCTATTGCCGCCATTATAATTGCATGCTTGGATTATTTTGGCTCATGGAGAGATAAAAAACTAAATTCTTAGCCAATTTGGAACTGATTCATAATTGGTAACAGATCTGTCATTTGAAAGCCCATACATTTAGCTTGTGTTCCATAATTTGAGTGTTCCATAATTTGACCGTTTGGCTGATTTTGGGTGACGAGTTCAAAATGCAAGTACATTATGTGCTACATACATGTACACGTGCATGTCACTTTTAACTATAATTCTCGTAGTTGTATTGTATGTACATGATTGCAAGTCCAGTCCTGGTACTCTTGGATGAATTGGAAGCTTGGAAGGGGCTCTTAACGATTGGATTCTGGTAGCCTCTCCTGTAGACGAGCAATTTCATGCACAAAACTTGACAAACAATTAGTTACTTCAGTCACGTTTCTCCCTGTTGTAATTTGTACAAATTGCATTTGTATGATTCAATTCAAACCCATCTTCAAAAGGACTGTTATAAATCCAATGTACATGATTGTACAATACTTTGGTAATTTGTGGATCCGGGATGCACTGCCATTGAGGTCCAAATGTCTATTATTCCTGATTTCAATGCCTAGCTCCTGATCATACTGCTTCCAATTGGTCATCCCTATTCTATCTGTACAAAAACAAAAAGATGCAATAAAATTACTGAGTTTTAATCAAATGAATTAACCCTAACCCCGGTTTAGGGTTTTAGACCAGGATCACAATTTTCGAAGAAAAAACACCAACTAAATCGCCGGGCCTGGGAACCTGTTGGGATTCGATCCGGGGACCATCCGAATCCCAGCCCTATGTCCCATCCACTAAGCCACGCGTGGACGGCCCTCAGCTAACTATTGTAATTGTAAAGGCTGCGGCTTGGTTGACTACGTCATCAAAAACCGGCGGCACAGGCGTTTGGAGATGGACTTACATGTAGCATTTTTTAGCATTCAGGGGGGTTAGGGTTAAGGGAAGTGTCAACCCAAAATTAAAATATATGAAATTTATCAAGCACTGTAACTTTTAAACTAATAATGTAATGTCCATAAAAGTATACAATTTTTCAAATTAATGAAATGAGTCGGAGAATCCATTTTTGGTATTAAATTTCCCAAAATATAGTGATTTCTACATTTTTGCCCAAAATCACTTTTTTTGGCGCCAACAATTTTCAGACAACCTAACAAAATCAGTTTTTGATTAAAAATTTCAAAATTTCACCACAATCATCTAAAGTCAATTATAAGCACTTTTTTAGTTTTGAAAATATTGACCAAAAAGTGCCAACAAAATGGGTTTTTTATCTCAAAAATCACATTTTTGGCACTTTTGGGTCAATATTTTCAAAACTAAACATTTTTAAGCCCAAAAAAAAAAAGTGCCTCCTAGATATTCGACTTTAGATGATTTTGATGAAATTTTGAAAAATTTAATCAAAAATTGATTGTGTTAGGTTGTCTGAAAATTCCTTCAAATTCGAACTTCTGAGAAAACATCGATTTAGTAAAAATATTGACATTTTCCACCATTTAAACCTAAATGTTCACGGAATGCACGGGCCTGTGAGCTAAAAAGCGAGTATACTATTATGAACAATCAAAATAAACTATCAGATTCAATTTATATTGTCACAATGTGAAGAAATTGGAAGAAAACTGAAATTTAAATGATCGTAAGATTGGCCTTTGTTTACATTTTTAGACATGGTTTTGCGCTCTTTTGTTTTTCGCGTCTACGTCGCGGATATTAAGCGGCGCGTCCGGTATTACGCACTGGAAGTTTCAGCGCACGACGCAATGATCGGACAGCTGTCGCAGCATTTGAAAAGCGCGGAACTCCGCTTAAATTCCCGCCAAATAACAATGCGCCTTTTCCTGACTCAAACTTACCAGAATAACAATTTAAAATCACCCAAAAGAACGGGAAATAATCGCTTCCGATTAGTAACTTATTATGGTAATGATAGAATACATATAAAAGTATAAAATAATAGAGAAATATGAAATTCAATTTTTGAAACAAGTGCTGGGTTGACACTGCCCTTAATACCAAAATAAAGTCTCTCTTCTTGTATTTACTGTACCTGTGTACATGTACATGTAGCAGTATTCTATACAGTTTATTGTTTTTTATGCACGCATATTTATCTTCCGTCTTGCTACGCTCGACCGCGGCTCGAGTAGACACGTGCGTTTGCATTATGTGCTGCGTGAGTGTGACCCCCTAAAACAATTGAATTGTGTTTGCTGGTAAATAACATGAATTTACACAGATATTACAACTTGTCAAGAGTGTCCGGGTTCCCCCCCCCCCCCCCCCCCCCCCCCCCCAACCCAACCCCACCCAGCATTTCTGAAGGTCCTGCGCCGCCTGCCTGAGCTGTGTGGCTGGATGGTGATCAGAATATAAATGTGTGTGAATGTGTTCAAATTTATTTTATTTTATTTATTTAATACAAATTGTTGTATAATAATATAGGCCTACCTACCTCTAATTTGAATTGAAGTATGCATCCGATTCTTGGCCTTCACTTTTTATTCTCATGATAAGGCTAAAAGCATCGCCCGGTCATAGCCCCTGCTGGATCTCGGCCCGGGATTGAAAATGATTGATCCATCTCAGGGATCCATCTATTCTTAAATGTACAAACAGCTAGCATTCTATTCTGTATTCGTTGAGTTGACCTGTCCTTTGTTGTTAATAAGCATGTTCATTATGTTGCCATTCAACCCATTGTTGGTGTGTATCACACAAATTGTGTATACACATAGGCTATAATAATATAGCACTGTGACTGTTCGTTGTACACTCACGCAGATCAATGTGGATAATGTACTGTTACACTTGCAGTATAACACTGAGTCTGATGCATGTACAAATTGTAAGGTAATACTAAATACGCATACGTAATTTACGGAAGCTTACTTCATCCATTTATATTTTGTAGTTGGCTACTCTGTTAGCTGTCGCCCGAGCTGTCGTCCATTACATTGCGTAGTAGAGTAGACTAGTTACTAGTAGTACTAGTAGTACTAGTGACCTTGTATAAATGTCGTTTGTGAGCTTTCAATAATTCGGATTCAGTCAATTGCAAGATGAGAATGAGAAATTACAAGTTATTCATAACGCAACGGTCATGACGATGATTCAAACGGTATAACCTCTACACTGGCCGAGTAGTTAACGATAGATGCACAATCTGACGCAATTTGTTAAACGATGACTAGATCAGTGTAAGAGACTGATTTTTGATTTTGATTTTGATTTTGATTTTGATTTTGATTTTGGCCCAGCGTCGATAGGACCTGACTCGATTTTAAAAAAAATGAATTTAGGGAAATACACGCTGAGACAGGGAACCGGTGTTCGGAGGGGCGGCGTATAGGGTTTTCAATGGGGGGGGTGGGGGGGGGGGGGGGGGGGGGGGGATAAATACACTGCAACATGCACTGGGGACACCATACATACAGGTACATGACACTGCACTATGTAGTCTTGACTCTAACAAACTGGGAAGTGGGGGGGGGGTGTATTTATTCATTTCAGTGAATTTATTAATTTATTTATTAATTCATTCATTAATTACTTTGTTTATTATATTATTATTATTATTATGATCAATCGCTACGGCCCTTTTTGCAATAATTTGTTGTTGGCATTGGGCTGCCGGGTGATGATAGATAAACGGCAGCACCAGCATCGACATTTTAGGGACACAAAGTAAGTGCCTTATTATGCTAAAATTGCATTTTTTTTCTAATTTTAACTAAATAGGGTGTTTTTTGTGAGAGGGGGGGGGGGGTAGGGGTGGGGCACAACAACATTTTTTGGGAAATGCCCCTTGTCCCCCTGGCGCCGCCACTGGGGAAAAGCAATAAAAGCAATAAACACGTTAGTATAGGCCTACCTGACCTGGATCCCTGCTCCCGCACTTTGTACAACCCTGGCCTATACTATGTATGAATACTATGATTTCCCTTTTCTCAGCCACCAACTAAGTTTTACCGTAGGTCTATACAAAACAGCCTATTATTCAGAGCCATTCGTCAAAGTCTATCTCAAAACTAAACCAATACTAGGCATGTTTATGCCGCGTGGAAAAGTCTTAAGGAATAGATAATCAGGCAAAATGGTGTGTCAACTCTTTATCATCAACTCTTATCATTCAGCACCGTTCATCAACAACGGTGCTCCTTTGGTCAAGAGGAATTTCCTTCTTTCGGGTCCAAACCTGGGGCGCACCACCAAGCGCCGTTTAAAGGTAGATGACCCGATCACATTCCGATTTTAAACTTGAAGTTTACTATTCTACATGAAAGGTCATCCTTAAAAAAGTCGTATTCCAAAGTTTGAGTTGCATAACTCTAATGGTTCTTATTTTAGACGCAAAAGATGCCGTGAAATGTACCCATTGAGTTGTACACAAACGATATTGGTGGTATACCACCTTTCGCGGTAATTCGACGTTATTTCATCGATTTCTCCGTAATTATACCGATTTAGGCCGTCAAATTTCAGTATGATGATGAGAAAAATACGAGCTTTCATATGATATGAAAATCTCCGTATGTTTGAAATAATTCTGTGTTACGAAAATGTGATCGGGTCATCTACCTTTAACTGAGATATTTTACACTAAACTTTAATTCCAACTCAAATTAAAGCAGTTAAAGTTAACCGATCATATTCACTATCATTCAAAGCTTTCATTAATATCACAGGTATAAATACATAATAAGACTTATCTTTGTTATATAATTTGAAACCATTTTCCGGGGAGCTATTTGAGGATAGGGCAAACAAGAGGTGCAAGAATGATTTCGATCACACGGGAACTTTTACGATTAAAACAACAGAGGTTTGAATGCGGCAAAGCTTTTCTATTTTTAATCCTTTTTTAAGGCTATGTAAGTCAATGCCTATGGTTACCGTTTCTTCATACTCTTGGATTACACAAGCTACACCGTAAACTGCATAACTAATTCATAATGAAAAGGTTCTGTTTGTTAAAGTTAGGCCTATATGTGTTCTAATTTCTGGCCCGAAGTTCAACTTCATGTTATCTATTCTAGCAGTATTCCAAAGTATAGTTGCATACTTATCCAATGGTTCTTCAGAAGAATTTTTTAAGGTGACATGACATTTGCTCATTAAGTATTATAGTATACACACACTGGCATTTTCACTGTAATTCACTGTATGTTGGCATGGTCTATATAATCTAAAAAGGAACATGTCTTGCGCAAAACATTTGTACACAAATAATGTAAAATAGGGAAGCTCTTCTGATATCAAATATCAAAATATAGCAAGCCAAAATGATCGGATTAAGAAGAGTTCCTATTAAATCCTGTTGTTAACGCTTTCCACGCGGCAGGCGTCTGCAGACGATACCCAGCAAACACAGAACGTTTCCCCAACGTTGCACCTAGGTTGCAGTGAGGTTGCGTCATTTAAAACGTTTTAACAACGTTTTTATAACGTTACGGTTTGGTTGTGATTTGGTTGTTTTAAGTTGGTCCGTTGAAACGTGAGCAAAACGTTCTTTGAACGTTAAAGTTTAGTTCTAGTTTGGTTGCACTTAGGTTGTGGTTAGGTTGTCATTATAAACGTTCTTACAACGTTATTATGACGTTGCGGTTTGTTTGTTTTAGGTTGGTTCTTGGAAACGTGATTAAAACGTTCTCTGAACGTTGCATGTTGATCATCGGAAACGTTTACATAATGTTTTAACAACGTTGTAACACTCAAATAGTTGGTTGTTTTAGTTTAATCCTTTAAACGTGAAAAGGATGTTCCCTGAACGTTGTAGTTTAAGTTCTATATAGTTTGGTTGCACTAAGGTTCTGGTTAGGTTGTCATTAAATACGTTCTTACAGCGTTATTATAACGTTGCGGGTTGTTTGTTTTAAGTACCAAATCACACCCAAACCGCAACGTTATATATAACGTTGTAGAAACGTTTTAATGACAACCTAACCACAACCTAAGTGCAACCAAACTAGAACTTAACTGCAACGTTCAGAGAATGTTTTGCTCACGTTTCAACGGACCAACCTTAAACAACCAAATCACACCCAAACCGCAACGTTATAATAACGTTGTAGAAACGTTTTAATGATAACCTAACCACAACCTAAGTGCAACCAAACTAGAACTTAACTGCAACGTTCAGAGAACGTTTTGCTCACGTTTCCATGGACCAACCTAAAACAACCAAATCACACCCAAACAGCAACGTTATAATAACGTTGTAGAAACGTTTTAATGACAACCTAACCACAACCTAAGTGCAACCAAACTAGAACTTAACTGCAACGTTCAGAGAACTTTTTGCTCACGTTTCCATTGACCAACCTAAAACCGAAATCACACCCAAACCGCAACGTTATAATAACGTTGTAGAAACGTTTTAATGACAACCTAACCACAACCTAAGTGCAACCAAACTAGAACTTAACTGCAACGTTCAGAAAACATTTTGCTCACGTTTCCATGGACTAATTAAATAATGAATTACATTTTATTTAAAAAGGTTTATTACGAATCAAAATTTTAATACAAAACAATTTGGCATTACAAATTTGATGTACTAATCTAGGCGTATACAGGGTGACCAAAAAATGTTAACACTCTGGGCACATAAGATATCTTAAAAGGACAGAAACACACGGGTCTAATCTTGATGTATTATGAAAGCTGAGTAAATAAGCTTTCATTTGCATTTTATTGCGTTCCAATTGGTTATTTAGAACGGGAGATATGCTTCAGCAAACATGAGGAAGCAAAATCGGCTTGGTCCAATTGCATTAATTACAACTATGATTACGAACTTGTAAGAATGCCAAAAACATTGTTGTGCAGTAATTCAAAAGTAACAATACCATTGCAACATTTAATCATAAGTTAGAATGTATCGATTATTGAATATAATTGAATCTTTTCATTCATTTATCCAACGATACAAGCAAGTTATAACAGGTGGTATTACCATTGACATTAATTGGATGGACCATTTCAACAAAGAGCATGAAATGTTTCAATTTCAATTTTAAAGACTGCTTTACTGACTTTCTGGTTTCCTTGTGAACTTAGGCATTTTTATGCTTTTCCGTTAGTTCCCGTTTTAACTCAAGCGCAATATGCTCTTTTCTAAGCGTGTAAATCCGTTAAAGTTTGAATCGAATTCGTTCCTCGTGGGTATTGCACATGGAAAAAGAGTATAGAACTTGAACTCATGACAAAATACCTGTATAATTTATGTGGAATATATTTATTTATGTCTTTTAAGCTTGAAAAGAATCTGGCTTCATCACGACGTTCATATAACGTTCATATAACGTTTACACAACCAAATTATGTTACCTGGGCTGTAATCGCTAATTTGCATATTTTACCTGGCCTTACATGAGTCGAGTAAATTGTGGAAATAGCTCATTAGCATAATTTCAATGGTACAAAAATTAGCACCGGTGCTCGTTTGTAACCTTTAAATTATGGTAATGAGCTAATTTGCAACTTTTATTTATTTAAACCTATTTGTTTTTAAAATTTAAGTCGATACATACATTTAACAGCTTTTAACACCATAGAAAGTATTTTGATCTGAATACGTAAGTTCTCATATGTATAGCTAAAGGCAAGTCATTGTTCACTAATGCCATATACATTGAGCAAGAACATAGTACACATGAAAAGGTCAATGCCCGCCCCATCCCTCTATAATACCACTACCATTCCCTGGTTGCCATGGTGTAACTAACCGAATTTGAAAGTTTTTTACACGTTTGGGATAACGTTGTGAAAACGTTCAAGACTAACGTTCATACAACATAAAAATGTGTCGACAAATAAACGTTCTTTGAACGTTTAATCATAACGTTCCAAGAACGAAAGTGAAACGTTGTCACGACGTTCCAACAACGTAATAAATAGGTTATAAAAACGTCATTTGGACGTAATGGTATAACTAACAGAAGTTTTTTAAACGTTTGGGACGTTGTTATAACGTTGTGAAAACGTTCATTACTAACGTTCCAACAACGTAAAAATGTGTCGACAAATAAACGTTCTTCTAACGTTGGATCGCAACGTTCCATGAACGTTGTCACGACGTTCTGATAACGTAATAAAGACAGTATAAAAACGTCATTTGGACGTAATGGTATAACTAACAGAATTTCAAGAAGTGTTTTAAACGTTTAGGACGTTGTGAAAACGTTCGTGACTAACGTTCATACAACGTAAAAATGTGTCGACAAATAAACGTTCTCCTAACGTTGGATCACGTTCACAACGTTCTTTGAACTTTTAATCATAACGTTCCAAGAACGAAAGTGAAACCTTGCCACGACGTTCCAAAAACGTAATATGGTTAGCTGGGTAGTTCCAAAATTTCACAAAATGTTTCGAAATTGTCAAAATTATTGAATTTCTGAAAAATCTATTTTGTATAAATGGTAAAACCAATAGTCGCGTGGAAAGTGTTAAGAATGAAAACTCATAAGATAAGTAGAATAGGCCTGAGTAACTCAATTCTATACATTTTAAAGTTAGCTTCGGAACTCTTCTTAAAGTTAAGAAGGACAGATATATTGTTCTCAAAGTGTTACATGATTTTAAGAAGAAGAGGGGAAAAGGAGTTATGTATTACTTTGATTTCAACTGTTTCTGTACATGATCAGACGACCACAAGTACCCTCCCCATCCATATGTGTATAGGTAAAAACGATAAAAAAGATCTATACTTGAATATCCACGGGTTTACTCCGGCTGAAAGGTCATAATACGATAATGACGCCATGTGCGCCGTATTCAGCACAAACGAGTTCAGCGCACAATCGACTTGAGATGCGAATAAATGTTCAAATGAAGGAATTATTCAGACAAACGTGATCTCATGTTAGGGGATTGGGTTATAGAGTAGGAGAACGGTTTATTTCATTTGAACCTAAGCTTACCATGTGAACTAGGTATATAGATGATTGGAGAAGAAGTTTAAGGTGACATGACATTTGCTCATTAAGTATTAGGCTATAGATACACACACAGGCATTTTCACTGTAATTCACTGCATGTTGGCATAATCTAAAAAGGAACATGTCTTGCGCAAAACATTTGTACACAAATAATGAAAAATAGGGAGGCTCTTCTGATATCAAATATCAAAATATAGCAAGCCAAAATGATCGGATTAAGAAGAGTTCCTATTAAATCCTGTTGTTAACGCTTTCCACACGGCAGGCGTCTGCAGACGATAGTTCCGAAATTTCACAAAATGTTTCAAAATTGTCCGATTGAATTTCTGAAAAATCTGTTTTGTATAAATGGTAAAACCAATAGTCGCGTGGAAAGTGTTAAGAATGAAAACTCAAGTACCCTCCCCATCCATATGTGTATAGGTAAAAACGATAAAAAAAGATCTATACTTGAATATCCACGGGTTTACTCCGGCTGAAAGGTCATAATACGATAATGACGCCATGTGCGCCGTATTCAGCACAAACGAGTTCAGCGCACAATAGACTTGAGATGCGAATAAATGTTCAAATGAAGGAATTATTCAGACAAACGTGATCTCATGTTAGGGGATTGGGTTATAGAGTAGGAGAACGGTTTATTTCATTTGAACCTAAGCTTACCATGTGAACTAGGCAGATATCTGATGGCAGTTTCAATGTCCAATCTTCTGATAGAACCTAAAATTGATCAATTTTGCTATATAGGCCTATAGGCCGTTATAATAAGTATGGTAAGAAAGACCATGCGCCCATAGTCCCATATACCACGGTCTGTTATAAGTCTAGAGCCAGTTGCGTCTAGCTTCTCAATAAAGAAGAAATAACTATTTAGATGAATGTCTTAAGGTGTTTAATTGAGAAGTAACGTACCCTACATTCTGTTTAGCTCCGATATGATTTTAGGCATTATGACCCCGCCATCATACAGAGTTCTCTCAAATGAACTATTAAACATGAACTTACTGACTAAGCAACTTTGATTTCAACTGACTTACTATTTCTGTACATTTTATAAATGATCAAAATGATCCATTTTTGCTGTAGGCCTATGTAATAGAAAGTGAACGATATCCGGTGTGGCTCATGACGGGCCTAATCCAGACTGTTTTTTGTTGTTGTTATAGACGACCACAAGTGCCCTCCCCATGTTTAGATAAAACGATAAAAACGATCCATAATGCGATAGAAAATGGGGTGGGTGGGGCAGGATGGGTGGTGTGTGGGGGTGTGTGTGTGGGGAGGGGGGGGGGGGGGGGGCGGTGTATTATGTTGCGGTCGAATATAAAAAAAGCAGAGTATCACTCAAGAGCTGCTAGTTTAGGCCCTAAGCCGCCTGCGCCTATTATACATTATTACATTCAAGATTGAGGCGCGGGCCCGGGTACGGTCTAATTGATGATGCCCATTAATAGAAATTCAGATTTTTGCACTGATGATTGGAGAAGAAGTGCATTCATTGGCTTCAGTTGGGCATTATTTTCAACAACAAAATTGAACATTCTCAGGCTAGGGGGCACATCCCCTCAAACCCCCCTTGCGTGCAAATTGGTCGGCATTATTATTTATGGCGGATCGGTTCAACAAAATTCATTTGCCCGGCCGTTTTCAAACCATAGTCCGCCCCTGACAGTGTAGTGATGAGGGGTGGTGATATTATACAACAAAATATAGAATTTTCCTTTTATACTTCAAATCGCAGAGATACAAAACCTGTGCTTTATCATACATGCAGTAAAAGAATATAGATGGACCATAGGTATGGAAATAAATATCAAAAACGTATGATATTTTCGTTATAAAACCGCCCTAGCTATTTTTTCCAAGCACAATAAAAAGAGGGCCGAAGAAATCTAAAGATTTCGAAAGGAATTTAATTTATTAACCGTTATCAATAAAGAAAAGGGTGCTTTCACCAAACCCCATAGATATATACTTACTTCATGGCATTTTTACCCTATAGAGGAAATTACCCGTATAATTTAAAGGGGAACTGAAAAAATCGTTGGTATTAACGCACAGCCTACTTTATACCGCATACGGTACTTGACTCCCGGTCTTGTCTGACCGAACTATGTCAATGGGCAAACCATCATATGTTTTAGGACGATGTTTCAAGGCTATATCCGACGTCCATTATACAGCAGTTTGCCGACCTTAGTGTTAAATTGGCCTGAGGATAACTTTCTAAAAAAAATCAATGGGCCGACGGTGCGTGGGCCATGTTTGACTGACCGTTAATTATGAGACATGATGTTTACCTCAACTGACGTTTCTCAGCGGGTCGGGTCAGCCCCATATAGCCGACGTCCATTCGACAGCAGTACGCCGACGTTCTGTACTTCACCTAAATATGACGCCCTTAACGCGTCAGTAGACCGACGTATATAGGCCATGTTTGACCAACGTCATGCCGACGTTTAAAAGACGTCCATAATAAGTCTTCATTTACTGACAGAATTGACAGTTTTCGGCGACGTTAAGCCGACGTCCATTCGACAGCAGTACGCCGACGTTCTGTACTTGGCCTAAATATGACGTCCTTAAAGTGTCAGTAGACCGACGTATATAGGCCATGTTTGACCAACGTCATGCCGACGTTTAAAAGACGTCCATAATAAGTCTTTATTTACTGACAGAATTGACAGTTTTCGGCGACGTTAAGCCGACGTCCATTCGACAGCAGTACGCCGACGTTCTGTACTTGGCCTAAAGATGACGTCTTTATAACGTTATTGAGCCGACGTTTCGTAAGCCACGTTTGTCCAACGTCGAGCCGACGTTTAGTGGACATCCCCAATAAGACCAACATAATTACGGTCTTTTGACGACCTACAACCGACGTCCATACGACGGCAGTAGGCGAACGTACAGTACCCGACGTATACTCGACGTTCTGACGACGTCAATGGACTGACGTTTTGTTAGCCAATAAATACCAACGTTGTGCCGACGTCGGCTGGACGTCTCGAATAAGACACGACGTCCAGCCGACGTTACCGACCAAAACCCGACGTCGGCCCGACGTATCTGTGTTATCTGGGTAGTGCTTTCCAACGACGGCGACAGATTGCATGGGTTGCATGCAGCACGAAAACTCACAGCTGTGTGGAACAGTTCAGCCAGCGACGGCGCCAAAATGCAGCTGTTCAAGTCTACCGTGGAATCTGTCCTCTTGTACAGTCGCGAAGGTTTGGCAATTACAGAAACATTGGGCAGTCGCATTGATGCATCTCATCGTGCCCTGATGCGTTACTGTCTTGGCGTACACTACCCGGAGCGGCTCTCAAATGACAACCTGTATGCCCGCGCACTGATTGAGCCCGCGACTCTGACACTGACCCGTAATAGACTTCGTCTGGTGGGCCATGCCCTCCGGAGACCAGAACTGCCACTCGCCGTGTTCCTGCACCCCAAAAACCAGGCAACTGAACTGTACCGCCTCGGTGGCGCACTACGCCGTACATATCAAGCGCAGCTCCAAGAGGACTTGAGCGCCATAGGCTTACAACCTAATGCCGCCGTTGATGCCGCCCAAAACAGTGGCAGCGGCGTGTGAAGGCACTGAAATAACAATAGACACAACGCCTCGTGTCCCTAAAGAATGAAAGACACGAGTAGCGTCAAATTGATGATGATTGACCCAATATTGGCTTTCAATATTGGCGCCAACAACCCGTGGCTAGGACCAACTTTGGCAACAGGACAAGGGACAGGACAAGGCTAAAGACAAGGCACAAGATCCTAGCCAAAAGGCCGGGAAGCGATAACTTGTAACAGCGACGGCAATTTTTAGACCACGTCAGATTTTGTATGTGAAATCAATTGTGTTATTTTCCGCCCCTAGTATTTTGTGCCCATTATTGGACCAATATTGGTTGCCAACGTGATGCCAATTGAAGAGCGCCAATGTAAAACCAATATTGGTCCAATATCGGGCACAATATACCTGGGGCGGAAAATAACACGATTGATTTCATATACAAATTCTGACATGGTCTAAATAATATGCGCAAAATATTTTCTCGCCAGTGAAATTCTTTGGCGGGAATCTTGGTTATGACCTATAATAGTAATTGTTGGTTGAAATCAGGGCTGTACTTAGTAACCGCCCGCACGCCCGTGGCGGGTAACTTTTGCGTCGGGCGGGTAACTTTTCAAATATACACGCTCGGCTGGCAGGTAAAAATGTTGCTGTTGGTAAATGAAGATTACTTATTTGGCTGGTAAGTTTACAGTCGGGCTGGTAACTTTAATACATGCTACCAGCCCGGCTGGCTGGTTGGAGAAAAAATGAAGGTACACCCCTGGTTGAAATTATGATGCCTTAACCAACGTTGAATAAACTAAAAATGAATTATATTTTTACTTTTCAACCACTACAGTATTAAAAGTAATTTTTAACCAACGTTTCATTTTTAACTAATGAAGTATACTTTTTAACCAATATTGTTTTAACTCATGTTTTTTTTTAAAATTTCTGAGAGTGTAATCACCTGTAGGTGATGCTATTTATTAAGGGTATAAGGCTAAAGCCAAATGCCCATCCAATTCTATCCTAACATACACTGCATTCAATCATTTACACAACAGCATTTTGCTGCTGCCACTTTGGTCGTGCCATGTGTCACATGTAATTGTCACATTGTCGTCCGAGAGCCGTACCATTTTGAAGTTGTTGAGTGTTGTGGCGTTGGCTGTCGTGGATGGCAGGCTATTCCACGCATTTACAACTCTATTTGTGAAGGAGCGCTCTCTGAGTCTACGTCGAGAGAGTGTCGTTTTTGAATCTTCAATTGTGTCCTCTGTGTGGTAAATGTGACAGACTGATACACTTGGCATGCTTAGGTTTCCTACAATCGGAATACAAAATGATGTGCAAGAAAGCAAAACAGTACGAGCAACTCATGTGGTTTTGCGAATGATGTAAACAAGCTGTACTAAGTCTTGTTAAATTGGATGTAAACACTCACCCCCAATTTATTGTAATACTCCTCAAGATCAAGCAATGACCAAGCAGATGCAAGCACTGACAGAAGGATTCAAAAGAATGGAAGCCCTGATCAATCGCGAATCAAGCGTTGAGAAAATCATTGAGAAAAGGTGAAAGATTATCTAGGCGACAAAAAGAAAAGGAAGACCGTCAATGCAACTCATATTCCATAACATCCCTGAATCAGAGAGTGACAACAATGATATTAGAAAAGAGGAAGACCAGAATTAAGTGAAGAAAATTCGTCAGCACTTAGATGTTCAAATTATAGCAAGACGTTGAGCAAGCTTTCAGACTAGGGAAAAAACGGAAGACAGAGAAAGGCCAAGGCTTTTAAAGATTAAACTTAATGGATACAAAGAAACAAGCCCTTAGCAGAGCAAAGAAGCTGAAACAAAGTGCAAATGAAAACTACAAGAAAGTATTCATCTCACCAGACTTAATCTACCAAGAGCGTGAGGAGAACAGAAAATAAGAAAAGAACTCAAAGATAGATGGGATCGACAATGGTGAAGAAAATATATACTCATCAGAAATGGAAAGATCGTAATTAGGTTGGTCAAACTTTAAGGAACCAACGCAACGCTGCAGACGTTAATCATAAGAACAACAACATTGTCCGCAAGACTGCACCCAACACTCTCGCACTCTACGCAAGGAAAGCCTCTGTATGCAAGTGTTGGCAAATCTATTTTTTTTAACCTTGTCCTTTCTTCATATATACAAGGACATGTCTCGTATAATAGGTTCACAATTTGGTAGCTCCTCTCACAATTTTTTGGATGTCTTGATGGTAGATTGGGCTCCAGATGCTGTTGGCGTACCCCAGGTTTGGTCTTATGTGTTTTGTACAATATCTTGAGCATTTCCTCATCCACGTAGTTTTAAAGTCCTCCTGATTATGCCAACTGTTCTGTTTGCTTTGTTAGCTACCATTGTCACGCTTGCTGAAAGTATAAGAGTTGGGTCGAACTTTACTTCCAGGTCTCCTCGATTAGGATGTCCAGGTATGTTATCTTCTCTCGCCATTTTCTGCATGTGTTGGACTTTTGTTGTTGACCATAGTGCATGATGCCACATTTGGATACGTTAAATCGCAGCCTGCCACTTGTCTGACCATTCGCATACCGTAGTTTGTCCAGGTCGTTTTGTAGTTTGTCGCAGTCACTCTTGGGTCTTTGTGACGTGAGTGAATATCTTTGTGTCGTCTGCAAATATCTTGACATGTGTCTACGACGTCAGGAAGATCATTATGAAGATGACGAAAAGGATCATGGTCCAAGCACGCTAATTCCTTGTATAGAATTCCACTTAGTACATCGGCCCATGAAGGCTCTTTCCCCATCACCCGGCTGCTTTCTTCCAACGAGGAAGCTCTCTAGCCAGCTGAGGTGACCCATCAATTCCGTACGCGTTTACTTTTCTTGGATAGTCGTTGATGTGGGACGCTGTCAAATACTTTTTTTACACACGAAATGGAAAATACTCAGCTTTCAGATGCCGTTTTTTTTTATCTGATTTGGATTTGTCAATCCCGAGATATACCCAGTTTATCAAAGCTACCCAAAATCGATGTTGTGCCACTTTTACAGAATAAATGATTATGAGCGTCAAAACGATACTAATATTTGTCTATCCATGAGCATCAATCGTCTTGAAACATTGAGGTGGGCATTTGTTTTAAAGAGGTTGAGGAACAAAAATGATGTCCTTGGAATATGTGGTATGGGATTTCTACAAGCAGTTATTCTGGGATCCCTCTGAAGTGCACGCGCACGTTATCAATGTGTTACTGTGTCCTGCCACTTTTCATATCTTAGTCTTCCTGAATGTTCTCTATTCATTGGTGCTTGTACCATACCATCTACCAAGCATTTCCAATACTCCTTTTTATATAGGTGTGTATTCCTATGATGGTACGTGAGTGTTTGAGAAATGAATGGCAAACTCTCTGGTGACTCTTCTGCTGGACTTCTCGTTTCGTGATATTTTAAGTACATGATGAACACTCTCTTATATTTTGTCTATTGAAAATTGAGGCCGCACCCAGCCATATGGACGTCTGTCTTGTTTTGAAAATGTAGGCCCAATAAACATTTTGTGAAACCTCGTCAAAAGGACTGGTTCGAATCATGTACCAAACACTTCTATATTCAGTTCTGTTTGGATACAAAGGCACTCATTCTAGTATTTAAACCTATTCAATCTCAATACAAAAATGTTATTTTGCATAACACTGGTGAAGGGCAATCGTTCAAGTGGAAGTTGTATCTAAGGAGTAAACCTTTGAAACTGTAAAGTGGCACAACATCGATTCTGGGTAGCTCTAGTTAATTGTCCATATCTCAGGATTGACAAATTTAAATCAGATAAATTAAACGGCATCTGAAAGCTGAGTGTTTTCCCTTTTCGTGTGTATAAATATATTACACCAAACGTTAGGACTTCATGGTCAACAAGTTGCGCAAACATGTGCACAATTTAGGGACACCCTGTACATCCTATCCCATACCTGAACTAATTTAAAATCAAAGATCCAACCTGTACCCCAAACTGCCTTTAAAGAAGTTGATATTTCAAAAACGTAAACCTGCCTACTTGAATATTTTATAAGCTCAATCTGCTTAAATGAACACACTCTGCGCCAATCTACTGTGTGCACACAGGCTCGGATTGGGATTGGGAGACAAGCTCCGTCTAGCCGTGTCTGCCTGCTTCTTCCTTCTGCGTGTTTGCTCTGCATCGGACCAGGTTAGTGCTCGATTGTCTCGACATAACTACCATAGAATAACCATAGTGGCGGGAAGAAGCAGGCAGACACGGCTAGACGGAGCTTGTCTCCCAATCCCAATCCGAGCCTGTGTGCACACAGTAGATTGGCGCTGTAATAATAGCGCTAGGCCTTTCCCATTTCTGGTTTATTACAATTGTACCGCCTTAACAAAATGGATTGTGGCCCGAGTTAGTCTGTGACCGAGTTCGGTGTGAACGAGATGGTTCGTGATCGAGCTGACCTGCGCAGACCAGCGGTGTTTTCTCGCCCGATCCCGATATTGGTGAAATTTCACGATTTGACAGCTTGAATGTAAACAAGCATCTGATCTGGTCATAGTTCTACAGACATAGGGCTGCCTTTCGGTGACATTTGTCGCATTATATTTACCGCATAGGCATTATTTCAGTGGTAAATTATCGCAACCCATATTTACTATAATTTCTTCGTGTGGAATCAGTCAGCAGACGTGCAGTCATCAAATAAAATAAGCTTTTAATTATTTGTGTGCTTGCGACCGATCGCAGATTGCACGATCACGAAATCGTCACCGTATTTATCCTAGGACATTTAGCGGAAAATAAAGTTACTTCATTTTTGTTGACCATGATTCATGCTAAAGGCGGCGATTTAAATGTGGACCGAGTAATTGAGCAACTACTGTCTGTAAAGGACAGCACCACTGGAAAACAGGTGAGCCAAAAAAAGACCTAAAAATAAAAACAGTTTAAAATTAAAGGTAGATGACCCGATCACATATTCGTAACACAGAATTATTTCAAACATACGGAGATTTTCATATCATATGAAAGCTCGTATTTTTCTCATCATCATACTGAAATTTGACGGCCTAAATCGGTATAATTACGGAGAAATCGATGAAATAACGTCGAATTACCGCGAATGGTTGTTAGGCCTACCACCGATATAGTTTGTGTATTACTCAATGGGTACAGTTCACAGCATCTTGTGCGTCTAAAATAAGAACCATAAGAGCTATGTAAGTTTACTCAAACTTTGGAACACAACTTTTTTAAGGATGACCTTTCATGTAGAATAGAAAACTTCAAGTTGAAAATCGGAATGTGATCATTACAAAGGTTGAGTGTGTTCTTATTAGTATTACAATGCAGTTTAGTTCCAAAGCAGTCGCAACAACCTGCACGGCGTGGGGTATAGTTGATCAGGTTGAATAGGGCCGTGATTGGTCAATAATTAGGCCTACCTACCTTAATTATTTGTTTTACAAGTATGTCATATCTTCTGGTTTAGTGCGGCCTTGCCATCGCAAATGACGCGGTTACGCATGATAAGCAGCAGTCAGTCGCATGGAATGCTGGGGAATCGCGGGGGTAATCATATACGCTGCACATGATCGACACATTTTGGTTTTGATAGCTTATCCTACACATGCATGATAGGCCTACATTATCACAATGTCAATCATATTGGCCGCTAAAATAAATATTGCATTTTTCATATTTTTTCAATTGTTTAGCCTAGCGTTTCAGGTAAAGTCGCCTTCAAAATTGTTGACAGGATGGTAAAAGAGCGAGTGAATTGGAGTGTGTGTAACTGTCTGTATTGTTAGTGTATGTAGGCATAGCCCTACATGTAGATTGTAGGTCTAGGCCTATAATTAAATACTTAATACTAAATCAGGCCTGTGCCAACCACAACAAGCTGGCTTGTTATTGCCTAGAACAAACTTAACTAGCTTCCAGTGTGCTAGGCAAGTGCCTGTGCGCCGCCCTCTATAGGTAAAATAATAATTAAAAGCTAACAAAACTAATTTTTAGTAGAAAATTCCCAAATCGTTTGATTATGATGTAAAGACACTAAATTAGGGATAAATTTCATTTTTTTAAAACCTAATCTAATATTTTTTGAAATTTTGACCAAGAAGTGCCAAAAAAAAAGTGAAAACAATGGATTCAGACATATCTTTTTTTATTGGCCCTTTTAAATCAAATTTTTTGAATGAAATCGTAAAATGCGATTTAGCCGGGGTTTTGTTTGAATTTCCCAACAATTGACAAACACAAGAAAGTTGCAGGCTAAAATCCATTGATCCACAAGACTATGGACTTGTTCTATGATTTAAGCTTTCAATTACTCAGTCGATGAAGATACTGTGAGTGTGATACACTTCTTTTATTTGATCCAATCGTTAAAATTGTTGTTTTCATGATAAACAAAAATTTAAGATTTGATTTTTATTTTTGTTTTCATGATATATTTGATGCTTCTGAAGTCTAACTTTAAACAACAGTATTGAAGAAAGACATGTATGTAAACCATGGTGTTTTTTGTCTTGATTTTATTTATTTCCTGTGATTATTGAGGTCGCAAACTTCCCAACCCAGGTAAGGTTGTCCCAAAACCTGAATAAAAATATGTAGTTGC
This sequence comes from Ophiura sarsii, assembly GCA_035610835.1. Classification (NCBI taxonomy): domain Eukaryota; kingdom Metazoa; phylum Echinodermata; class Ophiuroidea; order Amphilepidida; family Ophiuridae; genus Ophiura; species Ophiura sarsii. Next base: position 37,393,066 of record CM069444.1, read on the forward strand.
AGCAACGTGATTGGTCTATTCCAATCTTCCTTTGTAAAAGTTTCTATGCTATTGGTCAGTCCAGAAAAACAATTCTATGAAAATAAACCGGTTGACATATTTGGGGAATCTGTGGTAGAATGCTCCATTATTTAACCTCCCCACCCCCCTCGGCCACTTCTTTAGGATTTTTTTTCCCCACGGCAATAAGTGACCCAAAATATCGCTGCGACCCCCAGGATTTGAACCACAGACCTCCAGCACAAAGACTGCGCCAAGTATATATTATAGGCTGGGGCCAGAATTTCTGCGAAAAACTTCCACGCTGGGTGGAACAAACAGCCTGGCTCATTGGGTTCTGTTTGATTTAGCAGGGTTACATAGCGTTAATAGGGTGGTGTGTGTTTACCTTTGGAAGAAATCACAAACATTTCTAACCCCCAAAAAACTAAATAGACTTTCAGAATAACTTCAAAATTACAATTTGAATGCATCAACATTGACAGATGAATTTAGATTCAATTGGTGACTTTGTACAAGCTATTTTAAGGTTCTTGTTTTTAAAATCAGCAACTTTGTTTTGGTACCTGTAGGGATTTACCCTGATGGAACAATCCCTTAAGAACTTGTTGGTTGGTGGGTTTATGAACTGGTCAATGGTCATGGTGAAGTGATTAATCAGATATGTATCTGTACTGATATTTTTTTCTCAAAACGCAGCAAAGAAACATACATACTTATTAAACTCAGTATGTAATTTCTTTAAGTAAAATACTCAAAGCAACATTTTGACCAGAATGAAGAATAGTGTGACCATAGACTTTTTTAGATACCCTGTATTTTTCCTGAAGCTTACAATAACCCTATAACCACAGATTTTGTGTATGATTTTAGGTGGGCCTATGAGGATATGAAATTTGATACATAAATTAACTTCAATACTTCAAATTTACAGGTAACCTGGAAATAAGCTACCAAGGTCATGTCAAAGAAATCAGGCAAGAAATAAGATTTACATTTCAGCAAAATGCTACAATATAAAGTTCTTTTTGTATATTTGTGCAGCAAGTTCAGTTGCCAGAGAATCAGATACGTATGCTATGTCAGCTGTCCAGAGAGAAGTTTCTAGCCGAGCCGATGCTGGTGGAGCTGGAGGCACCGTGTAATATCGTAGGGGATATCCATGGACAATACAATGATATGCTGAGGCACTTTGACAAGCTAGGCTTTCCCCCCAATGCAAACTATCTCTTTCTAGGAGACTACGTGGACAGGTGAGTGTTATCAATCTTGCAATATCAAGTCCAGTGGGAGCGTGGGGGAGGGGAGGCATGTGGGAGGGGTGGAGGAGGGGGGAGACACAGGGTATGGAGGGGAGGTGCAGTAAACCTGTGTAGGGGTTTGTCATGAGGCATCAAGGGTCTGTACATGGAGCTATAGAACTTTTTTGGCAAAAATTAGGGTCTTAAAAGAACTTATTCCCCCCCCAAAAAAAAAGTTGGGTCTTACTCTTATTTATTTCCAGATTTATGTCACACAATACAATTTGTTTTAAATATTAGGGCTCATGTAAATAATTGTGATTTTTGAATTTGTATAAATGGAGCTACATGTATAGAACATTTTTGTTGGCAAAAATTAGGGTCTTAAAAGAACTTATTCTCCCCCCCCCCCCCCAAAAAAAAAATGGTGCCTTTCTCTTATTTATTCCCAGATTTATGTCACACAGTACAATTTGTTTAAAATATTAGGGTTCATGCAAATAATTGTGATTTTTGAATATGTATAAATGGAGCTTCAGAACATTCGTTTGGCAAAAATTAGGGTCTTAAAAGAACTTATTCCCCACCCCCCCCCCCAAAAAAAAAAAATTGTAATAAAATGGTTATCTTTAATTAAAGCTGATGCAGGCTGAAAAGTTGAATATATAAAAAGTACAAAACTTCCTTCACTATCTGAATCTGAGGCTAAAGACTTGCAAAAATTGTATCATTGAATTTATTAAAAAAATTGAACTGAAAAATGGAATTACCAAGAAACTCATGGAAGAGTAAATACTTTGACTTTTTAGTGACCCATCCATCCCATCCAAGATGTTTTCCAAGTAATTGGCTTGATTCATCGTTTGTATGATAATGAACTATTCTAAAGTGTTACTAATGTCATGCATGGATTTGCAAGATGAATTGCTATTTATGCAAATCGTCACATAAACCTGCCTTCACTGACTACCTGAGGCTTAAAACCTACTCAAATTTTTTTCCCGGGAAAAGTTCAACAACCAGAAAACCCGAACACTTAAAGACATATTATGTGATCTTTTCCAGGGAGCGCCCTCTATTCATTATTTTATTTAGAAAGTAGATTTTCTTGCAGATTCACATTTCTGAGTATAAATCATCAATATATTCTGAATTACAGAGCGATATGATTCCTAATTACTTATGATGATGAAAAATGTAAATCTGCAAGAAAATCTACTTTCTAAACAAAATCATGAATAGAGGGCACCCCCTGGAAAAGATCACATAATATGCCTTTCATTAAGCACAAAAAGCTCAACAATGTCAAAATTCAAAATTATACAATTTGGTAACATCAAGATATAGATTCACTTAAAAATTTGAATTTTACCCAGTAAACTTAGAAATATCTATTGTGAGAATTTGAATTTGCTTCCATTTTATCCATGTGATTTAATCTAACCAGTGTTTTCTGACCATGTAGTAAACACAAATAGTAGTAAAACATGGTAAAGATGTCATCACGGTCTAGCTCGAGTGAGAGTGATATTAATCCGATGTAGCAATGCATCATGGTATTAAATTCCACCGGAATCGTGATGCGCATGCTAATCGTATCGTGTGGATTAAGTGTCTGAAAGTGGCAAAGCTAATCAAATCAAGGTTGGGTATTAGTACAGTTCGCTAGGCGCGGACATAATTATTTACACACGTAATATGAAAGTATCACACTCAGGGTCACTTTATGGCACAGATGAATGGGGGGATACATCATACCGAGTACAATGACAAACTGTGGCATTTATTCATACAGGCCTAGAAATTCGTCTCCAAGTGCGGGAATCAAATTTTCTAAATTTGATTCCCGCAGATAAGGACTCGCGTGAATCATTGATTCACGCAAACCGCGTATTAATTGATTCTCGCAACAACTTTGCGTGAATCAAAAAATGTTTGCCCCATATTGATGAGTCAATGAAAAATGTAATGAGACTGAGTATGACCTGTTTTGTGTCCCCTTTGTTTTACTTGGTAGGTATAAAGACAGTCAAGTATCAAGCCATTTAGCCTGCCACTTGCCAAGATACAGTTAGCTAGCCTCCTCTACCCGGGTGCCTGCCCCCCCCCTCCCATGGATTAATGTCTATATTCTATTTCCTGGGTCACAATGAAAGACAAGCTGTATATAATTATAATGTGCACTTTCATTTCCCTGCAGCTCCAACTATGACGTTTAATTAAAGATGTTGTTGATTTTGAAATAAATTGTATTTTTACATAGAAAACAGTGTTGAAAAAATCATACTGTTGATAAGAATGAATTAAATAATTTAGTATAAGATCTTAGGTTAGGAGTTACTATCCCTAATGGTGTGGGTCAAGGGGTATTATGTGGGTTATTAAGGATAAAATACGAGTCATCTAACTTCTAAGGTCCTGTTTTTGACTCGGAAAAAAAAAAATGTAAAAAAAAAAAATGATTTTTTTGTGTTTTGTTGTTGCGAGAATCAATTTGTTTCAGATTTGATTCCCGCTGCTTTGTTCCTGCGCGAATCTATGCGCGAATCGATTCACGGATTCGCGCCGAAATTCGACCCCTGTCATAGATGAGTCGATACATAGGTTGGTTTTGGATTTCATTTGTTTGTATTTTGTTTGTTTGAGGTTTTTGTGGGGGGGGGGGGGGGAGGGTCTTGTCTTTTGCCTTTATTTTCCCACCAAAGAAATTTTCATTTTCATTTTTCTTGAAGAATTATTGAAATGTGTTGAAAAGATACTTGACATTTTTGAAAAAAAAGAGAAAAAAACCACCCCCAAAACCCAACATAAACAGAACAACTACCCAACCAACCCAACTTAGAGGAGTTGCCATGGCCACCTGTAAAACGGCTTTTGTCAAAGTATTATTGGATTCACAGTGAACCTATTAAATACAAGACAACAAATTGCTTTTTTTCTTTTTGTGATGTTTAGATACACATAATTCAGATACACCTGTATAGGTAGCCTAGGGGCCCATTGTTCCTGTATATGACATCATTGTTAGACATGAGTCTTGCGATGCGACGCGACGTTACAAGCTCGGTTAAAATGTAGGCCATTGTATTCGGTGAAATTGATTGAATGCAATATGATCGTGCTATGTCACAAACAGCTGTACGTATCCAGGCAATATCTGCCAATACTGGGCAATAGAGCATTTAAGGCAGCTATTGTTTTACAGATTTTGTTTGACGTTGTAAATAAAAGCTGCCTTATTGAGACCTCTCTAAGGTATACAGGTATGTGTCGCCCAAATGGGTCGGTTTATCTTGCAAAAATTCCTCAAATAAGGGGTATTATTTGTGCTGGGAAACCTTAAACATGGGTCCCAAATCTAAAAAACTAGTAAACATGGGTCCCAAACCCCCTACCCCAAACAATCATGGGTAACATATCACATAAAGCCTAGTCAAATCAGCCATTCTTTAGGTAAAAACACCCCTAAAACTAAAAAACAGTCAGGATTTAAACCTCTTGCGACACACTTCCGCATTTCAGTTACCCCCCTTCCCCGCCTTATGTATAGCTATATATGGCAGTAGATTTTGAATCAAAGGTTGATGCAGCTCAAGATCAGTTGAATACAATACTGAAGTACACTAAGTGTAAGCAGTCGATCCGCTTCTGTTAATTTAGAAGAATTTCTAAATCCTTAGAAAAATGACACCCATCAAACATGTTATTTTCAATCTTAGACAAAGGAAAAACAACCCCTGTTCTACGGGCCCGATCGACCCATTTTTTTAAAGAACTGTTTTAACAAATTTGGTTGAAATTAAAAAAAAGTGAAAGTGTTGGAAAATTCTCCAAAATGTCCACAAAATGTTTGAAAAAATAACATCTCGACAACAAGACCCCAAAACTGACCGACTCTTACCTGAGTGGCATTAAGAGATGGGAGTGCCCCCTCAATTATCCTGGAAGTCACAAAATTTCTTGATTTTCTTAGTTTCGATATGATCATATCGAAACTAGGTGCTGAATTCAGAAGTTATGCTATCGTTTTACATGCAGCCTTTCGCGGCAAATCTCAACCCGGGAGTGCCGTTATTTGCTTATTTGGCATGAAGGCGATGTCGGAATTGTATGACATTTTGGATTTGGGCTATGTTGATGATTATCTTTATGTTATTTATCGAATCAAGCCAGTATATATATCGATACTTCTCTCATCAATGCCCCTTTAATATCAAACAATGAATATTGTAATTGTTTGCTAATAATTTGCATGGTGTTGTTGCTACAACATGCCAATGAAAAACTAGCAAATCTAATTACATTCATTTCATATCTTAGGAATAATAATTCAAAAATAATAAAATTTAAAAATAAAATAAACAAAGAACAACATTTGAAGAAAAAAAAACATTTAAAAATTAACCAAAAATCCATAACACTTCTAAATCCATCCAATAATTCGATCCAAGAAAACATGTAAGGTATATCAAAGAAAAAAAGAGAGCTTTAAATATCAAGAAATCCAGTTATGTTATTTAGTCGAATTTAATATGCATTATATGCAAGCAATATGATTTTTTGAAAGTATAATCCATTCATTCAAGCACAAAACTCAACCATCTAAATGCCATTTTTGCTTGTGTATAGTACTTCACCATGCGTGCGTATCCTCAATCATGTCTATCACCCATAATATTAGCACATGCATGCGTTTCTATTGCGGCTTGCCAAACGTGAACACAAATGGATGACAAAATTGCCTGCCAACATATCAGTGATGCACGTTGCAGGCGTATAATAAAGTAGTGTACATGTATGGGAAAATAAAATGATTTTTGTAAAAATGTATGGGATAGAAAAATGTCAAGTTTTCAGTGACTGCGAAACTGAACATGCTTGCTAAACTGAATTTTATTTTATTAATAAAATGTAACTGTCAAGAGAGCAAGATGCAAAAAAGTATGCATGCAACAATATTATTCTTGTTACTGTATAAGCTCTCAATTGGTGCAATGTGAAATTTATTGTGATGTCGTTGGAGTAGGTCCAGGAGGGAGTGCAATGGGCATGCTCTTCTTTTCAAAAGGAGACCTTTCCAAAATGTGGACATTTTGCCCCTTGGGCCCTTATGGGTCTTTTTGATTACCCAGAAAGTTAAACAGGGGATTGTCTCAGCAATAGTCTTATTACCAGGGCTAGAAATTTGGTGAGAATCCAAAAATCTTATTCTCAATTGATTCTCGTGGACAGGTTTGCGAGAGTCTAATTGGATTCTCGCAAATTTTAAAAATCACACGCAAACTCAATTGCCGAGAATCTTGGATTCTCTTAAAATGTGGTTGGTTGCGGCATGGTGAAACGAAATGCTAGCCCTGCCTGCCATATCCAGCCATCCCTGGATACAGAGATGACACCAAATCATTAGCTAGTTTGACGATCTTCTATAGTGAGTGCCAACAGCTACATATCGAGAGGGCTTAGTGCCACATGGCGCTATCTGTAATAGCTGCCAGTTGTCATATTGAGGTTGGTTACATATTGAGCAATTTGTATAATCTATTATGTAACTTGGAGCAGCTTTTGCAGATGATCTTTTGTTGAGATACCTAGTGATGAGAAAAGTTACTATCTGTAATAGCTGCCATAGTACAATACACTCAGTGGCGTAGCTACTGAGGGGGGGGGGGGGGGGGGGGGGCAGGGGGAAAATTCCTCCTGACTGAAAAAGTCCCCAGCCCTATTTATGCCCCACCCAGTCTCCGGCAGGGCTCAAAATACATGGGGGCGAAGGGCGATTAGCCCCAGTTTTCACAAAATAGCCCCCTGAAAAAAATGTTGGTCTATGGTAAAATGTACTAAAGGGGCGATTTTGGGCATAATTTGCTCAAAACAGCCCTCATAGCCCAAAAAGTATTTTAACCTCTGGTCTCCGGATGTAGTGTGTATAGACATTCTGACAATGTACAAGGACCATTTTTGCGGACGTTTGGTGTACAACATGCCCTTACCCCTCTCAAATTTTCTGAGCTGACTGAAAAAAATATTTGGGCACCCTTTTACGAACATTTCTGATCTTGCCCCCCCCCCCCCTTCCTATCTACGCCACTGAATACACTAATGGTGCTATAAGGGACACCCTTGTGAAAAATACAATTTACACATGGCAGCCATTGCAGATAGGACTTTGTTGCACTAAACCATTGATATGAAGCGTAGCAATGAAGAAATTACATCAACTTTAATAACCGGGTCATATTCCCCCGTTGCCGTATTATTAGTACACCGGTGGTAACTTGTGCACTGACTGACTGATTGATAATATAAATCATTTGTAAATTGACAGGATAAAAGTCCCAATATTGCTCATTAAAGGAGGTGTCCCGCAAGCATAAAAGTGTGCATTATATGTTATAAAAATAACTATGGAGCCCAACTTTTGAAATTATATAGAACAAAACACCACACTTATGGCAAAAACAAATAAATAACGCAATCTCTCAACATGCACCTTTTAAAATTCATGGCAATCGAAAGTCCCAGTGTCGATGATGTCATAGTTATACAATGCACATGCGTAAATTTGAGCACCGATACCCATGATGTCATTGACACCGGGACTTATTCATTTTTGTGACTAGTATGATGTTTTGTTCTATATAATTACGTAATTTCGGCTTGATAATTATTTTTCTAACAAATAATGCTCAATGTTGTGTGCTTGGGGACCCTTCCTTTAAAGTTCAGGGGGCCAGTCTTGCCATATCCAGGCTTGCCATATCCAGCCATCCCTGGATACAAAGATGACACCAAATCATTAGCTAGTTTGACGATCTTCTTTAGTGAGTGCCAACAGCTACATATCGAGAGGGCTTAGTGCTACAAGACCCTATCTGTAATAGTACAATACACTCAGTGGCGTAGCTACTGGGGGGGGGGGGGGCAGGGGGAAAATTCCCCCCGACTGAAGCCCTGTGTGCCCTCCGCCCCCAGCCCTATTTATGCCCTGCCCCAGTAACAAATAATGCTCAATGTTGTGCTTGGGGACCCTTCCTTGGCCCAGTCAGGTATAATGTTTTAAATCATCTGTGTGAACGAAAACGCGGATTAAGGGTGTTTTTTTCTAGCACAACACGGGCCCGTGCTAAGGGTATTAAAATCGCCAATTTCAGAGAATAAGGGTGTCTTTTTCCAACCCGAATCCACGCTAAGGGTTGCTTGGGCCGATAGTCACATGTATGTTATCATTGTAAAAATAGTCCAAAACGGTTAGGCTTTGGGCAAATTTACTAACAAAACTGAATGACACAATTACTTCATACGTTCATTTGAGTCTAAACTCCATCTTGAGGACCTGTATCCGGTGCTATGAGTATGATTCATTGAGTTTTAATCCTTGTTAAGGGTCACTTTTTCCTTCTTTGACAATCCGTATTATTAGGGGGGACTCGAGGAAGTCAGTTTATGAATTTTGTGAGTGCTGTAATTATTGAACTATGACTCAAATGTATATAAAAGTATACATTTTTGGAACACTTTTTTTGACCCACATTTTTTGAACAAAGCTAACAAAAATATATTTTAGTAAAAAATGCCCAAATCGCTTGATGATGATATAAAGACTTTAACTTAAGGAATATTTTCTCATTTTTTAACCTAATCTAATTTTTTTTGAAATTTTGACTAAAAAGTGCCAAAAAAAAAGAAGTTTCATTTTGTTTCATTTTTTTCTCTTTATTTAGCTATGTTTTGTTTATGTGTGGGAAAAGGCTTTTCCTGTGTATCTAACTGACTGACGTGGTGGAGTTTTTTTATATGATCAACTAATACTAATAGAATAAACCATTTCATGTATTTGGTTTGCTGCCTTCCAAGGGATAAATACAGGATGTACACGGGTATACTTATTAGCTTGGGTCTGTTTATAAGATCTGGGTGTATTTATTTATACAGATATGTTATACCTGTTTATGTATCTCACCCAGGGTGCTACATCGTAATTAGTAGAATAGAAAGTATATGGTGTGTTATTACTAGGACATTGCTCCAAATTTGATGGCTGTAATTTTTTCATGAGTGCCAACAGCTAGCGATGGCGTGAAGAAATTACCTCAACTGTACTAACCGGGTCATATTTCTGTCGTATTAACACCGGTGGAGTCATTTGTAAATTTGACATTTGCTTGAAAGGATCTAAAAGTCCCAATATTTAGAGTTTAATACAGGTATTGTTTGTAGACCGTACCCGTGATTGTCTGACGGTAGTATTATTTTAAGTGGAGCAACGATGTCGCACATTCTTCAACAGTCATACTTTAAGACTCTCTGCAGAAGTGCATGTTGTTAGGGAACAAAACTATAGTTTCCATGTGTGCCATGTTATATATTGTCTGATATAAATGTCGCCGATTTCTGTGAGAACCAATGAGAACTTTCTTAGCTGTTTAAGAATGTTCATTAAAGTTTGCTGTTATATGGGGGTGGGTATACCTTTGGGTTATTTTAAATCATAAAAATGTTCCCTAAATTATATTTAATTTGCTGACTCCGACAAGGCACAAATGGGTTATTTCAAATTGATAACATTAGCCCAGGTTCTAGCTATGTTTTGGTATTGATTTGATGGTATAAATGATTAAACTTGAGAAGTAATAAATAAACCATTTCCTGTTTTTGTTTTGCAAGAGATCAGTGCAGGGATAAATAACCTACATTGGGTCCGATTTGGATGTATTTATACGATTCTATCTCATGTGCTTATTTACATGGGTATGCCACCCAGGGTGTTTATCTTCGTGGGAACGAATCTTTAAATAAAGATGACTTCAGTGGCGTAGCTCGGATTATTTTCAGGGGGGGGGGGGGGCAAGATATCCAAAATGTTTGTAAAAGGGTGCGCCAAATTTGTTTGAAGTCAGCTCAGAACATTTGAGAAGGGGGGGGGGGGGGGTGGTTTCTGCATGTTTTACACACAAAAATAGTTCAGGTAAGTTGTCATAATGCCTATACACTCTACATCCGGAGAATGGGGCGGGCACAATAGAGCTTGGGGGACGGGGGCACAAAGGGTGTTTTAAGAGTTTTAGGAGGTTTTTTTCTGTGTGGGGGGGGGGGGGGGGGATTTGCACCCCTGTCCCCTTATCTACGCCACTTGATGACTTCAATTGTCACCCATTGACGAATAATTTCTTTCTCAAACCATATTTGGTAATTGTGAATTGTTTTTCAGAATTTCCAAATTTGTCAGAAAATTCTGAAATTTCATATTAATTGATAATTATATTCTAAAAAATCCTGTCAGTAGGGGTAAACAAATAAAGTATTTCTTATAACTACAAAATAGTCATCCACAAAATGAGTGTTCTGTTTTGCTATTTAAAACCTGCTTTGTGAAGAGATGAGAGCTTATAACCACATGCATAGGGTTAATTACTGTGGGGTTCTGGTATAGCAATGTTAGGGTTGTGTCCAGTTCCCAATCCTACCAAAATGTATTTGATGCACTTATAAAACTCACCCATTGCTTGTGTGGTGGATTTCGATCACGACAGGAGCATGCGCAGATGCGATTTTTGTGTAAGTGGTCTGTGATTTTGTCAATATTATATTTTTACTGCGATTTGTTTGTCAATCTGCATTAAATGCAAAAAGTAACAACGCCCCCGGCTGGACTCAAACCACCAACCTTTCGGTTAACAGCCGAACGCGCTAACCAATTGCGCCACGGAGGTGATTAGTTACTAGGCTGTTTTGGTTTGTCATGTTCACCCGTACACTTCCCCGTACACTTTCTTGCAAAGTCGGGCATCGTTTTTTCTCAAATGTTGCTTGCATATTGCCGTTGCTGCCGCCTTTAATACATGTGCTGTCAGTTGAACTTGGAACCAACGTTTACTTTGAACCGTCTATTTTCAATAAAAAAATATTCCAATACGGGAAAAAAATCAGAAAAGCTCACAGACAACAAATAAGAACATCATTTTACTCGACCTAGAATTTCAATCAACGTATTTCAATCATCGGGAAAACCCGATGATGCGAGTGACGTCATTTAATGAGCTCATTAGCATAATTTATGTCCGTGAAATGTACAATAGAGTTTTATTAGTGTGATGGTGCCCTCCTCTTTCTCCACCAACAGGTTCAGTAGCAGCAACAGTGGCGTAGCCTGGGGGGGGGGGGGGGGGGGGGGGGATGGGAGGGGGGGGGGGGGGAATTGACCCCCAATATTGGAATCCTGTTGTTTGAAACTTAATCATGTCGACCGAAAGTTGCACTGTCGGTTGAGATTGGCACTATTGTTCGTAAATGGCCCCATGGTTTAGACTGGCACTAAAACATGTCATATAACCCCCCTGGATATAACTCTCTACAAAGAGCTCTGATAGGCCAATTAATTGGGTTACTGCAACTCAGAAATCGTGCATAATATATACAAGAAGTACAAATGGGCAGGGGTTACAAAATGCCAATGAAATTGACATAAGAATAAACTTAATATAGAGTTCCCTGTCCCATGTTGCCCCTCTCCCAAATATTTTCTTTCCCCCTTCCCCCAAATGTTTGAAACCACCACTGATAAGGTTACTTGTAAGATAATGTGTGGCTGGCTATCTAAAGTATTGTATTGTTGTGTGTTTGTTTATCCGCTGCCAGTATCCAAACTCTCCAGGGTAGTTCAACTTCCGAGAATTTTGCCGTCTCATATTTTGAAGACCAATGAATTCTAACCTGGTGTCCTAAATATACAAAGCTCTTGCTATGCAATGTATCCCTGTTTTGTAAAATGTATAAGTATTAGTAGGCATAGCACAATGCACACACACAGAGTCTGCCACTGGGAGCATTACACCAGTGAACAACAACATATGAAAAGCTGTGTGGCATAAAGCCCTACATCCACTTCTACCTGTTACTCATTTTGCATTATTGAATGGATGCTATTCACGATGTGGAATGTGGTTTTGTATTGTTGCCTCAATTGGCGTGCATGGATGCACTAATCCAAGTTATGAAGACAGCCATACAATATTTGGATTAATTAATCATGCAAAATGAGTAACATGTAGGAGTGGTCTGTAATCCCTTATGCAAAACAATCTTTTCATATAATGTATGCAGCTCCACTTTGAAAAACATCCCTATATAAAATTAATTTTCCTCACGGTAGGCACTCCCTGTAGGGCAGCGAGCTTTCCATATATGGTAGTCATGACCTTGGACTATATAACCTTGATCCAGGTATAAATACTTATCATCAGGTTTTTTAGTTATGACTGTTTTTACCAATTTTTGAAATTGGCTTTGAACTTGAATATATTGGGCCGATTTAAATAAACCTAACCTGAGATATTGTACTAAACACTTCAATCAATTTAGTGATATGCTCAGTTTTTGCATCCTTTGAGTGCCTACTGTGAGGAAAAAACTGAGAATTTGAATATGGGTATTTAAGAAAAGGAAAAGCTTGTTTAATTTCTAAATCCATCAATATTTGTCAATCAAATTGGGTATACATGTTATATATCTATTACCGATCACTCTTATGATGGGAAAAAAATTGTTGGGCATTGCTCATTTGCATATCAATAATTTGAATAGATAATTAGCTAATTTGCATATTTAATGAGCTTATGAAACTAAATTATAGTTTAAAAGATTGGGTATCGTACAATTAGCCATAATACCAAGTTTGATTGCAATACACCATTCACATCTGGATTTATAACATTTACGCATATTAATTAGCTGGACTTAGTCACTTTTTTGATTGCAGTCAGTAAAACTGGTCAAAATGACCAATTTCACTAGGTTATATAGCTTAATGCAATATAATTTTACCATATTTTTTAATTTAACATGGTATATAGATATTCAATTGTTAAAGAAATATGTGTAAATGGTGTTTTGAATGTTACATTATTAACAAATTGAGCTCTCTAAATCCTGATAAATTATATTTGTGGGCATTGTTACTGTTTTTGGCAGGTTTTCGGCCATTTTCCAAGTATCTCAAAACACCGTACCACAAGAATGCATTGACCGATTGTCATAATTCTTTTTGGAAAATAAATCTTTCATTGCAATCTTTCATTTGAATCCAATTTTGTACATGTCTCAATCATTTGAATGTTATGTGTGCTATGCCTAGTATTAGCATGCACAGCATGTAACATCTGACCTCAGAGACGATATCTTTACACATCTCACAATGCATTCTGCTATTTCTATGTTCGTAAATGATGAAAAGCAACACAACAGGAGCACTACCATCTTCCAAGTTAAAATATTTATAGTTTGATCAGTTCCAAATTGCAAAGCCTCATTACATCAGCGAATGAATACACAAGGACGTGGGCGCGCATGAAGGCAACAAGTGCACTGTGCATCATAGACAGTTTATTCCCTAATGTGAAAGCGATTGTAACCCACATAATAGCTGTAATAGAAGTGTCATTTGATGATAAGTAGGCATATGATCACGACCCGAAAGTGAGTGTCACGCATGAGAGGTTCATGTCCCGTGTTGAATTTCAAGTTACAACTTACAATGTACACGTACATAAAAGTCTAATGAATAATGAATAATGAATAATGAATAATAAATTAATCGGTATGCGGATTTGCATAGTCGGTCTTAGGTCATCTTTTTCCTTAAACACATTTACCTTAATGTTCACTCTTATAAGGAGCACCAACCTAGTGAACAAATAACTATGCACAAATGTTTGTATCATATTGTATACGTAGGCATATGGCAAGAAACTTTTATTTTATTTTTAGTATTTATGAAAGAATTGAAAATTTGATGGCATTTGACGAAATGAGTTTGTAAAGATACCACTTTTTAAATGCTATTAGAGAATACCTCAACTCAAATAGACAATCCAGGAAAATTGGTGTTGTAACACTGAGCTCATTTTCCCGGTAACATTCCACATTTTGGGAGCAATTTTCAAGCACTGGTTTTGTAATAAACTCTTGTGTAGATGAGCTTAAACTTTCTACTACCTATCATATCCCTCCCCATCCCCAATCAATAATGTTAGGGGTTCCAACGATTGTGGTGATGAAATAGTTCCAATATATGTAATTGATGTAAAAGCATTATAATATAAGCTACATTTGTACATGTCATGGGGGGGGGGGGGGGGGGGGGGTACTCAGATGCTTTTTGGTAGGGATGTGCTGCCAGCAAAATGAAAATTGACTCAAACATTTACCAATTTTATTTTTTTGGGGGGGGGGGGGGGGGGAAATGGACCCATATACCAGAGACCTATAATTTTCCTACAGATTTGACAGATTTGTCTAAAATTTCTGTGTAAAACAGCAAATTTAAGGATTTTAGACCCATAAAGTTACAAAAAATGGCTATGAAAAGTGGTCATTCATTTACCAGACGGGTGAAAAATGGGACGCTATTGGGCGGCACATCCCTGTGATCTCGTGCACTAAGTACATGTACGTACTACCTTATTCCACTGCTTGTAGTGAACTGTGCTATCTTCTGAAGAAAGCACTGGGCCATTTTTTTCCATTCCTACATGTAGCCTAAAATGTAATTATAAATATGCAACCCTTTTTCCCCAGAGGAGACTTGAATAACTGATCAAGGTCATTACCTGATATTGAACATTGAACATTAGACTGTTAATGATTTATCTATCGTCAATGTTCTGTCAAACCTTGTATGTTTTCCCGCCCTTCAATATGTATTTAATGTAAAACTGCCCAACAGATATTATGCATGAAGTGTTGTTTTACATGTTTAAGGGCAAAAGCGCTACAAGGGTTTTAATATGTGTTTTTACCCTTGAACATGTTATAGAGCAGACTGCCCAAAGGTTATACATTACATAAGTGCTTTAATTATACATACTGAAGGGCCAGATGGATGGATACGAGGTTTTGACAAAACAGCTTCCATGGTACATCAACACTGGAATAATGCAGGCAGGCATGGACATGGGGGTTGTGGAAATAATCAGTCTGCTATATGGCTCATTCCATGAAGTTGGGGCATTTGTTAAAATAGCAGAATTCGGTACTTTAGGCAGCTTATAAACTGTTTTACTCTATGTGTATATCAAAAAAATTTAGTGTCCAAAAACAGTACTAGGTTATAGTATTGAGCCATGAAAAAAAAAATCAAAATCGACCCTTCCTTGAAGAAAAAAAAAGTAAAAAATTAGGTGGTGTCCAAGACCATTTTTGCTAAAAAACGTGACATGGAAAACACAACAATTAATATGAGTTTTATGTAAGCAAAACTATCATAGAATTGCTTGGAAATCGATTTGATTAATAAAAGATACATGTATTCATAGTTTACTGACCAAAACACCTCGTCACGCTGGACTGATTTTTCACCCAAGCAACATGAAAATTGCCTTTCCGATGCTACGCACGGTGTCCACAAAATATACACGTGTAGCATCGGGAGTTTTCATTGCTGAATGGGGGTAGTTCTCTATCATACATTTTTTAATTATTTTCCAAAATTAAGAGCATTTATCAATTGAAAACTATTGCAAATGAGAATAAATTTCATGAAGACCATTCCATATATTCATGAAAAAGTATACCGTGCCGTGTGCATGGTGTCCTAACCATAAAATGTAGCATCGTGATAAACATCCTATGCAATTTGTGGGAATCCCCCCCTGGAGATAAATAAAACATTCCATATTTCTTTTTGTAAGGATAGAGGTCAATAGCTATCAGGTTTGTTTGGAATTTGCCACATGTGGGCTAGTTTTATCAAGGTTTCAGTCGCTGGTGTCCCGTTGTAGCATCGGGACTTTTATGTAGCATCAAAATGTAAACATTGGATAGTTTTGTGAATGGTAAGTGCGATTGTAATTATTTCTTAATGTTGCTTGTATGTCTGTATTTATTAATGCATTTTTATTGAAAGGGAAACACTGAATCAGACTTTCTTTTCATGTTATGATATTAATTTTGAGTCACGGACGCCATAATAATTTGGCGTCCATGTAGCATCGGGCATAGCATGCATTGGGTATCGTTATAGTTCGTTGAAATTGTAATTTTTTTGTAGAATCACATCATTAATAAACTTTGAAGTTAATAATGAATTAGTTTTTGCTCTTTTAATGCTAATAATATAGCTTACCAATACGATGCTACATGGACACCATGTCCATGTAGCATTTCATAAAATTTGCCTAATTAGACTAAAACAATTACCCCATTCGAAATTATCCATCACCCAAAACATTCAAAACATTGCCTACATTTTACTACACTTAACAGAAAAAAAGGCATATTATGAGAGATGTATATCTAATGAAATATATTAATACACAATGCTACATGGACACCATTTCCATTAGCATTTCACTGAATTCACAATAAACATTCCCTTATTTTAGTTTTATTTACTATAAATAAAACAATAATTGTAAATCATTTAAGTTCTCTATCCTTTGCTATTCTTTTTCATGTTAAATGAATAATAAATAAAATACTCCAGCATGATTTTAATATAAATATTTTCCTGCAACACAAAAAGTGCAACATGAATAAATAATCTACTCCAATATCAATACACAATGTTCCATGAAGATACTAAGCCATAGGGTTTATTTTGTTTTGATTTGCAGGTTCTTGACATTCATTCAGAAGACAGTTCTATCGTCCTGGAATTTATGGAGATGAAGACAAGGAACCCATCATTTTCAAAAACTAGTACCTTTCCAAAGAAATCCATCATGGCAATTAAATTATTTTTTTGCAAACTGACTTTTTAAGTGATCAAACTTTTCAATCATCTTTATCAATAATAGAGGATGATTCTATCAGAAACGAGCACAGAGACTAAGATCACAAAGGGTACTTTAAGAACAACACTGCATGAAGTTTGTTTCAGTGGACATCTTAAGTTTCTTTGATCAATGGTGTATTGTTATTGTGTAATTGTAAGAAATGGTGTATGTGTATCATAGGTAATTATGTTTTATGCTTCATGGCAGGTTATCTTTTTGTGTAATTTGTAGTTTTACAATCCATGTTATTAATTTTATCGTGTGCTTATAACATAAAAAGTTAACATCATAGTACATCCTCTCTATTGATCTGAAAAAGATGCACCTGTTCAAGCTGTTCCAAATATTTTAGGGCACGGTGTCCATGTAGCATCGTAATACTTAAGTACACAGAAAAGGTAAATTTTACATGAACAGTGTTTAGATAAATTTCAAGCAATTCACTCTGTGTATCTACTTGATATGATGAACAAGTAGACAAACCATTCACACTCAAATAATTGTAACAGTATGAATAGTCTTATTATTAACAATGTTACAAGACGCGGTGTCCATGTAGCATCGGTAGTGCATTTTATAACATTATACAGGTAAATAATACTTCATACACTTACTTTATGACTATAATGTAATCAATGCGCATGGTTTATGGAGTACTTTACATCAAACAAATATTGATATGTAATTTATCTAAATTCATTATACAAATTGCAAAATAAAGAGTCACCTTTCAATGAGTTTTACATAAAACAGTTAATCTACGATGTCTTGTTCGTTAAGTTATGTTCAACCTAGACAAATCTGGTTTCTTTTCATGTATTTGTGGTTCCAAGTAGTTAATTGAGGTATAGAAACTTGGCCCACATCTTAAGCTAATTTATTAGAAAATGATATGGAAATGGGAAATGGTGTCCATATAGCATCAGGATTTTTGGAAATGTCATCCAACTGTTGAACATGTGTGGTTATTTTACACCAAATGTTACATTAATAAAAAAAGTTCTACATTGGACTTTGGTAAATGTAGAACCTAAAAACGAAGAAAGAGTTGGAAAATATCCATTTCGAAAATTTCACTTGGATGTCACATAATATGCCCCAACTTCATGGAATGAGCCATATATGATGAAACCTATTAGACCTATTTATAAAGCAGGATCATTTGTTCGTGGAGGAGGCTAGCATGGCATACTAGTGTGATTGGATATATTTTTTGCACAACACTCACGTCCAATTACTTCTAATTGAAAGGACATTCATAGACTACCAATTTAGCATCTATTTTGCAAACATACATTGCAGCATGCAGTATGGTAATGTTTTAGCATACTAATAAAGCACCCGTGCAAAATTAAAGATGCATGTGGCGGTATGCAAGTGTAAATAATGACACATGCAAAATTGCAATTTTAACAATGCAGAATTGTCAAAAACTGGTACAAAAATAACCTGCTTAAAAATATAACATATTTCACTGATTGTTTTGTTGTGGGTTTTTCATAGATTTGGTGTTAAAATATATTACCTATCAATCATAGTTTATTTCATAACCATTGTATTGCATTTGCGAACATTGACATTTAAGTTAGGTCTGTGATGCAGCACATCAAAAAGGGGGGGGGGGGGACTTTGCGGCTGTGTGTTTTTCAAGATATCGATGAAAACGGACATGATAAATAAAGAAATATAAGAATTTAGTAGTCATTTTCACTCGTAAAATCTTAATGCCTTGATCAATTTTGATAAATTAGGTGTCATTTTAAAGCTTAGAAAATGCTCTGAGAGCACTCATAATAACCTCAAATTGACTTCACCTGCAAAGTTCACCCTTTTGATATGCTGCATTACAACACAGATAGTCATTACAAATTTATGTGTTTTATTGCCCTTTTAAGCACCTGGATTCTTAATGTTTAATCAAAATGTTGCCATGAACATATTTTGTTTCAATTAGCCACCCAGAAATGAATAAAGGCATGCATGTGTATAAATATATATCTCATTAAGCTGCCAGACAGAAATCCTTTCAATTATTTAATAAAAAGCCATTTGAAGGTCAAGACAAACTGATAGTGTTAACCATCGATAACAATTAGAGAGAGCGATACAACATTGGAATTTTGGAACAATTTCATTTTTCCGCGTGGTAATGAGAAGCTGCATATACCGAGTAAGATAAAAATCTGAGGGAGATGGGGCAGTCCAGAGGTTTGACATTTCCATAAACCTAACCCCTTAAGGGGGCTGTGGACTCTCAGGTACAGCCTCCGTAAAACTGCCGCAACTTCTTCAATATTCATTTAATCTTTATAAATGTACACAGTTTTTTGCAGAAAAGGGTTCAATGAATCCAACCGTGATAATGAAATTGACCATTTTGGAAAAAATTATAAAAAACATGTTTTTTGACCCATTTTAGGTTTGGAAAAGATAACTCAAAATATATTTTGTTAAATTTTGTCATACTAGTTTTATGATAATCCTGATAACATTCCCCAGGAGCGTTTTTTTTTTTTAATATCTTATTTTTTATTTTTGAGTTACAGACCAAAAAGTGCCAACAAATGTGTTTTTTTCCCAAAAATGGTGATTTTCATGATTTTGGCGGTAAAAAATCACAATTTTTGGCACATTTTGGTCTGTAACTCAAAAAATAAAAAATAAGATATTAAAAATAAAAAATGGTCAATTTCATTATCATGGTTAGATTCATTGAACCCTTTTCTGCAAAAAACTGAATACCTTTATAAAGATTAAATGAATATTGAAGAAGTTACGGCAGTTTTATGGAGGCTGTACCTGAGAGTCCACACCCCCCTTAACCAGGTTTTTAGCCGGGAACATAATTTTGGAAGAGAAAACACCAACTTAATCGCTGGGAATTGATCTGGGGACACTCTGCAGGTTAGTTAGCCTGTCATCCCACTAAGCCACGATCCTCAGTTACTCCTGCATGCAGTGAACTGCACTCATTATAATAGGCTCGGTTGATTTACGTCATCGAAAACTGTCCGACATGCGCTTGGAGGCTGGGAAGTAGTATTTTAGTACTCGTGGCCATTAGGGTTAATATGTTAGGAAATTAACATTGCTGAATGCCTGGGGCAAATTTGAAGAAAAAAATAGCCTTGTCAAAATGTGGATTCCGTTCCAAATGCTCCTTTTCAGGACAAAAATGTGGGATTCCTACACACTGATCCTATTTACCCCCTTCTCACTAATGACCCCCTTTTTGTGTGTAAAACTTGTCACTGAACAATGACTCCTAGTTTTGAAATGAGTCATATTGTTACCCCCATCAAATTCTTTAGTGTTACATATCGTTGTTAATATCTGTATTTTAATTTCTTCTTTTTGTCTATTTACAGAGGAAAGCAATCATTAGAAACCATTTGCCTGCTATTGGCCTACAAGTTGAAATTCCCCAACAACATCTTCCTATTACGAGGCAATCATGAATGTGCCAGCATTAATAGGTTAGTATTAGAGTTTACTCATTTCAATAATGATTTTGAACCTTGATTGGGAGCTTGTAACTGCCTCTTAATTTGTCAGAATGCTTATTACCGTATTATAAGCGCCCATGCCCTTTTAAGCGCCCAGCTCCGTTTTTCTCAATGACTACCAACAAACAATCCCTTATAAGCGCCCACCTTTTCAATTACCGTAGTACTGTACAAGAACATTTTTCGCCACGGTGTCCTTCAGTAAAGCAGTACCAGTAAGTCTGGTTCAATCGCCGCCACCGCCCGCTCTCCCCAATCCCACTAGGCACTTACATGAACACCTGCCATGCATACAGTAGCGCTGATACCACTGCCTGTACAGCGACTGGCGAGTGGTTTTGAACATGCGTAGTACGGAATGCGTACGAATATACGTAGTGTTATATTTTAGCCACAAATGAAAAGCAAAGATGGGCGCCCACATGAAAGCCAGATAAATATTAATGGCATTTTCGGCATTAATGGCATTTTTTTCTTCTTCTTACGCAGTTTTTGAACAAAACTGTAACAAATCATAAGCGATTCGTCTTTCTTCATGGAATGTGAATGAAAAATCATACTTTATTTTTTTTCTATGAGCTAAAATATTATTGGTATATGTTTACCGAACAAAATGTCTTCGCAACCTGGCGGAATTCGACAGTCTCCACGATAAATGAGTTTAAAAAAAGGTAACATAATAAGCGCCCACCCAAAATGACTTTGCTAACCGCCCTGGGCGCTTAATAGGGATAATACGGTAGTTCCTTTTGACTTTTAATATTCTTCTTTGGTCCAGATTTTAGGTTTATCCTTCATGTAATTCTGCATGGAATTAGCCTAGCCAAATGTTAGCAGTTATTATTTTAGTGTTACAGGTTGTTACTTATGTTGGTTTTAAATTCCATTTAATTGTGTATGTTCCAATAATTTTAGCTTTTTTTATCACATTTCTGTAAAATCTTAGGCACAAGATATGTTCCACTAAGACGTTATAGGCGATGCAGTGAATTACTGCCAAAGGTGGTGAACCATCTGGCCAGTTTGTGTACTTCTCATCAATGGGTAAATTTCATGTCACCTTATGCTTCTATTATAAGAACCATTGAAGTTATACATCTCAAACTTTGGAATACAACTATTTTAAGGATGACCCTTCATCTAGAATTGAAAACATCAAGTTGAAAATCGGGAGAGCAATCGGAACACCTATCTTTAATGCAACATGTTGTTAAACAATGTATTTTATGTTGATTCCTTCTTACATTTTTCTACAGGATATATGGTTTCTACGATGAATGCAAGAGAAGATATAACATCAAATTATGGAAGACTTTCACAGATTGCTTTAACTGCCTCCCATTAGGTGAGATCTTACATTACCCCCAGGGCTGAAAATATTGCTACAATTTTTGGAACATCACTACAGTTACAACATTTCCCCCCAGCCTTGAAAATTCCCCTCTATTTGATTATTAAGTGTTCCCCCAAGTAGCAGCAATTCTATGAGCATCAATTGTTCATCTCTATCATCCATGTTTTTTTCACACATAAAAAAGCCAGTTTCCAAAAAATACAGAATAAAATGTTTTGTGCCTTCTTCAAAAATGTAATATTCCAAATTTGAACGAACATTATTGTTTAAAAATGAAACCTTATATTCGAATTGGCATCCTGTTTAGAATGAAACCTTAGTGATGTATTCGAATTGGCATCCTGTTTATACAGTCAGTTTCAAAAGAAATACCACCAGCCACAGCTCTTTTGTTGCAAAGGTTATTCGAGAACATCCGAAGAATTCTGATTTGCCCAAAATTAAACAATTGGAAATCCCAATTTACCATCCTATATATCATGTTGTATCCACACAGCTGCACTGGTTGAAGGCACAATATTCTGTATGCACGGTGGCCTGTCACCCGACCTCTCATCAGTGGACCAACTCAGACAGATAGACCGCCCTCTTGACATTCCTGATCATGGTCTCATGTGCGATCTTCTATGGGCAGACCCTGATGAGGTAAGGAAGACGGATATGAGTGTTGGAAGATTATAAGGGACCGTTCATAATTACTTTGGTGGGGGGGGGGGGGGGGGGGCGCTGGATAATTTCATTTTTGGTATATCAAAACTTTTTTGACCCCCCTCTCGCCATGCCACAAACTTTTTTGACCCCCCCCCTGTATTACTGCCTGCACCTGAAACTTTCTTGTTCCCCCCCCCCCCCCCCCCCCCCCCCCCCACCGTTCATTGTTATCAAGTTCAGAGAACATAGATATGTTATCTTTTATGGGATTTTTTACAGAATTTGACTGTGTATCATATATAATTCTATTTTGATGGACGCATCACATCTAGGAGAGAGCATGTTGTAGAATCTAGAGTGAATCAGAACTCCCACTGTGGGTATCTTTGGAAGTGCAGGCAGAGTGTCTGAGATTGGAAAGGGAGGACAATTTTACTATCCTATTATTTTGAGAATAAATGGATTTTTGCGTAATATGCTGTGGTAATGGATAGGCAAACTTCTTAGTTTGAGAAGTGGATATCGGCATAGCTGGCATCCACTACGATTCTTTTTAAATTGAAGCTTTCATAGCAAGTTATGGCCTCTGTGCAGTGTCCTCAGTTGCCTAGAAATGGCCTTGAAATAAGTGAATGAATGAATAAGAAATAAGTGCCCTTTAAATCTTGAATTTCAAGTCCTGACTTGTACCAAAACATGATGTTTACAGTTGCGTGTTGAGAAAATTGTCCTTTAGATGAATTACTTGGCTTATAAACCCGGATATGATCATCATTTTACGAATCTATGTCTGCATTTTCGTCTATGTTTTCTTTTTTTTACAACAGGACATTACTGGCTGGGGTGAAAATGACAGAGGTGTGTCCTACACATTCGGCGCTGACGTGGTCAGACATTTCTTGAAGAAGAACGACTTGAGTCTTATAGTCAGGGCACATCAGGTAATGATTAATTTACAGAAAGCCATATAAGTGAAATAAAGTCTAGGGTTTCTCGAAAAAGAAACAATTATGATAAACAAAGTATGTAATCTAGGGTTTCTCAGAAAAGGGCCAATTATGTAGTTCTCCCAGTAGGGCTTCAATTTGAAAGTCATTAAATCAAAGTATCACGATCATACGAACATTTGAGCTTTGGATTAAGCAGAAGCCACAAAAGTAATTAACCCTTTGAACATGATTTTTAGTGGTCATATGACTTTTAAATCACGTGATGTTTACCCGATGTTAGATACCTTGTTGTGTTTTGATGTCATTTGCTGATGAAAACTGTCGAAAATAGCACGAAATGGAATGAATATGCTTGCGCAAAAAATTCTCAGGTAGACAGTAATGCATTGTGGTACGGTTTTGAATTGCAATTTTGGCGATAAAAACCAGAATAAAGCTGACAAAAACGGATGTTTTATTACGAGTTTCTTGTTTGTACGATGATAGAGGGCAGTATATCACAATATAACGATCAATCAGAGGGTGTAAGATAGGGAAATCACTAAACATAGAAATATCCATTATTCGCGAATATAACTCAGGGTGGCGCTACCAACCCCCACCAATAACTCAGGGTTCAAAGGGTTAAGAAAGGAGCTCCTG
Source organism: Ophiura sarsii (assembly GCA_035610835.1). NCBI lineage: Eukaryota > Metazoa > Echinodermata > Ophiuroidea > Amphilepidida > Ophiuridae > Ophiura > Ophiura sarsii. The sequence continues at coordinate 37,417,180 of CM069444.1, forward strand.
TTCAACATATGTGACCCATCACATCAAAACAGACCCATTGTGAGCAAACCTCATTTGCAGGAAACATCAAAAGAAAATCATAAAAAATAAATTAGATTTTTTAACCTTTCAATCTGCTTAAAATCTTTGGTTCATGCTTAATTTCAGTAAGGTGTCATATTAAAGACAAAGAATAACTTGCTTAGAAACATGAATTTTAAATATGATTTTTCATTTCTGGAGACAACTTAGATGTGATGGGTCACTTATGCTTAATTCTAGGCTTTGAAACATTGCATTATTAGCCATACTAATTGTGGTACAGTGGTTGTTTCCCTGATTTGGAGCAGTTGCTTACATGGGGTCATACAATTATAGTCCTATTGTTGGACAACCAATTTTGTGTCATAAAGCCGTTTGTACAGATGCACTGTTTTCTTGATGTGATTGTTGCTTTTGAAATCAGAAATAGTGTTTTCTTTCTTACATTTTATGAAACGTGGACAACAAAAGGGTAGACATCCCAAACATATGATTAATAACAGTATTGATTTTTTTCTTCTTTCAATTTATCCAGGTGGTGGAAGATGGCTACCAATTCTTTGCTAAGAGAAAGCTTGTCACCCTGTTCAGCGCCCCCAATTACTGCGGGGAGTTTGACAATGCTGCAGGAGTGATGACCGTGTCGGAGGATCTTACTTGTTCATTCGCAATTCTACCGGTAAGGGTATATTGTCGCTGTTCTATCAAAACCTCTTATCGCCCTTCAGCATGTATAAAGTAATAATTCCTATGTAAAACCTTTTGGGCTGTCTGCTGTAATCATGTGCAAGGACCAAACCAGAATTGGTGGAAGGGGCAGTGGGGGAGGGGCTACAATGAATAAAAATGTTTAGTTTTAGGCCACGAAAAAAGAAACCCTGTTTTACAGGTGAATGTACCTCTCAGGTTGAGTCGATCGGTCGGTCAGATTCTTAATTACCTCTCAAATGACACACAAAATCTCAAAAATCTGTAAAAATATTGCAGTTTTATGACAAACTGGGTTGGTATTCATTTGCACATGAACATTCCCCCCCCCCCTCCAATTTCTAAAAAAAAATGGGTCGGTTGGGCCCATTGAACATGATTTCTTTTTTTCGCCGCCTATCAACTAAATACAATACTGCCGCTGTATTGTACAGTATACATGTAACATAAATTCTCAAAGCTAAGGACATGCTTAATATATGAACTGTTCCATATGGTTTGTCACTTATATTGCCTAGCAACGGCAATTTGTTGAAGGGTAAAACTGCGCTGCATGGTGGCCTAGTTAAATAGAAATAAATATATTGATTGGATGTCTTATATTGAATGTGATATGTGTCTACTTCACGGTCTGCAATATATTGGGGCGTAGTGCCACAAGGAACAATCTGTAATTGCTGCCATCTGTTATATATAATAGTTTGTTATATATGCTGAGCAATTGGTATAAACTAAATGTAACTTGAAGCAGCTATTACAGATATGGTATTTTTGTTGATGATATACCTATCTGTAATAGCTGCCATATGTTACACACTTCAGATGCTATAGTGTGCACTCTGTGAAAATGCAATCTTACACATGGCAGCCATTGTATATAGGGACTTTAATATAGCTCTAAACCCTCCATATATGGCTATGAAATATAGGGTGTCCCAGAATAATCTATTGCATTTTTAAAAATGAATATTATTGAAATATAAAATTATCAAATTTTAATACCATGCAAGCGTCTAATGGTAAACACATCTCCATCTGTTTGTTATGTTAGATTCTTCAAGATGTCTTTATTTATTCCAGTGTAGCACGACATTATTATGTTTTTCACTTCCAATGCAATTGTAGATGATGAACCTTACTCATTCATTATGAAGATTCAGTTATTGCAAAATTCACATTGATATTAATCGAAGAAAACATTTAATGTGCTTATTTTATTTTTTATTTTTTCAAACACAGCCGCAGGCATTGGCACCAGCTCAAGCCGGGAAAAAGAAATAGCGCCCTCAACATTAACGTAGCACCACCGTGCGAGACAATCAATGTGCTGATGATGATCAACAGTGATGCATGTACATATAATATGTATATATGTTCTTTATTCTAAAAGCTATTAGTACTATTAAACTAAAGCCAATTTGACCAAATATGGGAAGTAATGCGTAGGGGCACTGAAAAAGGGGACAATTTTTGCGCTATATCAATTTTTCATAGTTGCCGAAAAATAAAAATGCGTTAATATGCTCCTAGCTATATAAGTATGAAAAAGTGGCATTGTGGAATTTGATTAAACAACTCACAAATGTGTTTTGATATGGCCAAATCGCCAAAAAATGACAGTGCCCGGAAGTATTGACTTTTTAAAGTACATTGGAGTAACTCTGAAATATCATTTATACCTTGTTAAGAAAGAACCAAACGATATGACGGTGCATAGCATGGGAACATTTAAAGTTTTACTGGGGTTGGGTATAATTATATTAATTATATTAATTGAATGTATTAATGTACGTATGTTGAGAAAAAATAATTTGTATTCTTTGCCCTGTTTTTTACACAACAACTGTATTTGTTTGTAGAAATTTGTGCTATTTATATGCAATGATATGGTTGCTAATTATAACTCTTATGTATATTATATAAAGTATATATGTTTAAACAATGAAGATAGTTTGTCTCACAAACATTTTGCAAATAAAGCTAAGTGCTGTGCATTTAAAAATTAAAAAAAATTAGAAAATAGGCTATGAGGTATGCAATTTTTTTTTGGTTTTTTGGTGCTAATCCAAGCTTCAGAGAACTTTTTTTTAACTTTGTTTTTCAAAATCCAAAAAAAGAAAGAAAAAAAATCCCCAAAAAATCCAAAAAAAGAAGTTTTTTTAGGCCTCAGCGCACAGACCTACGTGCCGTAGCTCATTTCACATACCAATGCTGGCGGGCTTCTGAGACAGACTATCTTCTTTGTTTGGCCTCAGACATGTTGTGTACCAAGACTTAACAGTGTTACCTTGTGTGATTGGGAATAAAGCAAGTCAGTTTTAAAACATCGCTATTTAAAAAAAAGGGCCTATAGATAATAAAATCACTGTTCTTCCCCATCTGACTCATTCATTAGCTCAGTTGGTAGATCAGCGATCTAGTAACGTGGAGGTCCCAGGTTCAATTCCTGGATGGTCAGTCATTATTATCTGGAATAGCCTATTTGAGGGTATTGTCTTGACCTGCACCTACAAAACCAAAGGAACAAGTTTATCTAATATTTAATAGCAAAGAGTGATTTTTGTATAATTTGGTAGAAAAGGATAAGCTACAGCTTGGAATCAAATGTGATTCTTCACCGCTTATGGTTCGTTTTGAGAGCCACAAAATGTTGTATTCAAATGAAAAAGTGGTAGCTTTAAGCCATTGATCGACCAAAATGGTTACGGGTGGAGAAACTGTATTTTAAATTAAGCTTTCCAAACTTAGCCATCAATCAGAGGTTTTTTCACCAATTTAAAAAAAATTGCACAAGTTATCATATTAAAGGTTCAAAAGCTTTTAAATAAATTTAGAAAATTGTAAATAAATGGAAAAAGAAAGAATAGAAAATAATATTTGAAAAGCCAGGTTTGAATGGCAGGAGTAATTCTGTTATACCCTTCACAGAGGTATTCTTTGCATGATTTTTAAGAACGACGCATACTACCGATGTAGGTGTGTAGGGTATAACAGAATTATGTCGAATGGTATATTAGAACCAAATTTTGTTTTCTTGTCTTATGGAAAATTTCCTTCATGAATTTAATAAAATGGAAATTCTATAAGCAAACAAACAATACATCATTTTTTCCATGCATGGTACAGTTATTTTCACACTGTATTTCTATAACAAAAATATTGGATGTATTTTGGTCAACTCAGTCATTGGACATTGGCAAGTATTCATAAAACAATGTAGTTCATGTTCTTCTATTACAAAGTGTTTATTTCTGAAATATTGTTGTTGTCAATTCGGTCATTGGACATTCGGTCATTGGACAATCACTATAGTATATTCAAACAATATAGTTGTAGCAATAGAGATATATATTGTAATTTTCTATAAAAAGATGTCTATCTCAAACATTTTATTGTTTATATCAACTCAGTCTTTGGACAATTGCTATACTTTGTATAAATAAAGTTAAAAGAAATAGTGTACTTTAGGTCCCAGCCATACATCAAGTTTTCGACGGAATAAAACGCTTCATTTATTTATTTATTATGAGGCGTGTTATTCTACTGTGTAATTAATGCATGACTCGACTGGGACCTCTTTTATCCCAAAGTTATTTGCAGCTCAATAGAGAATTTCTGTGTAATTAATGCATGGCTGGGACCTAATTTATCCCGAAGTTATTTGCAGCTCAATAGAGAATTTTATATGTTATTTATTTTATAGCCTGTACATTATTATTTATATGTTGTATATCATAGATTTATTATATTAAAGTGTGCAATGTTATTCTTCTTGTTTATGCCTTCAAGGTATGGAATATGGTTGTTTTGGTGTCCTCTCCTGTCTGCTCTCAACATTTTAGAACATTGAGAAAAAAATGGGGTTATTAATTTTACTTTTCCCTAAATTGCAGAATGTTTTCATTTTTCAGAGTTTCAATAAGAATAATACATGGAAATGTCTTATGAAGTTTATTTAAAGGCCCATTACACATTCTATTGGTCAAGTTTCTCTGTTCTTCCTAAGAGAGTTGTAGAGGATGACCAGACAATCAATTATTTGTGATGTATTATTATCCATTAGGTACGGGGAAAAGACCGGTTTAACAATCCTCTCAGTTTAAACAGACCTTTTGGGTCAGTATTCATTTGCAGTTGAAATTTGTTTCACCAATTTCTAAAAAAGAATTGGTAGGTATGGCCCGTAGAACTAGGGTCAGTCTGCCCCCCCCCCCCCAAAAAAAGAAGAAAAAAAAGAAAAAAGAACTAGGGTCAGTCTGCTGGGCCCCCCCCCCCCCAAAAAAAAAAAATCAGAAAATGTTGGTGAATTTTCAAAAAAATTCAAAATATTTCTAAACATTTTCTAAAAACAAAAATTGTTGAACATTTTGAAAAAATAGGTAGGTTGGGCCCGTAAAACAGGTTATTTCCCGTGGCCTAATAACAAATGTATTCAGTGTTACTGTAATATTTTCTAATGAGGATTTCTTGGTCTTTATTCACTTGAGACAGAAAAGTCTGATATTTTACATGGATGTTTTGGGAAAAGTAAACATAATATTGAAAAGGGGACATTTTCTGTGGGTATCCAATCGTTGTCCGTTTTCATAAATGTTTCAATTTATCAACATTTATGCCAATAAACATAATCTAAATTTCAGGGTGGGGGGTACTTTTTTTAACCCTTTTAGCATCCTGAGATTTTGAACAAAATCAGTGGTTGCAATGTAGCCAACGTTGTAAGGAGTTCTTGCACATGATTCAATGTTGCGAAGCTTGATATACATGTAGCATATTTGGTGAGCAGTGTGTGCGTTAGTTATACATGTAGGCATCAGCGTTATAAAATCGCCCCATGGGATATATTCCCGAGTTGTTTTATTATTGTGGTCATTTTATTGCGATGTAACTTATATGACATGTTAAGCTTCTTTTTGATACTATAATACTTTTTAGTGTAAACACAAAAATGTCTATGTCAATGTTATATAATACCCCAAAACTTGATAAATCTACTGTTATAAGACACTTTCAGTGTTTTGTAAACTTTTCAACAATTTATCATGGTAAATGTTTTTTGTATTTGTTCTAGCAGGTGGTCAACTTACTGAAAAGGTTTACTCAAGGCTCAAGATAACAGTTTTTTTTACCAGGAGCTACTTTTTTCAAAGTAGCGCCCGGATCAGGGGGATTTATTGAGAACCGGGAGCTACTTTTAGTCTACCGGGCCTAACCTTTTATTAAATCAAATAAGCTTGAGCGAAGTTCGATGTTTTTGGGCCAGCTTCCGGGCGCTGGTTCGGGCATAATATCAGCGCTCTGTTGTTTATTTTTCAGCATAACCGGGCGCTTTGGCAGAAGGACCGAGGGGTAAAAATCGCCAAGCGCCCACTTATCTTGAGCCTTGGGTTTACTGTGAAAATAATACAGAGTGTCATGGTAGTCGGACAAGTGAATTTCCGCTAGTTTATGAATAGATGGAGGGTTTTAGAACAAATATATTTCTTCATAGAATTGAAAAAGAGAAATAGAAGTTTTCCTATTCCACCCCGGCCGCAATATTATTTACCGTAAACAACATTTGATACCATCACGGAATAAAGTGTATAGTACATGATGAGTCTGATTGGTATGTATACAGTGTTTTGCCAAATGTTGTTTACGGTTAATATATTCGCACCCGGCCAGTGCTTCATCATTTCCTATGGCGTCTAAATTGGATTTGGAGCCACAAGGTCGTATCTACAATGGTGCCACGTGTACACTATAGCACCAGAAGTGTATAACATATGGCAGCTATTAGTTTAAGATAGTGGCTCTTCACATGGCTAAGTATATTAACACAGAGGCACTCTCTGCAATAGCTGCCATATCACTTGTGGTGCTGTAAGGTGCACCCATGTGAATGGCAGCCATTGTAGATATGCCATTGTGGCCCTAGATTCTCAATATCTCTATGGTTTTCCTTCCTCCCATTATTGGATGTGTTGTCATCCCTTTTCTTGTTATATCTTGTGAAATAAAAATTCAAATTGAATTTATTTATAAATCTACTTAGAGTTGTACTGTCTGCATTTATTGCTGTAAGTGTTGACCCTTTCAAGATATATCTCTCTATTAGCACTGCTTCCCAGTATTTGTGAGTTTTTGATATAGACGACGGATGCTTCTGCGATTGTATAATTTTTTTGTCCACAACTTTCCGGTGTGCAAAGTTCCGACCCTGCAGATACCTTGTTTTAATCTCTAAAGACGAGATTGCCCGCTATCACTTGATAGACTGATTGCAAAATAGATGCATGCACACATGGCCGAGGAATCATTTTACCGTCATAGAAGCACCTGTTGTCCAAATATAAAACTCCCTATTGTGGCCATGTTACTAAATCTCAAGTCACAAGTGTCACAGATGTGACTCAAGTAAAATCAACTCTTTCTGTTGTTCTCTTAAGTTCTAGTAAAGTCAATCCAATTGGTTTAAGTCAAGTCACTGATATCGTTTAAATCACACAAGTTGTACTGAACTGTACAGGGTGTGTCAAAAAAGTGTCCCAAGAGTAATTAAAAATGCATCTCATGTTCGGACTGTTCGTAAGCCATATTAGTCTGCTATCAAATGCACTTTATCCCATTGAATTCACCACTTAACTACCGAGATATGATCAATTCAGTAACAAGAGTGCGAATTCCGCTTTTGAACAAGAAAATGGCTTTCAACTGAATACCGTTTAAAATTCAAATATTTTATGGTATGTCATAGATGATATGGATGAAAATATGGTGTTCCAAAATGGATAGAAAAATATTCTTATGCAGATTGCTGAACATGATTACTAGCATTTCGCGAACAATTTTTATATTTTTCATGGTTAAAAAAAAATCATGTTTCACATGGGACACCTTTATGACACATCCATTTTCTTCAGATACTAAGATATTCTGCCTTGATTGGTTAAAATGTGGTTACTTTGCCTAACTTCCTAACTTTGCTAAAAACGTTAGCCTTTTTGAAGAATGGTGAACACAATTGGAGGGAAGTATTTGAACTGACTATAAAGCTGGGAAATACAAAGAATAGTCACGTTGGCAAAGAAATTCTGCCTCAACTTGTTAAAATGTGGTCATTTTTGACTAACTTTACTAAAATAAAGACTACTAAAATATAAAAATATTCTGCCTCAATTTAAATTTACTAAACATATAGACATTCTGCCTCGATTTCATAAAATTTGATTATTTTGCCTAACCTTAACTAAAAAGAAGAACAAATTATGTCTCAATTTGATAAAATGTGGTTATTTTGCCTAACTTTATATATATATATATTACAAAACTACATGTTATCAAATCGAGGTAGATTTTTAGTAAAATTAGGCAAAAATCTGCCTCGATTTGATAACATGTGGTTAATATACATAACTTCAATGAAAATAAAGAAAATCTGCCTTGATTTCATAAAATGTGATTATTTTGCCTAACTTTATATATATATTACAAAACTACACTCATGTTATCAAATCGAGGTAGATTTTTAGTAAAATTAGGCAAATATCTGCCTCGATTTGATAAAATGTGGTTAATATACATAATTTCAATGAAAATAAAGAAAATCTGCCTTGATTTCATAAAATGTGATTATTTTGCATAACTTTAATACAAATATAGCAATTCTCCCTCAATTTCATAAAATCTGCCTTGATTTTCATACAATGTGAATATTTTGCCTAAATTTACTATAAATAAATAAACATTCTACCTCAATTGTTAAAATGTGATTATTTTGCTTTAACTTAAAATGTGGTTATTGTGCGTAACTTTACTGAAAATAAAGAAATTCTGCCTTGATTTCACACAATGTGCCAAAAGTTATTATAAATAAAGACATTTTACCTTGGTTTTTAAAATGTGATTATTTTGCTTTAAACTTTGAAACTCTACCTCAATTTGATCAAATCTGCCTTGATTTCATTAAATGTAATTATTTTGCCTAAATTTACTATAAATAGGCCTATAGACATTCTATCTCGATTTCATAAAAAGTCAATATTTTCCCCAAACTAAAATGGGATTATTTTCCTAACTTTACTAGAAATATAGAAATTCTGCCTCAATTTGATGTGTTTATTTTGCCTAACTTTACTTAAAACGAAGAAATATGCCTCAATTCGAAAAATGTGGTTATTTGCCTAACTTTACTGAAACTACAGAAATTCGGCTTCAATTTCACAAAATCTGCCTTGATTTGATAAAATGTGATGAAAGAGTTCATAAAATTAATCTTGTCGGGGAGAACGGGGAGTGCACGCCCTATGGTCAGGTTCGCCCACCACGTGATTCTCATCTTTGCGGCCACTGAACAGTGAATTTGGCGAACACACAATACATACTATGTTGCAAGCTTCCCACATTAAAGATATATTATGTGATCTTTCCCAGGGGACGCCCTCAATCCTCGAAAACAAATTGGAGGCAGATTTTCTTGCAGATATACTTTTCTGGTCATAAATCATAAATATAATCCAAGTTACAGAGCGATATGCTTCCTAATTACCTCAAAATCATGGTTTTAGAGTGAATTTCGAGTAAAATTTGAATCTATTTTTCAACCTCTTAAAACCATGATTTTGAAACAATTAGGAATCGTATGATCTGTAACTTAGAAGATCTTTATGATTTATGATACAAAATCTAAATCTGCAAGAAAATCTACTTTCTAAAAAAAAATCATGAATAGAGGGCGCTCCCTGGAAAAGATCACATAATATGCCTTTAACGTGACAGATGACCGTAAAATATTTGTCAACCTATCATCCAAAAACCAGTTTTGCCTCGCAAAAGTGAATTTTCTTCCATTTTTCATATTGATTTTTTTCTAAAGATATTCGCAGAAAAGGTTTTAATGTAATTTATCTTTAGGTAGGTATGGGATTGATTATGGATTTGATGCCGTTAATGTATGTGGGACATCCGTGGTATTATAGGTCAAGGCACTTATTGCGCTATATGCATGGGGCATATACGCCCTGTGATGATGGGGAATATGAATTTCATGTGGCAAATAAGCGCAAACATGGTTGTGCACAGCTTTATCCATAGAAAATGGCCAAAAATCATGCAATTTTCATGGTAAAAAAATCACAACTTTGTAACCGGTTGGATGATGACATTCGTTTTTGTTTAAAATTAAGATTTAAGTCTTATTAAATTTAATGAAAATGTAATCTTATTTTAAAAAATTGAAAAAAGGCTGTCGATTAATTTATTAGAGCCATGAGTTTGCCCGTTTACTGCACTCTCAGCTCTTGAATTCATATTTTAGCCCTGCTCTCCCTGATGCACGCAACTGTAGCTCCGCACGCCCTCGTCCGATTTCTTAGGTTGAAATCGATAAATAATATGGCGAGACTTTATCGTCTCCTCTGTTAGATTCACGCGGATTGGTAGATATTGACAACTGTCGATTCGTCCCGACGTTTAGATCCCCAATCAGTGACCGTTTCTCATTTTCCAGAGTCAGAGATTGTAACATTTCTGAGATTACTTTTGTCTCACATCAAAAGATACCTAAGACCTGTCCGGTATTTTACCAAATTCACATAGATGGAAAGCTGAAGTCCTCTACCTTCCAACCCTAAAGGAGTGAATCTGGTGAAGCTATAATGAAAATGGTTTGACTTTGTTAAAATTTAGTGGGCATTTCTCACTTTTGTGTGCAGGGTATCGCGGGAATAGACAAAAGAGTGTATATTGATTTAGCATTCTCAACCATTGTCAACCGTGTATGTATACTGACCTATTTAAATGGTCCTGTTATCTACCAAAATTGGACTCAAGAAATTCATGCAGGTTCGCCAATAGGGATTTAAATAGTTATGATTTTTCATATTTCAAAATTTTAATTTTCCTCTTACAGGATAATTGTAACTTATATCAGGAATGGAGTAACACTAATACGAGACTTTGGATACTTACACTACATGTCTTTCCTTTCATCACCGACATTTTTCAAACAGGTGGGTTATCCCTATTACGTAATAACAGTACTATATATAAGTACCATGGCCTCAGGGCACTGCCTAGAGTTAGGGTAAAAATGGCGGTAAATTTGAAAGACGAGTTTAGAGCATGCATATAGATCCGGGTAAAGCTTGGCAACAACAGCACCAATAGTCACGCAAATTTGCACAGAGTTTATTGAGATGATGGGCCTTCCAACCGTACAGTTGCTGACAGGGCTGACCGCTTCAGAGAGGCAAGGAAGTCCATCCAAGATGATCCAAGATCTAGTAGGCCAGTGTCCAAATGCACTCCTGAACACATCACCTGTGAAAGAAAGCTGGTTGAAGAGGATGGCAGAATTTGTGTCGAAGATATTGCAGCTTTAGTTGGTATCTCAATGGGAAGTGCTTAGATCATCTTGAAGCAGCATCTTAAAATGAGGCAACTGTGTACCAGATTGGTGCCTCACATTCTGACTCATAGGCAAAAAGACAAGAGGGTGGAAATTGCTGAATACCGGCTAGTTAAATATGAACAGTGCAATGGAAGGTGTGTATGTCTGCTGATGACACTTGGGTACTCTTTCTATAACAACATAAAACCAAGAGAAAACAAAGGTTCGATGTGTAAAGACAGCAAAATATCAACCATTTCCCGTCGCAGCTTGAGCCTCCAAGAAGGTTTGATACACAATTCTCTTCGACGCATATGGAATTATGACCCCAATCCCAAGGGCACATCAGTGTCAGGCAAATACTATTGCACCAAAGTACTGCCTTGGGTCCAGAAATACTACATGTATGATACAAGGGGTCCAAAAAGTGGATGATTGAAATCTTCCTTCCCCGTGAAAATGCCCCAGGTCACACATCTGCAATTGTGCAGGACTTTGTCGACGTCAATGGCATTCGGATCTTGCCACATCTTTCATATAGTCTAGATTTGGCCCCATGTGATTTCTGGCTGTTCCCAAAGATGAAGCCAGGCCCTTCAGGAATCCGCCATGGGGGCAGGAATCCGCCATGGGGCAGAAGTGATGTTTGAAGCGCCATCCATCAGTGTTCCAAGCATATACCTAAATAGAAGTACTTGGAGGCCTTCAGGGATAAGATAAACCGACTTTGAAAGTGTGTGGATGCTGGATGGGAGTTCTTTGAAAAACTGTAGAGTTTTCATGGATGAACTCCATTTAGTTCAGTTTTTACAGAGGTGTTGCAGGTACATATTGAATGCCCCTCGTATTAGAGGAGAATATTTCAAAATGTGGTATTTCTTATTACTTTTTAATTCTGAACGAGTATGTTCCGCAAAAGTGCCCCACCCCTATATTTTGGACCCCTGAATTTTATTTTGGAATAAAATAACGAAGAATAACGAATCTATATGTATTGGATATAAGGGTACTTTGTGTAGCCCAATTCTGAGCCTAGGGCGAATTTGCCCCGGCCTATGGGCGAACCTTTCGCCCTTTTGAGATACTTGTCTTTATCATTTACTCTTGCCTTTACAGTAAGGCCTAGAGTACTGAGATCATGGTCGTATGTAGCCAAGATATCAATCTTTAATATGATATCAAAACGTCCATTCAATCTTTAAAATTGGCGTCTCTAGACCTCTTCAAATGAAAATGGGGCGAACACTCCCCGCTACCCATAAACCAACTCAATTCAATATTTATTTTCCATCATATCAACAAAGACAAAATACAATGACAGTTTAACAAATAATATGATGGAGGAGGAACAACTAAAAGCAAAAGCCTGACGTTGTTGCACCCCCTTAAACAAAGCTTACATTCTACAAATACAGAAAAATATACAAAATATACAATTACAGAAATTATAAGTTAACATAACAGAAAAGAAGAAAAAAATCAGCAACAACAACAAGAAAAGACAACGAAAAAGTAAACAAGCAATGGGTATTTCCACGTGGAAGCAGCAACGTGATTGTTTTGTTGTTTGTTATTGATTTAAGATTTAAGTTACTTGACATAATATTGGTTTAGTTTGATAAAGTATGTGCTCTTGATTGGGTTTTTTTATTTTTTATTTTTTAAGTATAGCATTGTCACAGTGTTGTAGCCTACACAAGTTCTCAAGATACCATTACAGTACGGATCCTGACGGAATGTTTATAAACTACTGATAAAAAGGGATATGAAATATTTAAAATAGTATGCTGTATACAATATATTCTACTGAATTATCGGTCGGTCTGTTAATTAACTAATTAATCAATAAATTAATAAATTAATTTATGGTATTACAAATACGAAAAGCGTGTATTAATGTATAAATAGTAAGTACAAGAGTACAAACGTGTAATACTATTTACTGGTGAATTTACAACTTATGAACACGCGACAACATAATTAAGGCTGCAAGTAGGTTTTATTATTTGCCGGAACCGGTGTGGAAGCGAAATATCGGTTTAAAATGGTAAGGGCGCTGTTTTGGTGCCCGTAGCGGAAAAGTTGATCTAGATTGGTCAAGAAAAATCAAGTTTAAAAAAAATAAAACACATATCTAATACATTCATGCGAAATAAAAAATTCCAACATTGTTACGTGGGGTAAAAACACGGTCTTGAAAAAGGGCCGAAATGCGTGTATTTCAATGGGGGAGTTATTTAGTGGTGTGCCCCTTTCGAAGACGTGTTGTTTTTGGCCTATTACGGTACCTTTTACTTGAAAAACTCTCATTTTCACTCTATTTTCGCAGATTTTTGTAAGGATGTTTACAAACTCGTTTGTCGGAGTGTGAACATCTTCATTCAAGAGATTGATATTAAAATCACCCATTATATACACAAGTTTATTTTCATTTTTTGTGATGTTTGAAAGTAAATGATCAGTAAATAGATTAAATTCATTTACATCCTCATCCGGCGGTCTGTACACAATACCAACAATTATATTTTTAGATCCATTTCTAAATTTCTATTTCAATAAACAAACTATCAATACTATCTGGATATTTACCTTTTTCGATCAGATCATTACGTAGTTTATATTTCATATTTTCCTTTATATACAAACACACTCCACCACCTCTTTTTCTTGTTCTATTTTTGAACTCAAGATTATACCCACTTAAGTGGGTTTAAATAAAGTTTGTAGATGGCTCGTACAATAAAGCGGTTAGGCCTAAAACAATTGCAATACACGTTTTAGTGACTAACCATATAAAAAATTTAAAAAAATTGTTTTCACAGATTACGTGAGAAAATCAGTACAATAGACAGTTTGCAACTTGGATTGAACGCATTCAGTCTGTATGATGGACTTACATTTGTAATCACGGATGCGTAGAGAGATAATGAGCACGATAGACAGTTTGCAACTTGAAATGAATGTTATGGTGGACTTATGATGTTACAGATAATGAAATACCATTGATGCTGACAGGCATGCTGACAGGCATCAAGTGTCATTAAGTCGATATGTATAAATATTGATTACCTGATAATAATGATATAAAGGAAGATTGGGGGATGATGAGGTAACTGGTCAAGTTTAGCATATTTTGAATAGACAATGTATTATAAGCATACGTAAGTGTTAAGAGAAATGCAATGATCCTAATAGTAAGCATCACTTATACACCAACTGAAAAATCGACTTGATTTATATTATAATACTATGCAATATGTTCGTATGGCTAGAATACAGGCATCAATTTATGACCTCAGACACAGGTTATGCAATTGAATAATTTGGCAAGCATTATATACACATTTTGACGTGATAAGAACCAAAACATTTATAAAATTTGTTTTCACAGATACGTAATGAGATAATGAGCCCGATAACAGATTGCCACTTTTTAAGTTTTGGATTGAATACATTCAGTCTAGTGCATGACGCACTTACGATGATACAAAAATATTGGAAAACCATTGATGCTGAAAGACATCAAGCGTTCTGAGTCAATATGTAGATGATTTCCGGATCTTTTTAAGAGAGGATTAGGGGTTAAGTTAGTTAACTAACAACCCACATTTATATGAACCCACATTTATATGAAAAGAGCCAATACACTCAATCACAAACACAAACACAAAACAAGGCACACTCACCCCCACACTCAATATCAAGTATTTGATCTATTTATTCCATTTGTACATTATAGAGAAAAAGTATTTTACAATGTTTTACACAAACACAAATTATAGATTAACTTTTTGGAAATATAATTGTTGAGCTCAATAATTATGATTTCAAAAATAATCTAGGCCTATATTAGTTTATCATAACAGTGGAATGCAATACAAGTCTATATTACAAGCTGAGGTACAAGTAGGGTTTAAAGGTTCTTATGACTAATCCAAATAAGGCATCACTCACATTTCACCAAACGCTATTGCCTTTCTCAATACATGTTTGGTTGTGGTGTGTTATTTACTGTCACCGACGCTAGGGGGAGTTTTCGCAGCAGCAGTGTTGGAGTTCCCACTTGGTATTTTGACATCAGACAGTAATACTGTCGAAAACATGTGAAAATGATACTGCCCTTCGTCTCGGTTCATGGTGTGCTGCCCTTTTTTTTTATCTCCTTTCTTTATTTTGTCAGACATTTGTTAACATTATAACAGTAATAATAAACTGGCAGTTGCATAACCTCAATCGCATCCGTAAACATCTTGATACCGAGACGTGTCACAACATTGTTCGCACTCTCATCTTATCGAGACTGGATTACTGCAACTCCCTCCTATATGGCATCGACAAGAAGCATCTTAATCGTCTTCAAGTTCTACAGAATAAATCTGCTCGTCTCATTTTCAGTAAACCTAGGCGTATCCACGCTTCTCCTCTCCTCCGTTCTCTTCTCTGGTTACCAATCGCTCAAAGATTGCAATTCAAAGTCCTGCTTCAGACTTTCAAGGCCTGGCATTTTAAATCCCCTAATTATCTGTATTCATATTTTAAACCTCGTACTCTTAAGACAAATTACACGCTACGTTCTGACTTGGCTATCACCTTTGAGGTCCCTCGGTCCAAAAAACATGCTGGTAACCGTGCCTTCTCTGTGGCAGGGCCTCGCCTTTGGAACAATCTTCCGATCAATATTCGTGGTCTTGGTAGTTTAAGTGTATTCAAGGGTCACCTCAAGTCTCATCTTTTTCCTTGCTCCTAGTCCTTCTCCTTTCCCTTTCTTCAGCGCCTTGTCTACTTTGTAAAAGGCGCTTTATAAATCTCATTATTATTATTATATTATTATTAAGTGCTACCATGCCTGAGTGCTATATCATAGGCCTACTTTAGTACTTGTATACCGATAATACCGTATGTCTCTTAACCTCTTTATAGTTAACACATTTATAAAACAAAAAACATCATAATGTAGAGCAGAAGGATTGATGTATATTATTGACAATTGACCTTTACCTAAATAAACTGAACACCAAAAGTAGGTCCCCCTCTCAACAGTTCGTCATAACATCGTAAGGTAAAACAGTTCACCAATAAAACTTAGTTAGAAATAACCCTATGACTGTTTTCTAAGTGTTGTTTGAAAATGAAAGATGTCCATGACTTCATGGCTGAATAAGCTCAAATGGAAGACAAAAACTGCCCTTCGAGTAAATTTGTGGACGTAACTGGAATTTTATGCTTAATTTCTTGTTCACATGGGAGATAAAATAATGAAATTACATAGGGGAAGGTGTGGTAATGGCGGACGCGGGGTAATCGCGGACAGGGCTGTATCTAAAGGCAGGTGAAAGAAGGTGGTATTTTGCCACCCTATGATGTTAGGTGCCTCTCCATTGAAATCACACAAAACCTAAATGGGATGGTTGTCTCGCAAATTCTCGCGAGAATTACAAAAAACACTTTTTGGGCAAGTTGATATTTTGGTGCATTACTTTCTCTTTGAAACTGGTATTTCTACATCAAGGAAAACAAAGTCTTATTATTTTTTTATTTAATGTATGATACCTTCTGATAAAAAAGAAATGAATTCGGAGTCACAATGATGAGCATAATAATAAGAGAGGATGTGCCCATACATTGTACATGGATTGGGGTAATCCCGGACATGTACCGTTTCCATGGTAACCAATATGGGCGTGGTCAATTTAACATCATAAATCGGTTATAGTTGTTGACCATATAAATATGTGACATTGTTCTTTGATTTCTGCTACACTTTTAAAAAGGTATTTTTTAACTCCCATTGAAATACTGTATTCCAATAAAAAGAGGGCTGCCATTGAACGGTCCGGGATTACCCCCAGAGTGTGGGGTAATGCCGGACGACGCCATTTTTTTTATTGCGTCGTAGCTTCGAATTTCAAAATGATGAGTTGATAAAAACTTGATAAAAGGTAGAACCATCACAGTGCTTTGTGTTTACATGATTTTTATTGATGACGTATTATATGTGTGTTATACCTCTCTGACAAAATGTGTCCGCCATTACCCCACCTTCCCCTAACCCATGATATAAATTCCTTATAATGCTCTAGATTTGAATATGGCGGGATAATCAAACGTGAACATGAAATGTGTGCAATTTCAATTGAAAATCACTATATGCTCGTGGACAAACAAGTAAAATTGCCTGAAGTTTGAGATAATTTCATGTATTTTTGACACTAAAAGTCAATCTTTTCGATCATTTTGGGGTAAAAAATGTTGTGTGGCTCGATTAAAAGGAGTTCAGCCACAAACCTTTTTTTGGAGGGGGGCACGGGGGGGGGGGGGGGCACAGTGCACATGGTGTCGACGCCCCCCCCCCCACCCACTCAGTACGGTGTAGGAGGTGACATTACGTTAGGGTTTCGGGGCAAAACTTCAGGAGAAAAGTCGGGGGTAAAACATGAGGAGAAAAGATCAGACTCCGGTCGGGTCATCCGACCCAAACCCTGCGCACTGTATTGTACTTTTATCCTAATAGTAGTAATCTTAAGAAATTTATTGACAAAATAATAAAACTGCGAAAATAGAGTGAAAATGAGAGTTTTTCAAGTAAAAGGTACCGTAATAGGCCAAAAACAACACGTCTTCGAAAGGGGCACACCACTAAATAACTCCCCCATTGAAATACACGCATTTCGGCCCTTTTTCAAGACCGTGTTTTTACCCCACGTCACAATGTTGGAAGTTTTTTTATTTCGCATGAATGTATTAGATATGTTTTGTTTTTTTTAACTTGATTTTTCTTGACCAATCTAGATCAACTTTTCCGCTACGGGCACCAAAACAGCGCCCTTACCATTTTAAACCAATATTTCGCTTCCACACCGGTTCCGGCAAATAATAAAACTGCGAAAATAGAGTGAAAATGAGAATTTTTCAAGTAAAAGGTACCGTGTCATCACGTCTTCGAAGGGAGCACACCTTTTAATAACTCCCCCATTGAAATACACGCATTTCGGCCCTTTTTCAAGACCGTGTTTTTACCCCACGTAACAATGTTAGAAGTTTTTATTTCGCATGAATGTATTAGATATGTGTTGAATTTTATTTTAAACTTTATTGACCAATATAGATCAACTTTTCCGCTACGGGCACCTAAACAGCGCCCTCACCATTTTAAACCGATATTTTCGCTTCCTCACTGGTTCCGGCAACGATATTCTTCCGCAGCCTAGACTCCCGTGCGTATTCGATTCGTTTATTTTCATGCACAATGCATATGCATTTATTTAGTGAACAATAACTTCACTTTCTTAAACAAGTGAGAAGTTGTGCATACATATCAATATACATTCCATGGTGTTGAATTAATGAAGCGACTTAATTAAAATAAAATAATAGGTTTAAATGAATAAAAGGAGCAAATTAGCTCATAAGCATAATTGAAATGGTACAATCGAGCACCGGAGCTAATTTTTGTACCATTGCAATTATGCTAATGAGCTATTTGCACAATTTACTCGGCTCATAGAAGACCAAGTAAAATATGCAAACTAGCGATTAGGCCTACAGCGTCCCTCAGCATTTTGTCATTCAAAATGAAACGATTCTTTTCATTTTGAATAGTTTTCTACTCAAATATATTTGAAAAGGAAATCTATTCACATTTCATTTTGAATAGTTTTCTATTTGACTAGGAACATTTTCAGTGTGTACCATGTGTATTGGGTTATATTGATGATGAAGGAGCAAGGGTGTGAGTGTGAAGTTGCTTGTTTTCAAGCGCGACGGTACGCGAGGGGATGTCTAGGGTATGGCACGCCCGATCGGACAAAACCATGTTGAGATTTCTCACTCACGCCGAGTTTCACACCCGGTTTCACACACTACCTATCGAGTTTTACTCGCCCGTATCAGGTTCCACACGCTATATGTTGAGTTTCAAACACTGGTTATCGAGTTTACTCGCCCATACCAAGTTTCACACGCGTATGTCAAGTTTAACACACTGGCTATCGAGTTTCACTCGCTGTATGTCGAGTTTCTCATTCCCCCTATCGAGTTTCACTCGCTATATGTAAGTTTTACACTGCACTGCCTTTCGAGTTTTACCGCCTATATGTCGAGTTTCACACACTGTCTACTCACCCCACGCAGTTTTACCCCCGGTATGTGTCGAGTTTCACACGTCTACCTATTGAGTTTCACATGCTATCTGTCAAGTTGACAATAATCATGGCGTATAATAGAATCACTCATGCATCCCATACTATGATAATTTTCATTACTTATTGACCAACCCTCCTCGTATCTGCGATAAACTCGGTATACATAGGCCTACAGGTAATCTAAGTGCGCTTTAACTCGGTACACAGTGAGGTTATTCTAATCTCGATATGCGAGGTAATCTCAGTATATAGTGAGGTAATCTCGATGTAGTGAGGTAATCGCGGTATGTAGTGAGGTAATCTCGATATGTAAACATATATCTCGGTATGTAGTGAGGTAATCTCGATATGTAGTGAGCTAAATTCAATATAGTGAGGTTTTCTCGATATATAGTGAGTGAAACTCGGCGTGAGTGAGAAATCTCGACATAGTTTTGTCCGCTTGGGCGTGCCATACTATGGCATTATTATAGTCGGCTGGAATTATTCTGCACTTTTTTGACGGGGGAGATGACGAGCCCGTCATTTGAAACGACGTTTCTAAGTCGTAACCTTTTCACAAACCCCTAAAATTGCATTTGCTAATAACTTGCATTAATCATCTTCTGAAGCGATTTTGTTGTAAAATGTAATTGATATTGTTATAATATGAAGGTAAGAGGACACAGTAAGTTATTTCAGCTAGTTGGATGCCATTTAGTAATATACTAAGCTATTTGGATGCTATTTTGTATTATATTATATGATTTAGTAATATACTGAGTCACTGAGTCCACGGCCACGGCACGGCCTCTTTGTTCCGTGTTGCCTTGGCTCTCGCAATTAGCCCAATGATTATGGCGAACCCTAGGCTACACCCCCCAGTCATCAATATTACCGTACGGACGCTAAAGCTGTACAAATATCGGAGCCTGCAAGATAGCGACATAAGAGGGCGGCTGAGAGTTACAGTCTAGGTGAACCCTTCAATATGATTAGCCCAATGATATGGCAACAACCCCTTGAGGACGGGGATCATACATCGTACAAAATATCGGGACCAGATTTAGTTTACGAATCACATTTACACACAAAATACACAGAATGTGACCATTTGAAGACTATAATAAGTTGCCTGACTGTTAAATGTAACTAAGGATTACTATGGGAACATACAAAGATGAGATTATAAAGTTGAAGTACGCGATCTAATCAGTCAACTTTTTAATAAGCTTATTTTCCCCTATGCTTTCGTGTGTTCAGGCTGACACAGAATGCATACAGGCCTGATTGCACTGGGCTACATGTAGAGGGTAAGCTTTAGAATATGTGACGAACCGAAAACGGTGTTCCGTTTCATTATATTAGTATTTCGTTTACTGGATAAGTTTCCCCAGAGTAAAAATACTGTCCTACATATACTTACTTTATAGTCAAAAGAGGCCCATTATGTTTTCTAAACCATAATGAAATTGTTTACCTTTTCAAACCAAAGGGAGTGTTCATTATAAATATTTATTATTTATGGGGGTGGGGGTTATAACATCATAATACTTTCTCTGTCATGACAAAGGCAAAAAGGTCTCAGAATTCCACAACATTCATCAAAATTATTCAGTGGATTGTCCAAATGAATTTATTATTTATGGGGGGTGGTTGGAAAAAATGGAGGGAGGATCAGAAAGAAATTCTTCGTTATTTATGGAGGGGGGGGGGGGGGGGGGGTTATTACATCATAATACTTTCTCTGTCATGACAAAGGCAAAAAGGTCTCAGAATTCCACAACATTCATCAACATTATTCAGTGGATTGTCCAAATGAATTTATTATTTAGGGGGGGGGGGGGGGTTGGAAAAAATGGAGGGAGGATCAGAAAGAAATGCTTCGTGAGCAGTCAAATCTACTATTGCTTGATTAATTGGATATACAGGGGGATCAAGAAAAAAAATCAACGAAAAAGGGGGATCAAGACAAAAAATAACGCTGTTTGGGGTGATCAAGAAAAAAATATGTCCAAAGCTCAAATATTTCCAACCTCCACCACCAGAGTATTTATGAACACTCCCTAAGAATAACATATGTGTAAGTTACTTTGTGTGAACAAATAAAGCCAATCATATTTTCCAGTTAAAAAAAATTAGTACCATAACACCACTTTCCAAATTATTTCTGCCATATTACAATACAAAAACATTTTTTAACATTCAAATATCCGACCAGCTCTACTAGGCGTGCCTAGTCTTGTTATTTTCTAGTTTAAGAATATTTTTAATAACCTTTAATAAAAAAAGTTTTACATAACCTATTTCTCAATGTGTCCTTATAATATTTCTGAATGATTCGGTGTCCACCATACAACTTTATTTACCCCAATCCAACTTCTTCATCAATGTTAACCATACGTCTTAAAGGTTGTTGACCCTATTCTAGATTTAAGGGCATCATCAGTGTAATGAGAAATGGGACCTTTCATTTGATATCAAAAACACTTTTGAATCCCTTAGAGTTAAATTGTTAGGAAACATAGTAGCAACGCTGTTTGTTAATGTCTGTTCTTGAACTTTCAACAGTCTTCTATCTCCCCCGTCCAGTTTTTTTAAATACCTTGTTCTTCTTCTGTTGACCGCGTTCAAAGCGTCAACATGGAAGTGCTGTTTGGTAGTTGTGTTTGGTGGAGTAAAATAACACGGCTTTGAGCTGACCAACGCCCCATTACATCCAATTGACTCGATTGTATGGCATCAAGAGTGTTACCTCCCACACGCTCATTATTTATCTCGCGCGCGTAGGGAAAGTGCTGCACTTCTCTGACGGCAGCAAATGGAGAGTCACTATAAGTAGGACAAGTTGGAATGATTAACAGGGAACCGTATAGGAGAATTACAGAGAAGATAGAAATAGGAGTAGGTCTAATGGGCCCCTCACATGGATCCGTGTGAGCTGGGCGGCCCCTTACCGTGTGAAAAATGGGTGCGAACGGCGGCACGTACACACGGTGGGCCGTTTCCCGTCCGTTGAACACGTTCAGGGGACTTTGCCGGCCACCGGAGTTTTGAGCATGTTCAAAACTCCTGGCGGGTGAGTAAAAGCGGCGGCGAACGATGCTTAAAGGCGCTGGAACTGACAATTGCGCAAATAGCACATAATAGCAAACTTATTGCAATTATTATTACGGCTGCAATTATTGTGCAAAATAGCGCAATTATCATGTCATCTCGTTTTTAGAAGGGCTATTGACATGCTTTATAGCGCAATTGTCAACGGTAATTGTAAATTGCAGGTACGTGCTATTTTAAAACTCTGCTGACAATTGCGCAAATAGCAAATAATAGCAAACTTATTGCAGGTATTATTATTGATGCAATTCTTGTGCAAAATAGCGCAATTATCATGTAATAGTGTTTTTAGAATTGCAATTGACATGCTATATATATAGCGCAATTTTCAACAGAAATTCGGAATTGCAGATAGGTGCTATTCTAAAAAATGGGTTTGTAGCGTCAATTGCATGTAATTGCATAAAATAGCAGGATTTAGATAGACATCGCAATTGAAGTTTAAAATAGCGCAATTGTCATATCTTCGTGCTTATAGTTGCGCGCTATTTGCGCAATTATGCTATTATGAAAATTTCAATATATGGACCGTAAGTGTTGTAAAGAGCGTGCACGCTATTTGCGCAATTATGCTATTATCAAAATTTCACTGTGGGCCGCCTTAGTGTTGCAAGAGCGTGCTACTTGCGCAATTATGCTATTAAGTATTATGAAAACTGGGCTCTTTCCAAATAGGCAAACAAAATCTGTGGTTATCTCATACTATATACTCATTTTCAAAGTTATTGCTGGCAGAGGGGTTTCATAAGTTGCATAGTAATATTCCAATTATTGTCCGCCGTTTTTGACAATTTTTATACCGAAGAAATATTTGCCCAAAGACGCCCAAATGATGGGTCGTTCTTTATAATCAAAGACAAAATGATGGGTCGTTCTTTATAATCATTACGTTACAAACTATTTAAAGGCAAGCATTTATTTATAAATCGGCTTCTTTTTGCCCACTTTTATATAATGAATTTCAATGCCCAAATGATGGGTCGTTCTTTATAATCAAAGACAAAATGATGGGTCGTTCTTTATAATCAATGATCATGATTGGGTTGTTCTTTACTTGATTTACACGCAAGCATTTATTAATAAATCGGCTTCTTTTTGCCCACTTTTATATAATGAATTTCAATGCCCAAACGATGGGTCGTTCTTTATAATCAAAGACAAAATGATGGGTCGTTCTTTATAATCAATGATCATGATTGGGTTGTTCTTTACTTGATTATAATAAAAGATTTCCAAATATTATTTGATTATAATAAAAGATGTCCAAATATTATTTGATTATAATAAAAGATGTCCAAATATTATTTGATTATAATAAAAGATGTCCAAATATTATGATGGGTCGTTCTTTAAAAGCGGCAAAAGAAATTATGCCCAATGATAATAATAATAATAATAATAATAATAAAACCATAGTAGTATGGTATGTACCTTTTGGGTCCCCAGAGGGGGAGGGGTACCCGATGACATCATCGGGTCAAGGTTCAAGGTCAAATGAACCCTTAATGACCGGTTCAAAGTAATTGATATGCCAATTTTGACCTAGATTTGGTGGCTCACGGTCACTGGAGTGTAAGTTCAAGAGGTATCCCGGTTGACGGTGTCGCATTTGTCATCAGTCTTTTCCATATTTGACTATATTTTTTGTGGTTTTTTTTTAAAAGTAGGATGCATTTACTATTACGAGATATGGAGGTGTCCTTTTGGCTTCATGAGTCAATGAGCCAATGAGCCAATGAGCCAATGAGCCAATGAGCCAAATGAGCCAGTGATGGATGTGTCTACTATTACCGGATATGGAGGTATCCTTAGGTATTAGAGATGAAATAAAGAACAACAAACAATACTTTTTCTAACTTTGTATTTATTTATTAATACACTCACATAACTTATTCTTAGCTATCAAGTATAGGGAAACAGAAACTTGTATGTAACATAATTTAATTAATAGATTACACGATATTATCAAAATTATTTAATCATCGTTGTCTTCCTCTTCGTACTGATGGAACAATCCTTTAAATTTGTCCTGGTGTTTCGGTATCACTCTGTTCAATGCTTTGTTGATATCCACTCCATTATCCACTTTTTCCTCAAGATCTTCCACGATTTCTTGATGAGTGAAATCGTCTTTCACGAGTAGGTAACTGGACAGAAAGTTCTTATAGCTGTTAAAGAAGTTTTTCTCGACTGCCCACAAGGTCTTTCTGTTGGCCTTTTCTTTTGCATCGTCCTCGTCCATTCCCTGGTTGATGTACTTTTCATATTTCTCAGTCCGCATCTCTTCAGTCGTTTCCTCGGCCTCGCCCAACCAGTCTTGATACGCCATATTGTCCTCCAGGTCCGAACTAGATTCATCATCGTCATCCTCTTCTTCATCATCGTCGGAATCTTCTCTCTGAGATGATTCTGTTTCAGAATCTTCCCCATCTGAATCTTCAACATTCATGACTCTTGGTCTTTTCATTGAGTTAGTTGTTTCATATTGATCATCAATATATATTTCTTCCGAGGGAGATCCCTCCTCAGCATGCATATTTTCTATGTGTCTTCTTAAATTGTATCTTCGATTAAAGCGTTTGTCACAAAACTGACAAAGGTGGGGTTGGATCGAGGAAATAAAATTCATGTTGACCCTTCGCTGGTTAATCACTGAATGCCGAATATCTGTGAAACCCCTCATTATATGGGGTAATTTTACTCACGCTCTAAGGTTCATGCTCATTGACTCATTGGCTCATTCATTGACTCATTGACTCATTGACTCATTGACTCATTGACTCATTGGCTCATTGGCTCATTGACTCATTGGCTCATTGACTCATTGGCTCATTGGCTCATTGGCTCATTGACTCATGAAGCCAAAAGGACACCTCCGTATCTCGTAATAGTAAATGCATCCTACTTTTAAAAAAAAAACCACAAAAAATATAGTCAAATATGGAAAAGACTGATGACAAATGCGACACCGTCAACCGGGATACCTCTTTAACTTACACTCCAGTGACCGTGAGCCACCAAATCTAGGTCAAAATTGGCATATCAATTACTTTGAACCGGTCATTAAGGGTTCATTTGACCTTGAACCTTGACCCGATGATGTCATCGGGTACCCCTCCCCCTCTGGGGACCCAAAAGGTACATACCATACTACTAACCATGCTTATTGAGCGCATAACACAATTAAGTCCCTATGCGCTATAACAAATAAAACAGAAACGCAAATATACAAAACTATACATGTACGAGGGGCGGTCAGTAAATAATGAAAGTGATCATGGTATGGGATGCATGAGTGATTCTATTGAGGGGATAATGTGATCAATACAAAGTATGAACCTTTGTCTTTCAAACAATACAGTTTTGGATTTTTAAGTGTGAACTATGACGTCATAGCATTGTCTCAAAGTAAGTACACTTGGGACACTGCTAAATCAGTTATTTGGCGGGAAATTTGAATTGTTTTTATGAAACACGTGGTAAGAAGATTGCATAACATGACATCAGAAGCAGGTAAATCCCGATTTTTTTTCGCGTAAATATGATACAAAAGACAATAACTTTAATCCCTGTGTAATTTGGAATGTGTAGTATAAAGGGAAAAAGTAAGGAGAAGCAATTGAATAAAAGGTATACAAATATCAGTATTTTAAATAGCTAATTTTCATTAAAAAATGCCCAGTCAGTGAATCACTAATATTGCGGAAAATCAAACAATTTAGGAAAAATTCAAGCAATTAACCAGTTTGGAAAATTCCATATGATATTTAACTAATTATCCGAACTTATTCGCATGAAACCTGCAGAAAAAATGCGCATGCGCAGACGGCAGATAATTTTGAAACGGGTCCAAAATGGCTAAAATCATGAAATTTACCAGATAAAAGCTTACTGTGCCTTCAAATTCTAATCAGAAATAATGAAAAATGCTTAAATCAATGTGTAAACATATTGTGATAGTCAAAATGAAGATATACAGGAATGTATCAATCAAAGATGGCTGCCACAACCTCTCTTATTACTGTTATCTTTAGAGCTACTAGATATGTATTGTGTAAGTAATCGTCATATAATTTCAATGGTTTGAGGAAATTTTATGAACAGCTCCTTTTGAAATCCCCACTATTATTGCTTTACATCCCACAACAATTTATTAAATTATAATTCCTCCATTGTTCTTTATCCTTTGTTGTTTTCTAAGGTATATTATTGCGGATTTTGCTAAATAAAAGCGTATTTGAGATGGTCCCTTCTTGTTCGTATTAAGGCATTCAGATCTAAAAAAGAGTGTCAAACAGAGATAAGTGTGTATTCTAACCATGTGCCAAGTGGTATCTGTTTTTATGCTTGCATTGGCGAGATGTACGCAAATGTATCAATCAACCAATATTCAACATACAGGCTGTATCAAAATGATTTGTACTCTGATATGTTCCATTTTCAAAAACGCATTAAAAATATAAAATCTCTGATAAATACAATATTTTTGATTTTAATAAATAGGGAATTATGTCAACTTATTGATCTGATAATCTGAAGATAATTGGCTGTCGTTTCTGACCGCTATTGTCATTCAAATGAAGATCGACGTAATCATGGTTTTACTCGCAGCAACGCAAATTTAATAGGTTCACTGCACAAACTCTTTATAAGTAGTGAATATATGAGTGCAGTCAGGAGGAACTTTGATTTGTGCGCTTCAGATCTAACGTTTCGATGAAAATGATAAAAACACCAATATTCCTTTAAAAGCTTGTAAATTCTGAAAAAAATGTTCGATTGTCGTAAATCAAAATTCTTAGAAAAGATGAAACTTCAATAATTTTGCATATAGAAGCAAAATAGTCTAAATGGTTCGTAACATATCAAAAAAATATCTGAAAAACTGATCAGACCACGGTACAAATCTTTTTGATACAGCCTGTATTACATATCCAGCCAAATAATTGACAGATTTCAGTCAGTGTCTGAAACCTATTGTGTTTATGTTAATGACGTTACATAACCAAAGGTATCTAACAATCCAAAAGTGTATTGTTTGAAAGACAAAGGTTCATACTTTGTATTGATCACATTATCGCCTCAATAGAATCACTCATGCATCCCATACCATGATCACTTTCATTATTTACTGACCGCCCCTCGTATTAGTAACAAAAGACACGACAAAAAGGAAATCATGCATTAACATTAAATAAGTAATTTTTAGCGATGATTTGAACTGTTCAAGAGTTTTGGCTGATTTAACATGATATGGTAATTGATTCCAAAGTTCAGCAGAAGCATCTTGAAAAGAACGGCGTCCATATGATGTCGAAGGTGAAGAAACATGAGCAAGAAGATATTGTGAGCGAGAACGGAGATTGCGTGTGGGCTTGTAATGTTGTATGAGATCTTGGAGGTACATACATTACATTAGGTGCTAGACCACGAGAACATTTAAAAGTTAATAGAAGAATCTTGAACATAATGCGTGATTTGATTGGTAACCAGTGTAAGTCACGAAGGACAGGAGAAATGTGACAGCGAATCTTGGAGAGAGTAACAAGTAGAGCAGCTGAATTTTGTATGCGTTGAAGTTTTGAGATCAGCGTTTCAGGAAGAGCAAATAGCAGACTGTTACAATTATCAAGTCGACATGTCACAAAAGCATGGATTAGTCTTTCAGTGGTTGGCTGGTCAAGATATCGACGAATTTGACCTATCTTGTAAAGAGCATGAGAGGCCGCACGACAAATATTATTGATATGGACATCCATCATGAGATCATTTTGAAGAATAATACCAAGATTGCGGGCATTAGAAGCTGGTTCAATTAGAGAATCGTTGATGTTTATAGATGAAATAACAGAATTGTTTCTAAAGCGAGATGTAATATGCAGAACTTCAGTTTTGTCGTCATTCAGTTTAAGGTCATTAGCTGTAGACCAGGTTTTGATATCTTTCACACAAGCTTCAAGTTTCGATATTGCACCTACTCTGCCATCATCAATTTTCAAAACAATGTATAACTGAGTGTCATCAGCATAGGTCATTTTAGAAATGCCATGAGAATCAATGATATCTTCTAATGGAGATGAATACATTGTGAAGCCTAAAGGGCCAAGTACTGACCCTTGAGGTACACCCTCTTGAGGAACATGAACCGATGACTCGCGACCATTTATTATAACAGATTGTGAACGATGGGTGAAGTATGATTTAATCCATGAAAGCGCAGATCCAGTAAATCCATATGATGGCTCGCTATTTGATTGCGGTCCGGGGTGAAGGGGACCCTCTTACGCGTAACCTCCCAGAGTGGAGGATGTTTATATAGAGCCCCGCAGGGCTCCGGAAGACACACTAATCAAAATCATACTAATTAATACGTTACATACTATATAAAGGCAAGCATTTATTAATAAATCGGCTTCTTTTTGGCCACTTTTATATAATAATAAATCGGCTTCTTTTTGCCCACTTTTATATAATGAATTTCAATGCCCAAATGATGGGTCGTTCTTTATAATCAAAGACAAAATGATGGGTCGTTCTTTATAATCAATGATCATGATTGGGTTGTTCTTTACTTGATTATAATAAAAGATGTCCAAATAATTATTATTTGATTATAATAAAAGATGTCCAAATATTATGATGGGTCGTTCTTTAAAAGCGGCAAAAGAAATGATGCCCAATGGTGATGGCTCGTTATTTGATTGCGGTCCGGGGTGAAGGGGACCCTCTTACGCGTAACCTCCCAGAGTGGAGGATGTTTATATAGAGCCCCGCAGGGCTCCGGAAGACACACTAATCAAAATCATACTAATTAATACGTTACATCTAAATACTATTTGTGGCGAGTCTGTCTGTCCGTCCAATGACGTCGGGTGCAGATCCCTGCCCATGTAATCGCTATGCACAGGGATCTTCGCCCCACGTAGACAACAAACTGTTGCTACGCGCTCGCGTATAAACAAAACAAAACATGGCGCACGCGATTGTCGGCGGCACGCGTAATGGCGCAGACCGTTAGGTGCGTACGCGTTCGTTGCGCAAACTGGGTATTTTCATGGGGCGGGTAAACAGTGTAAAAGGAAGCCGTCCGGTGGCTAACAAGTATAGGAAAAGGACTCCAATTAACTTTAACTCCCGGGCGTGTTTTTGTATGAGTTATATGATCAGGAGGTAAAAAAGGATCAGATAGGAACTGGGAGCGTAAACCGTAGAAACCGTAGGCCTTCATCCAGGAACACGTTATGTATTAAACAGTATAATTGTTAAAGTGATTGCGAATTGCTGTTATGATGTCAGTGCCTCAACATCGCGGACCCATCTACATATGTATATATGCGCGCAGGCACTAACGGGCCCTCATCATGCCTATCATGGGATGTCTTTTATATAAATGGGAATGTTACAGGGACATGTATAAATATAAAGGGACGGTGTGAGCAAACACTCCAATTAGCTTTAACTCTCGGGCGTGTTTTTCCCGGATTTTCCCGAGTTAAACTATACATGCATGATCAGGATGAAAAGAGTCCAATCTCTCTGAATCTGAATCTGAATGGTAATCTCAACGCCTCCTTCAGAAGCCAAACGAGATGATATGGTGTGCGCATATATGTTGTTCTTTTAGTCTTGCGTTGGTGCTTCGTTGCGTCTGATGAAATCAGCAACGTTTGTCTTGAAAGTTTCGGGATTTTGATGTTGACTAAGTTTTCAGGGGTGGGGGGGGGGGGGGGGGGGCTTCAGTCTGCATGCGCCATGAATCAAACCCAGACCTTGAGCGTACAAGTATGTACAGTGTTGTTAAAGTTTAACACTAAATGTATAGCGATTCGGATAGGCCGTAGGCCAATCATGGGATGTCTGTTATATAACTGGGAATGTTACATGGATATCGGTGTGCGAAAACATGTGTGATTTAAATACATATGATGTTTAGGCATGCCTACGGAGGAATAATAATCAATGTCGACACACAGTTCTCGATATTGGGCACAGACAGATCATGACGATCGACCCCTCCTCTCGCTGACTCTAAAACTAAAAGACCTCAGAACTTAGACCCCAATATAAAACCCTAACCCTAGGCCTAATAACACATGTACTGAATACGTGGATGCACATGGGGTAGCCTATCCGGATTTAAGGGCACATGAGGTTCCTGTATTATGGGGATTTGGAATATTAATGGCACCTGTGATAACTGAATTTTAAGAGTATACACATCCCATAAACCCCCAACTCGAGAACCGCCCAACCCACGAACCGCGAAATCCAGTATGTAATATTTTTAAAATATTTAATTATTTCATTGTTTACAGCTTTTTCATAAGCTTTTTAACACTTTTCTGACGATAAAATTAGCCGATGAGCCGCAATTGCAATACTTCCGGGTTGGGAAAACATTTCTGGGAAGTAAAAAACTCTGCACGAAACTTGCAATTGTCGCTTTGTATTGAAATGTGTGCATTTGAAGCATATTCGTAGGCACGGCAATTGATTACTGCGCAATCGCTTCAGCGCATGACGTCACATCAAAACCGCCGAACTTTTTTTGAGTTTTCTAGTGCATTCTGTGTAATATTTCAGGTTTGTTTACGATCGCAATCTTTAAAATTCTCCGAGCTAGCGTAACGATTTTTTTTTACAAACATCGATCGAGTATCTCATTAATATTCAAAATAGGTATGCAAATATGAGTAGACTCCTTTATAAAAGAAACAAAATGCAAAGCCAAGGCAGTAGGTGGTAGTAGACATAATTAACATCATTTGAATTGTATTCGTACCTTGGATAATAGTTAACAATGCCGACAATATTAAATCAGGTGACTTTACCCCAAAATATTACAATATTAATATTAGATAGTCACCTCGTACTATATAAAGGCAAGCATTTATTAATAAATATATAATAATAAATCGGCTTCTTTTTGCCCACTTTTATATAATGAATTTCAATGCCCAAATGATGGGTCGTTCTTTATAATCAAAGACAAAATGATGGGTCGTTCTTTATAATCAATGATCATGATTGGGTTGTTCTTTACTTGATTATAATAAAAGATGTCAAAATATTATTTGATTATAAAAAAAAGATGTCCAAATATTATGATGGGTCGTTCTTTAAAAGCGGTAAAAGAAATTATGCCCAATGATGATGGCTCGTTATTTGATTGCGGTCCGGGTGACACACTAATCAAAATCATACTAATTAATACGTTACATACTATATAAAGGCAAGCATTTATTAATAAATCGGCTTCTTTTTGGCCACTTTTATATAATAATAAATCGGCTTCTTTTTGCCCACTTTTATATAATGAATTTCAATGCCCAAATGATGGGTCGTTCTTTATAAATCAAAGACAAAATGATGGGTCGTTCTTTATAATCAATGATCATGATTGGGTTGTTCTTTACTTGATTACAATAAAAGATGTCCAAATATTATTTGATTATAAAAAAGATGTCCAAATATTATGATGGGTCGTTCTTTAAAAGCGGTAAAAGAAATTATGCCCAATGATGATGGCTCGTTATTTGAGTTCAATAGCGGAATTGCGCAAGTAGCATGCTCTTGCAACACGTACGGGGTTTAATGAAACTTTCATAATAGCATAATTGCGCTAGTAGCACGCCCTTTGCAACGGCAGAGTTCAATAGCGGAAATGCGCAAGTAGCACGCTCTTGCAACACTTACGGTATTTAGTGAAACTTTCATAATAGCATAATTGCGCAAGTAGCACGCCCTTTGCAGCGGCAAAGTTAAATGGCGTAATTGCGCTAGTATCACCCTCTTGCAACACTTACGGTATTTAGTGAAACTTTCATAATAGCATAATTGCGCTAGTAGCACGCTCTTGCAACGCGGCAGAGTTCAATAGTGGAATTGCGCAAGTAGCATGCTCTTGCAATACTTACGGTATTTAGTGAAACTTTCATAATAGCATAATTGCGCTAGTAGCACGCCCTTTGCAGCGGCATAGTTCAATAGCGGAATTGCGCAAGTAGCACGCTCTTGCAACACGTATTTAGTGAAACTTTCATAATAGCACAATTGCGCTAGTAGCACGCTCTTGCAACGCGGCAGAGTTCAATAGCGGAATTGCGCTAGTAGCACGCTCTTGCAACACGTATTTAGTGGAACTTTCATAATAGCATAATTGCGCTAGTAGCACGCTCTTGCAACGCGGCAGAGTTCAATAGCGGAATTGCGCTAGTAGCACGCTCTTGCAACGCGTACGGGGTTTAATGAAATTTGTCTAGCGCCTTTCTCGAACGATGAGAGTCCGGTATGAGGACGGTATAAGGACGGCGCACCCGTTTCGCGCCCGTTCGCAGGGCGACGATGGACGGTGGTGGACGTAGACAATCTCAGCGATGGGCTGCGAACGGGCGCATGCCGCCTGGTTAACCGTTCGCAGAACGGACTCTCACAAAAAGTGAATAAGGCAAAAAACAAAAACAAAAAAACAAAACATGTTAAGCGTCTGGACTATTTCAAAAAAAGAAAGCCTGAGGACGCCCTTCAAGGCGGTTCGGCCGGTACCCAGGCGTTCCGACCGGTGAGGACCCGGTATAGAGGTGGTATGCACACGGTGAGGACACGGTGAGAACGGTAAGCTAAAACTGTATGAGGCCGGTGAGCCCGGTACCTGGCCGGTGATAACCCGGTAGAGACTCGGTGTAGAACGGTATCGACCGAGGACACGGTGAGGAGGTGTTACGCACCCGGTGAGAACGGTAAGCTACAAATGTATGAGGGCGGTGAGCCCGGTACTCGGCCGGTGAGGACCCAGTATATAACGGTATAGACCGTACCCGGTGACCACAACAAAAAATCAATGCGCCCGTTGACTTTTTTTTACTAATTGTTTGGACTCCGTTCTGCGAACGGTTATCCAGGCGGCATGCGCCTGTTCGCAGCCCATCGCTGAGATTGTCTACGTCCACCACCGTCCATCATCGCCCTGCGAACGGGCGCGAAACGGGTGCACCGTCTTTATACCGTCCTAAAATCGGACTCCCACCGTTCGCCGCCGCTTTTACTCACCCGGCAGGAGTTTTGAGCATGCTTAAACTTCCTGCCGGGCACGGATGGCCGGCAATGTCCCCGGCAACGTGGACGTGTTCAACGGACGGGAAACGGCCCACCGTGTATCCTCACCGTTTACCGCCGTCTGCACCAATTTGTCACACGGTAAGGGTTCGGCCAGGTTACACGGATACATGTGAGTAATACAGAGATTCCCGGAATTTAAGTGAAGTGGCGAGATTGAGCGCTCAGCTTATAAAGAGCGTTTGATGACGTTATCAAGGCGGTTCGGCCGGTACCCAGGCGTTCCGGCCGGTAAGGACCTGTGAGGAGGTGATATGAGCCCGGTTCCAGGCCAATGAGGACCCGGTATAGAACGGTATGAACCCGGTTACAAAAAAAAATCAAAGCGGCCGTTGACATTTTTTACTGATTGTTCACCGTGTTCACCGCGTCACCATGCACACTAGAGGGGGGGGGGGGGGGGGGGGGGGGGGGGGGGGGGGGGTACCGCGCCTTTTGTCCCGAAGCAATGGTTATGACGTCATATTTGTGTCGATTTTCAGAACTCTTGTATTGGATTTACGTGCAAAAAATATGCCCTTGGCATCATACTTTCCCAGGTGTGTAGTTTATTTTAAATTTCAGATGTTCTAAAATGGATGGTTTTCTAAACAATTCGAGGAAGAAAATCGAACTACACACCTCAGAATTGCCAAAAAAATGCTTTAAACAAGTCCACTTTTTGTGCCTTTGAACAGAGTGTCTGTCGGGAATGTAGAATTACTAGCGCATTAACCACCCATGACCCCGGTGCATGTTCGCTGTGTATAACAGATCGCAACATGAATAATGCAACACGCTTCAGTCGAGCAATGATTGGGTAAGGGTATGGACTTACTGTAGATGTGTGGTAGAGCATGACATTGTATTCAGTGAGATCATTTGCATACTTGTGTCTTCTACACCATACCGCTACCAATGTTTTTTGGACCGTATAAATGCCATTTCTTGTGTTCGAAAATGTCAACGTTTTTTACCGTTCTTTCAAAAATAAGGAGTATAATCACATTACAAACACATTTTGTGCGAGAGAAACACACAAATTTGGCAAAAATGGCACAATAAAAATCCGTTCGTTATATATAAATGGATATGGCTAAATAATAAAACTATCACAATTATACTCATCGGTCTCTGGGGCGTGCATACGTTGGACATGTCGTTGGCAATCGGCAATCACGGGTTCGATTCCCGGAAATTGCTTGTTATCCTTTTATTTTTCTATCTTTTAAACTTGATGGTGGATTAATGTAACATCATTGTTATGTCAATTTTTATAAATTATAAAGACCGCCCATGCGTTTATAGTTGTCTTTTTATTTATTTATCTATCATTTAACTCTTGATTTATTTAACCAACACCTTTCCTGATTCAACTTTGTATCTAAACAATTAAAATGCGTAAACAATTATATTATTGCTCGATAAATAAGTGATTTAAATTGAGTTCAGTTTGATAATGATAGCAAAACTTGTTGTAAAATCATTTTACCAGTGTGCCCAACAATTTCTCCTTTGCACACTTTGTTTACATTCAAAGATGTCACTTTTAGCTTGTTATAGCTAGGCCGCGTAATATACAATTGTAAGCAAGTTTGCGACCTCTTTGATTTTAGGCTGGTAACACAATCCCATAGTGCATTTCGTTAAAACATCGTAAATATTTTTTTCAACTTTCAACTCACGTGATAACCACGATCGTTTTCGCATAATATCGCAAAATGGCGCGGTACCTCCCCCCCCCCCTACATGCACACGTCACCGTGGTAACGTATACCCCGTCAATTTGTGCAATCATTGCATTTTCGATTTTCAACCCTAAATATTTGCATACAAATTAACATCTTAGCAAATTAAGGGCCGCCTAGCTACCAGAATTCCTCGCGGCAGCGGCTCCGATGATTTTATTTCAACTGTGACCCCAACATCTCGCAATACAGGTAGAAATTACACCCTTTTGAGCCTATATACTGCGATGAGATAACCATTTTCTAGGCGAGTTTACACCATTTTTTATGAATTTTTAGGTTAAGTGTGATAATTTTACATTAAATATAAGCCTTGCAGTATTATATAGTGTTGAATTTTTTAATATTATCTCAGAGATAAGAGACTTATTTTATGGTTGAAAATCTGAAAAATATGATTTTTTTGCAATCTATGACGGGAGGCCCTTGGAAACGTTGGTTCGTTCATGTTGTTATTCACGAGTACCTCTTTTACAAAGGGCTGACTACACTACATCCCTCCCTGCCTTTAGATAGTTGTTACTATATAGCAATAGTATAAAATATGGATCAATAAAACAATGAAGTCATGCTTTGACATGAGGGTTACTGTGTCAATTGTAACATAAAATAATATCAAGAGGATGCTACGGTTAAATGATGAATCCCATAGCATTGATATCAAGAAATTGAGTTACTTTCCTTTCTTACTGACTGTGCTGGGAGTTAAGCAGCTTGGTAAATAATAAACTCAACTGTTTCACTGCTGTGAAATCTCATGATCAATCAATAGTGGTGAGTGATGATGTTGTAACTTGAACTGATCATCAAATAATATAAGTGTCCTTTCACTATTGTTATTATTCTGAAGTATTATTGTCCTTTACTATTTCACTTCCTCTCCATATTATATCTTTCCAATTCACCTTCCTTTTTTACTGAGTCTACGAGACCAGTAATAGTTTCAGTTTGCCAATTTTTGACAAGAATACGCCCGATACGATCATCCCACGAATGCAATGGCTAAACACATGGGTACCAACATGGGTACCTATGAACTTGGACTGGATTGGACTGGACTAATGCAGTCAGGCGGCTTTGTTTGTGGGCTTGGGCCCGGCCGCACGTATACCGAAATTTTAAGAATAACAAATAAAAATAGGGTCATTTGTAATTCGCCATTGTGGTGGATTGCCTCCACCAATCTTAATAAACTTAGGCTCATTTTGAAGGGAAGGTGCTATATTTTGAGGATCTATTTTCCGTTTTAATAAAATTAAAAAAATTCCCCATTATTTTCGAGGCAATACAGATTTTCAATGCGATCGAAAAATCGTAATTTGACCTATTTTAATTCGTCGTAGCAAAAACTTTGTGCACAAGAAATCTTCCTACATTATTAAACTTGTTTAAAACTATGTTTATTTGTAATAAATCTGTGGACAACAGCCAGCGCCACGCCTTATATTCAGGCGCGGATCCAGGGGGGGGGGGGCGGAGATGGCGCGCGCCCCCCGGTAAAAAAATCGACCAAAAAAAAAAAAAAAAAAGGGGAAAAGAGAGAGGGAGAGGAAAGGGGGAAGGGGAAGAAAAAGGGAGAAAGAGCCTTTAATTGATCGACGGATTGGTGAATAAAATAACGTTGTATGTCGTGATATACACGTAGGCCTATATAGGCGGCCGCCCCACTTTTTTGTAAAGAAAGAAAAAAAGAAGGGGAAAAAAAGAGAAGAAACGGAGGAAAGGGATTGCTTTTCATAAAATATTGGTCAAAAGTATACACCAGATCGCAGCAAATGAGTTCGAAAATTGAAAATGTTTCTACTTCTGAGCCCAGACTCCCCCCCCCCTGTTCGAGCTTTTAAACCATGTATATTTAAATCAAGAATATATATCAGTTATGCTCAACTTCTTTCGTGTATTGAAAAAAACCAAAATATTTATTGGAAATGAAGAGGTGGCTTTTCAATAAAATGTTGGTCAAGTATACACCAGATCGCACCAAATGATTTTTAAAATTGATTTTTTTTTTACTTCTGAGGGGGGCACATCCCCCCTCAGACACCCCCTGTTCGACCTTTAAACCATGTATATTTAAATCAAGAAAATATATCAGTTATGCTCAACTTCTTTCGTGTATTGATAAAAAACAAAATATTTAATGGAAATGAAGAGGTGGCTTTTCAATAAAATGTTGGTCAAAAGCACCAGATCGCACCAAATGAGTTCGAAAATTGAAAAAAAATCTACTTCGGAGGGGGGCACATCCCCCCTCAGACTCCCCCTGTTCGACCTTTTAAACCTAATTCAAGAAAATATATCAGTAATATGCTCACCTTCTTTCGTGTATTGATAAAAAACCAAAATATTTTATGGAAATGAAGAGGTGGCTTTTCAATAAAATTTTGGTCAAAAGTATACACCAGATCGCACCAAATGAGTTCGAAAATTGAAAAAAATTCTACTTCTGAGGGGCACATCCCCCCTCAGACTCCCCCTGTTCGACCTTTTAAACCTAATTCAAGAAAATATATCAGTAATATGCTCAACTTCGTGTATTGATAAAATAAAAATAAATTATGGAAATGAAGAGGTGGCTTTTCAATAAAATTTTGGTCAAAAGTATACACCAGATCGCACCAAATGAGTTCGAAAATTGAAATTTTTTCTACTTCCGAGGGGGGCACATCCCCCCTCAGACTCCCCCCTGTCCGAGCAGAGCTCGGAGGGCGGTGCTGCGCACCGCATTGGATAGTCCACCTACACAAAATTCAAGATTTTTCATCTTCTTTTCAGCCCCCCGGTAAATTCAATCTCTGGCTCCGCCCCTGATATTCACCTACCAGTATTTTCAGAATCACGCAAAATGGAGATTGTCCGGAATGACTTTGTTAGAAATAACAAGTGTCTAAACATGTGACTCCGGGTAACACGTGACTAAACATGTGACTCCGGGTCCCGACTTTGACTGTACAAGATTTGCTCCTAAAAGGAAACTACCGGCACACGCTACAGTTCAGGATAGTTTTACAGGTCAATGCGACTAATAAGGGAGGGGGGGGGGGGGGGGGGGGGGGGGGGGGGGGGGGGGGGGGGTGATTGAGGGTGTGTGTGGTTAGGGGTGGGGGCTAGTTGATGTGGAAGGTGGGGCACGCAGGGTTCTACCCATTTAATATTTAATATAACATTATATGGGGGTATGTGTGGTTAGGGGTGGGGCTAGTGGATGGGGAAGGTCCGGGAAGGTGGGGCACGCAGGATACTACCAATTTAATATTTAATATAATATTATATGGGTATCGGGGTCTAAGAGAGGTTGCTACCAAATTATTTAATAAAATATAATACATGAATTATCAACAAATAAATGTTGTGATTTCCGTTTGATTACATTTTAGTGTAATTAAATTATTTAATAACATTTCGTGTGATTTTCGAGGCAATTAAATCGTCGCGTGGTAAAACAAATAGCACAAATAGCAGGTTTTAGGGGGGGGGGGGGGGGGGAGGGGGTGGGGGTGGTCCGGGTGTTAAAAGAGATAGGTACAGGACAGAAGTGCCAAAATATTTAATAACAAATAATAAAATATGTACTTCAACAAAATTATATTGTAATTTTCGTGTTATAAAATGTTTGGGTGATTAAACTTTCGCAGGATTAACATTTTCGGGCAATTCAATTTTCGCGCGATTACATGTTCGCGTGACGAATTGAGTGTGATTACATTTTCGGAGGATTAACATTTTCGGGCAATTCAATTTTCGCGCAGTTACATGTTCGCGCGATGAAACAATTGGCAGATTTTATGAGGGAAAATATCGGGTACCAAAATATAAATAACATTTTTCGTGTGATTAAATTTTCGGGCAATTAAATTTTCGCGCGATTAACTCTACGTGTGGTGAAACTAAAACCAGGTTTTATGGGGGTATCGGGGGTGTTAAAAGAGATAGGTACAGGACAGAAGTGCCAAAATATTTAATAACATATAATAAAATATGTACTTCAACAAAATTATATTGTCATTTTCGTGTTATAAAATGTTTGGGTGATTAAATTTTCACAGGATTATCATTTTCGGGCAATTCAATTTTCGCGCGATTACATGTTCGCGTGACGAATTTTAGTGTTATTAAATTTCGCAGGATTAACATTTTCGGCAATTCAATTTTCGCACGATTTCATGTTCGCGCGATGAAACAATCGGCAGATTTTATGAGGGAAAATATCGGGTAACAAAATAGTTAATAAATTTGTTTGTGCGATTTAATTTCGGCCAATTACATTTTCGCGCGATAAATCTTCGCGTGGTGAAACAAATACCAGGTTTTATGGGGGTGGGGGTATCGGGGTGTTAAAAGAGATAGGTAAAGGCAGAAGTGCCAACATATTTAATAACATATTATACAATATGTACTTCAACAAATAAATATTTAAATTTTCGTGCGATTACATTTTTTAGTGATTACATTTTCGCAGAGATTAAAATTTTCAGGCAATTACATTTTCAAGCGATTATATGTTCGCGTGACGAATTTTAGTGTGATTAAATTTTTCGCAGGATTAACATTTTCGAGCAATTCAATTTTCGCGCGATTACATGTACATGTTCGCGCGATGAAACAATTGGCAGATTTTTATGAGGGAAAATATCGGGTAACAAAATATTTAATAACATTTTTCGTGTGATTTAATTTCGGGCAATTAAATTTTCGCGCGATTAAATCTTCGCTTGTTGAAACTAAAACCAGGTTTAATGGGGTATCGGGGGGGGGGGGGGGGGGGTGTTAACAGAGATAAGTACAGGACAGAAGTGCCAAAATATTTAATAACATATAATACAATACAAGTATGTACTCCAACCAAAAAACATTGTAATTTTCGTGTGATTAAATATAGGGTAATAGATGAGATAGGTTTCGAGCGACGAAATTTAGTTACATTTTCGCAGGATTAACATTTTAGGACAATTTAATTTTCGCGCGATTACATGTTCGCGCGATGAAACAATTGGCAGATTTTATGAGGGAAAATATCTGGTACTAAAATATTTAATAACATTTTTAGTGTGATTTAATTTTTGGGCAATTAAATTTTCGCGCGATTAAATCTTCGCGTTGTGAAACTAAAACCAGGTTTTATGGAGGTATCGGGGGTGTTAAAAGAGATAAGTACAGGACAGAAGTGCCAAAATATTAATAACATATAATACAATATGTACTTCAACTAAAAAATTGTAATTTTCGTGCGATTACATGTTCGCGTGGACGAAACAATTGGCAGATGTTATGAGGGGGATATTAGGGTAATATTTGACAGGGGTACCAAAATATTTTATAACATTTTCGTGTGATTACATTTTCGGGCAGTTCAATTTTAGAGATAGGTACCGCGCAGGGTACCAAAATATTTAATAACATTTTTCGTGTGATTTAATTTTCGAGCAATTCAATTTTCGCGTGATGAAACAATTAGCAGATTTTATGGTGGTATCGGGGGTGTTAAAAGAGATAGGTACGGGGCAGGTGTATCAAATATTTAATAACCTATAATACATGTACTTACAACAAATACATGTTGTCATTTTCGTGTGATTAAATTTTCGCAGGATTAAAATATATGGACAATTACATATTCGCGCGATTACATGTTCGCGTGATAAAACAATTGGCAGATTTTATGAGGGGGCTATCGGGGACGTTATAAAAGATAGGTACCAGGCGGGGTACCAAAATATTTAATAACATTTTTCGTGTGATTTAATTTTTGGGCAATTAAATTTCGCGCGATTAAATCTTCGCGTTGTGAAACTAAAACCAGGTTTTATGGGGTATCGGGGGGGGGGGGGGGGGTGTTAAAAGAGATAAGTACAGGACAGAAGTGCCAAAATATTTAATAACATATAATACAATATGTACTTCAACAAAAAAAAATTGTAATTTTCGTGCGATTACATGTTCGCGTGACGAAACAATTGGCATATTTATGAGGGGGATATTAGGGTAATATTGGACAGGGGTACCAAAATATTTAATAACATTTTTCGTGTGATTTAATTTTCGAGCATTCAATTTTCGCGTGATGAAACAATTAGCAGATTTTATGGGGTATCGGGGGTGTTAAAAGAGATAGGTACGGGGCAGGTGTATCAAAATATTTAATAACATATAATACATGTACTTACCACAAATACATGTTGTCATTTTCGTGTGATTAAATTTTCGCAGGATTATAAATATATGGACAATTACATATTCGCGCGATTACATGTTCGCGTGATAAAACAATTGGCAGATTTTATGAGGGGGCTATCGGGGACGTTATAAAAGATAGGTACCAGGCGGGGTACCAAAATATTTAATAACATTTTTCGTGTGATTTAATTTTCGGGCAATTCAATTTTAAGAGATAGGTCCGGTACCGGGCAGGGGTACCAAAATATTTAATAACATTTTTTGTGTGATTTAATTGTGGGCAATTAAATTTTCGCGCGATTAAATCTTCGCGTTGTGAAACTAAAACCAGGTGTTATGGGGGTATCGGGGGGGGGGGGGGGGGGGGGTGTTAAAAGAGATAAGTACAGGACAGAAGTGCCAAAATATTTAATAACATATAATACAATATGTACTTCAACAACAAAAAATGTAATTTTCGTGCGATTACATGTTCGCGTGACGAAACAATTGGCATATTTTATGAGGGGGGATATTAGGGTAATATTTGACAGGGGGAACCAAAATATTTAATAACATTTTTCGTGTGATTACATTTTTCGGGCAATTCAATTTTAGAGATAGGTACCGGGCAGGGGTACCAAAATATTTAATAACATTTTTCGTGTGATTTAATTTTCGAGCAATTCAATTTTCGCGTGATGAAACAATTAGCAGATTTTATGGGGTACGGGGGTGTTAAAAGAGATAGGTACGGGGCAGGTGTATCAAAATATTTAATAACATATAATACATGTACTTACCACAAATA
The DNA here is from genome assembly GCA_035610835.1 of Ophiura sarsii. Lineage (NCBI taxonomy): Eukaryota > Metazoa > Echinodermata > Ophiuroidea > Amphilepidida > Ophiuridae > Ophiura > Ophiura sarsii. The sequence continues at coordinate 37,459,324 of CM069444.1, forward strand.
CATGTTGTCATTTTCGTGTGATTAAATTTTCGCCAGGATAAAATATATGGACAATTACATATTCGCGCGATTACATGTTCGCGTGATAAAACAATTGGCAGATGTTATGAGGGGGCTATCGGAGACGTTATAAAAGATAGGTACCAGGCGGGGACTAAAATATTTTCGTGTGATTTAATTCCGGGCAATTTAATTTTCGCAAGTTTTCGCATGATTATATGTGAGGGCAATTAATTTTTCATGCGATTACATTTTCGCCTGATGACAATTTTATGGGGTGGGTGGGTATATATCGAGGGTGTTTAAAGAGGTAGTGGGCAGGGGTACTAAAATATCAAATAAATATATTACATGGACGGTAAAATTGAAAGGTGTAATTTTCGTGTGATTCAATTTTCAGGCAATTACATGTTTGAACGATTAAATCTTCGTGTGATGAAACAATTAGCAGGTATTATGAGTGGGGTTCGGTATCGGGTTGTTCAAATAGATAGGTACAGGACAGGGGTACCAAAATATTAATAAAAATATAATACATGTATTGTAAAAATAAAGTTGTGATTTTCGGTCAATTACATTTTTGCACGATTATATTTTCGCATGATTAAATGTTGGCGCGATGAAACAATTGACATGTACGTAGGGGGTATTAAAGAGATAGTTACAGGGCAGGGGTACCAAAATAGTTAATATAATTTTTCGTGTGATTTAATTTTCTGGAATTACATTTTTGCACGATAACTCTTCGCGTGATGAAACAATAAGCAGGTTTTATGATGGGGTTGGGAATCGGGGGTGTTAAAATACCAACAACCAGACTCAGTTAGGTTTTGTCCAAGATCATACAAACCTTCAAATCCAACAACGCGAAAGCCGAGAACCGCGAAAGTCGAGAACCGCTCTAGTTCTTTTTCTTTTCAAAACATCAAGAAAAACAGCGGAGCACTACAAAGCTCAAAATCACTTTTAAAGTCATTAAACTACAATTAAATATTGTAAGTAAATCTGGGTTTAGCAACAAATTTAATAGGGGCACATTCAAGATTAATGAACAAATTCTGTATATTTTTATGTTGTTTCCATACAAATGAACAAAAAAACAAATTTTTCCTTCCTTTTTTCTTTTTGATGTAAGATTTAAGCCTAGTGAAAGTACAAAATAGAAGATGAGTTGGAATCTTTATTTATTGTTTTACTGAGTTTTCTTTTTCAGTTACAAAATGCAAGTATATTATATATTTAAAAACTGCTTCATATTGATTATTTCATCTATCAGTTGATAAAATAGTTATATCCGAACTGTAATGGGTCATACAGTCCTTTTGGCTACTGTCTTGACCATTGTACATAAAAGGTTTTTGCACACCCTCCTAATAGTGATTCCAATGCAAGATGACTCATCCACATACCTCTTTGACTGGATAAACCAGTTAGGGAACAAACATGGGGCCCTTTGAGGCTATTGTCTGGGCCCTATAATAGACAAAATATAAATACAAACACGATAATGTTGTCATTTGTATTTTTGTACACCCTATGTGTAATAGTGTAGGCCCTGCTAGGCCCCAAAGAGAAAGATTCATCCATGTACCCATGGTTAAATAAACTAGTTGAAAGACGTTGATCACTTGGGGCTAGGGGCGTCAATCCACATTTAAATGTGTGGGGGGGGGGGGCATCATTAGTTGCCCGTCGAAAAATAAAAAATAAATTGTAACTGAATTGTTGTTAATGAAGGTGCGAAGCACTGCGTTCCGCGCTAGACAGGGGGAGGGGCCCCCTGAGCGTTAGATTTTTTGACGGGGGAGATTAGCGACCCCGTCATTTGAAACGACGTTTCTAAGTCGTAACCTTTTCACAAACCCCTAAAATTCGCGGCATTTGCTAATATTAATAACTTGCATTAATCATCTTCTGAAGCGATTTTGTTGTAAAATGTAATTGATATTGTTATAATATGAAGGTAAGAGGACACAGTAAGTTATTTCAGCTATTTGGATGCCATTTAGTAATATACTAAGCTATTTGGATGCTATTTTGTATTATATTATATGATTTAGTAATATACTGAGTCACTGAGTCCACGGCCTCTTTGTTCCGTGTTGCCTTGGTCTCGCAATTAGCCCAATGATTATGGCGAACCCTAGGCTACATCCCCCAGTCATCAATATTACCGTACGGACGCTAAAGCTGTACAAATATCGGAGCCTGCAAGATAGCGACATAAGAGGGCGGCTGAGAGGTGTGAACCCTTCAATATGATTAGCCCAATGATATGGCAACAACCCCTCGACCTTTGCCATGCGACACGAAAACAAGACTAGAAGTGACGTCATGATTATTACTTCTCCGAGATGCGCTGAACTCCTCCATTTTGTACACATTTTAAACCGACAGAAAAATTCTGCGCAAGTACGTGTAAACCAATGGGATTTTTAACTCTGGACGAAAGTGAAAATGAACCGCCGATATTTCAAGATTTACCATACTTTGTTTTAGTTATTTGAAGATGACACTCAATCTTTAGGTTTGGCTTTGATGGTACGTGATCAGAGATCAAGTAGGGAATCTTTTGGCGTAGCACTTTTTGCTACATATTTGTGCATTAGTGTTCAAAAGTGTGTCGTATTTCGTGATGCTACATTGGTTAAATCGAACGCTGCGTGGTGGTATGCACTATGCAGGTTATTACGGGGCTTGGGCTCTACTGTGGGTTGGGTTTGGGAATTCACGGAGAGTGAGACTTACGGGATACGGGTACCCGTGACACGCACGTATAGAATGACCTGTGTCACGTAAGAGAAAAAGCACGGGATAATTCAACAGTCTTCTATCTCCCCCGTCCAGTTTTTTTTAAATACCTTGTTTTTCAATTTTCGAACCCATTTGGTGTGATTTGGTGGGCACTTTGACCGATATTTTATTGAAATGTTCGTTGTTGAATGTTGATACAAATGATATTATTTTGTGATGTTGTGTTAATAAAAGAGATGAAATAGTGTCTGTTTCTTTCTTGCCTTGCCAATGCCTCTGCTTCGATGTCTGTTATTGTTTACAAATATATTTCCACTAGTGTTTTTGTATTGTCAACAGTCAACGATTGATGTAATCGTCCGTCATTGTCGTTCGTCATAGCCATGTCCGATAAGATCCGATATAATTTTTTTTAAATTCAGTCGGAATGAAACACATAAAATATGGTCAATGACATCTTATTATCTTAACCAAATCTGGAAATGAAAGTATCTGAAACCCATCTTCTAATTTCTAAATGTCGCAGTGAGATACTGAGAATGTCGTCGCAAATGGATTATACAGGGTGTCCCTAAAAAAATTGTGCACATGTTTGCGCAACTTGTTGACCATGAAGTCCTAACGTTTGGCGCAATATATTTATACACACGGAAAGGGGAAACACTCAGCTTTCAGATGCCGTTTATTTGATCTGATTTGGATTTGTCAATCCTGAGATATACCCAGTTTATCAAAGCTACCCAAAATCGATGTTGTGGTTAGGGACACCCGGTAGTTTAATGAAATAAAAATGGCTACACTCTAAGCCCACGCAGTAACCTAAGTTGTATCAACTTGTTGAATAAAATAAATAATAATAATTACGAGAAATGGGTAAACTTAGTAAATAGTAGTTTGGAGGACGATACTGTGGCACATTACAGTACCCTTTAATGAGATACACAAGTTTATGATAGGCCTATACACGAGTTCAAAAAACTGGGGGTGGAGGGACATTTGATATTGTGTCCCCCACCCTTCAAAAAGTGTGGGTGGGGGGGGGGGGGGGGGGGGGCGTTTCCCCTGTCCCTCCCATGATTGAAGCCCATGACAGTTATTGGATACCGTCGCCGGTCTTGCTAACGGACTATTATGAGTTTCTAAATTGTTCTATTTCGATCACATGCAAACTCAAAACATGGGGGGGGGGGGGGGACATTTGGTAATGTGTCTACCCCACCTCAAAACATGGGGGTGGGGGGGGGGGGGGACATCCCCCTCGTCCACATAGGATTGACGCCTCTGGGGCTACTGTATAGGGGGTGGTGGGGGGGGGGGGGCAAATTCATCAACGTACCTCCGGGTCCTCCGCTGAATAAACCATTTGGGGTCATTTGAGGCTACTGTTTAAACCACGTATAGAATCATTGGCATTTGATATAATATATTAACAATGTAATACTAGTTCCAAATCAAAAAGATTCATCCATGTACCTCTTCGGTTGAATAAATCAGCTGGGGACGTGGGGCCCTATGGGGCTAACTGTCTGGGGCCCCATACAGGCAAAGTTGCTGTCATTGCTGCCGTTATTACATTAAGTAAAGTCTAAGGAATCATCCAACAAGTTTTGTCCATGTACCTCTTCGGCTGATTAAACACATTTTTGGCCCCTATAGGGTGCACTACACTAAATGGGGTATCCCCTACCCTTAAGTCGGTGTTTAAAACTAGAATAGGAAAGTATGCATCACAAAATCCTCAATTTAAAAAGACTTGACAGTAATACAATTGCGTAAATGCCTATGCTTTTTGATTAATTATGATTAATGGGACATCACCTACATGCACCCTGACTACAAACTGTGAATATCATCTAGGTAAATGTTGAGAGATCTTTCAAATTTGTGCTTTTTACTGAAAACATTGGCGATTACGGCGACATTTCCAAGCTCGTCAGAGAGGTAGTCAACTCCATGGGCATATTTTGGCAAATTGAGCAGGTCAACCTACCTATTTTTTTTCACTTTTTGGTGGGGAAATGAGATCATCTTTAAGAAAAAATCACTCTACAGGGACCAATTTCGCAATTTAGTGGTCTAACACAGAGTTTTATATCAGTGTTTTTGTACATATCCCTATGGAGCTCTATGTAGTGGTGTGACCCCTATATGGGTCACACTACTAGAAAGAGCCCCATATGGTATGTACAAAAACACTGATATAAAACTCTGTTTTAGACCACTAAATTGCTTGTAGAGTGATTTTTTCTTAAAGATGATCACATTTTCTCACCAAAAAGTGCAGAAAATAGGTAGGTTAGCCTGCTCGATTTTCCAAAATATGCCCATGGAGTTGACTACATCTCGGACGAGCTTGTCACCGTAATCGCCAACGTTTCCAGTAAAAAGTTCGAAAGATCTCTTAAAATTTACCTAGATGATATTCGCAGTTTTATTCAGGGTGCATGTCCCATTAATCATAATTAATCAAAAATCATAGGCATTTACGCAATTGTATTACTGTTAAGTCTTTTTAATTGAGGATTTTGCCATGCATACTTTCCGATTATAGTTGTAAACACCGTCCTTAAAGGGAAGCGGTCATGGTGAGGATTCTAACGAAAATTGAACAGCGCGCGGCGACTATTTGAATCTTAACAAGTTGGACATTGGCGCTGTCTGTAATTGTTCTACGTATGTTTACATGCAAGCGGTATTGTGTGCGACTCTACAACAATCTTTTAACCCAATGTGGGTGGCGCGCTCAATCAACCATCCTTCATTTGATTGAACGCATTTTCTATCGTATGATGTAAGTGATGTATTAGTTATGAGCTAAGGTTTAGCTGGTACAAAATCGTCATCAGCGGTTTCTTTCCTCACCATGCGCTATTCCCTTTAAGGGTAGGGGATACCCCATTTAGTGTAGTGCACCCTATATCGTGACCCCTGGGCCCCCGTACAGACAGGATGCGACCTGGCAGCAACACAAATTATTGACTTTGGGCCCCTAACTGACTTTCTCAGACCATCAAACATTTTGTATATTCTCAGCTGATTAAACCTTCTGGGCTCCCGGCCTATAAAGTGTTTGAAGGAATAATACATATATAAGGACATTTTTTTACGGTAATATTTTAAATAACGCGATGTCTGGCTCCTATCTTTATAAATAATAAATACCGGTATCGCTTGTGTTGTACGAGATGAGGATAGTTCCATGGTTCCATGTATCGATTTACCTTAACTTTTGCGGAAACAAACTGTTCAATCAGACGATATTTTCTACGCTTAAAACCATCCTTAAGGCGATAGAGAACAATGCGATTTATTCCGTATTTTGTTCGTTAGGGCGAAATCTATTGTTTAAATGACGTTAAGGAGAAATTCTTTTGTAAACAATTTCGCCTTAAGGGGGGAAAAAGGATGATTATTAACATATTTACTGATGACAGCGATGATGACGATGACGATGTGGAGTTTGAAGGTTTTGGTGAAGATGAGCTTGATGGCGGTGATGATAATGATGATGAAGATCATCTCGTTTTCAAAAGTGTGGAGGGAGGGGGGGGGGGGGGGGGGCGGGGGACACACGAGTGGCGGATGGCGGCTCATGCGTTGCGCGCCAACTGCCAGGGGGAGTCTGGGGATGTGCCCCCCTCAAAATTAACATTTTGAAAATATGCAATGAAAATGGTGCAATTTGGTGCATACTTTTAACCAAATTTTTGACGAACATGTGTTCAAAATAATCAAATGAGATGTGTATATGGGCGACTATCACGAGACAAATGACATCAGTTGAAGAAATGCGACATATTCATATTGGGGGAGGAGCAATAAATGAAAGTGAATAAAGATCGTTTACAAAAGAAATGCGCGCGTAGCGCTTGAAAATGTTGACTTTACATTAATTTTTGCTATTATTGAGCTGAGGTACTCTTTTGGTTCTAAACAAGCTTGTACCCAAAAATCTTGCATTTTGGGGACACATTGCGCGCGTAGCACGCGAAAAATGTATGAATTGCGTACTAACCAATTGTCGAAACTCAAAAGCACACTGCGTTCACGTTGCTATCATGTGGATGAAAGAGCCCGTACAGGCCCCTTGCTATTGTAAGTTTGTAACAGCTCGTACATCAACTAGTAGTAGACCTGTCATCTGAGAGCCTTCTATAATACGTGCGATCTCATGATTATGATCATCCCCATCAAGGGGCGGGCAGCGAATTTATTAACAGTAAACAACATTTGGCCAAAAACTGTATACATGTATTATCAGTCATACGCTTTATTCCGTCAAGGTATCAAATGTTGTTTACGGTAAATAATGTCGCGACTGGGCATCATCGAAATAGCATCTTCCATTATCATGATCCTAATTCACTAAAGTATTATCTTCACTCATCTTCAATAATCATCATCATCATCATAATTAGACACTTTTCAGCTTCAGGGTTATTCAAAAAAAGTGGTGTGTGTGTGGGGGGGGGGGGGGGGGGGGGCATCTACTATTATGTCCCCCCACTTTGAAAAGTGTGGGGGCGTGTCCCCATGCCCCCCCACCCCTCAAGTGGCGCCAATCCTGGATGGACGAGGGGGAATGTTTTGAGATGGGGTGGACACAGTATCAAATGCCCCCGCCCCTTGTTTTGAGTTTGCATGTGATCGAAATAGAACGATTTAGAAACTCATAATAGTCAGTTAGCAAGACCGACGACGGCATCCAAAGAACAGTCATGGGCGTCAATCATGGGAGGGACAGGGGGACACAATATCAAATGTCCTTCCACCCCCAGTTTTTTTAACTCGTGTATCATAAACTCGGGTACTGTATGTGCCACAGTATCATCCTCCAAACTATTATTTACTAAGTTTACCATTACTCGTTATTATTTATCAACAACCTACACAGAAAACTTTAAATGGGTCATCGGTACTCACGTAAGTGAGTATCCACCTAGTTACACCCTTGGCAAATACAGTAGGTCAAATGACACACATATAATAGGTCAAAATAACCTACAAAGTAGGTCACAACAACACATGTATATGGGTCATATGACACGTTATTCAAATTTAACGAGTTTCTGCACATGACTAGTACTCACTATCTTGGGTCACATGACTCGCCTCAAATCCAAATGAGTCACATCAGCTCACTCATATGAGTCAGATTGACATGGCTAAGCAGGTCAAACTGACCCATTTTCATAGGTCTTTGTTTTCATCCATGTAGTTACACACATTGGAAATCATATGAGTCATACTGACACACCAATGATGAAATGGGTCAAACTGAAAAATGGGTCACACCAAAAATTACATGACAGAACCACAATTTAAATTTCAAAGTTGCAAACTTCAAAATTTCAAAATTGCAAACTGCAAAGAGAGTCTTCAGAAATATTAAGGGTCCCATGTATCTGGTTTGTGAACAATCACTTAGTGAGTGACGTCTCGAATTAATCATGTTAATAAAATGGATATATATATCCTTACGAAATCTACTTTCCATGGTGTTATTTTTAAAGAAACTGATGCACACCCCAGCCAACATCGACCGTGGGCCCACAGTAGGCCCTCATGGGACCCTTAATATTTTGTCCACTTTGGCCCGTATACAGGCCAAAGTGGACAAAATATTAAGGGTCCCATGAAGGCCCAAAGTGGACCCACGATCGATGTTGGCTGGAACCCTTCCCATAATGCCATTCGCGCTACACAGCGCCTGCTATCGATCTTGACCTACTTGTAAAATGCAAGTGGGTCAGATATCGATATTGACTTACTTGCAAAATACAAGTGGGTCAGATGTCGATCTTGACCAGTAACTATACAGAACTGAGTCAGTTTACCTGTTTACGTTCATGGTTGGAATGACCCAGCACAAGAGCAAGTAAGTCAAATGACTCATATTGACTCGATCTTGACACACTTGCACATAATCAAGTGAGTCACATAAGCAAGTATGTTAGTTGACCCATTGTCATATCTCAGATGAGTAACTGTACTTCATGATCTGGGTCATTTCAACCATAGGTAAGTTACATAGTAGTGACTCACGTCAAATAGGTCAAGTGACCCGCTTGTGACCCAGAAAAATACAGCCGGGTCAAGCATCGTTCTTGACCTAGTAAAACACGAAAGTGACTCACAGCGATCTTGACCTAGTTATAAATTCAAGTGAGTCAAGTATCGATCTTGACCCAGTAACTACACAAAATTGAGTCAAATGACCCATTACATTCTCGGGATTACAATGACCCATCACAAGAGAGTCAATGTACTTGTGATCTGAGTCACATTGACCCATTTAGGTGGTTAAAATAAGAAAGACTCACGTAAATGTGTCTTGTGACCAGGGGCGGAAATTTCTTGTTAGGTGTGGGGGGATGATAAGTGTTTCCCCCAAAAAATGAAATTGAGCTGGTATACCATCTATGCGGTGCGCAGCACCGCACTCCGAGCTATGCTCGAACAGGGGGGTGTCTGAGGGAGGATGTGCCCCCCTCAGAAGTAGAAAAAATTTCAATTTTCAAACTCATTTGGTGCGATCTGGTGTATACTTTTGACCAATATTGTATTGAAAAGCCATCGCTTCATTTTCAATAAATATTTTGTTTTTTTATCAATGCACAAAAGAAGTTGAGTATTTTTTATACTGATATATTCTGGATTTTAGTATAGATGGGTTAAAAGCTCCAACTGGGGGGAGTCTGAGAGGGGATGTGCCCCCCTCAGAAGTAGAAAAAAATTCAATTTTCAAACTCATTTGGTGCGGTCTGGTGTATACTTTTGACCAATATTGTATTGAAAAGCCATCGCTTCATTTTCAATAAATATTTTTTTATTTTTTATCAATGCACAAAAGAAGTTGAGTATTTTTTATACTGATATATTCTGGATTTTAGTATAGATGGTTTAAAAGCTCGAACAGGGGGGAGTCTGAGGGGGGTGTACCCCCCTCAGAAGTATAATTGTTTTCAATTTTCAAACTCATTTGGTGCGATCTGGTGTATACTTTTGACCAATATTGTATTTAAAAGCCATCATTTCATTTTCAATAAATGTTTTTTTTTTTATCAATGCACAAAAGAAGTTGAGTATTTTTTATACTAATATATTCTGAATTTTAGTATAGATGGTTTAAAAGCTGATCAATTTACATTTTGGGAGCATACCCCCTAAACTTTTCTTGAACCGAACCTGAGTGCCCCCCGGATAAAATAATCCTGGCTACGCCTATGGTAATGGTGGGTTGTTGTTCATGAATTATGTAAGATATATCGTGAAAACAGTTTGTGTCAGTTTCCTGAGCACAATGATTATACATTGTATAATAAATATAACGTTACAGAAAGAAATGCACATAACTTTTACGTTAAAAAAACCCAAAAACCTCCTCTCCCCTGAAGCATTAAAGGTCGTCCACAAGGCCAAGTGCATTGGAAAAAGGGGAATCTCACCCAGCCTATTCTACATCCAATTGAATCAGTGCATGACTTTCAATTCATTTTATGAACCGTGTTCCCTGGGTACTCGCTAAGACGGTATACGGGGTGTGCCGCTCTAATGGGTAGCTTTTTGGGCACAAAATTCCGAAACATGGGATATGATTTTGTACTGGAAATCCCTAATAATGGGGTCAATTTTTACAAATGGGTCTATTTTGCGCGAAATTTGTGTCTATTTTTGCGAAAATGTGCAAAAATTAGGTATATTTTCGTGATATTTTGCGAAAATTTGGCCTAAAATGAAGCAAAACCCCTAAAATGGGTACCGATTTTTCCAAAATCACCCCTAAAAATGGGTAGGGGTTTTGAATCTCCAGCGGCACACCCCTGACCAAACCAAATCCGAGTACCCCCCCCCCCCCCCCGCCCACCGGGACCGTGTTACCAAATTAACCTACATATCATGAAACAGGTATGTGTCTTCCTTCTGAAAATCTTCAACACAACAATTATTATTCCTGCTGACAATATGGGCAGCTAATCCAAAACATGGATACCCTCAAATAACAAACCATACACCTACTGACCTACCTGCCCCCTGAAAACAAAACATGGATACCCTCAAATAACAAACCTGCATACACCTAATACTGACCTACCTGCCCCCTGAAAACAAAACATGGATACCCTCAAATAACAAACCATACACCTACTGACCTACCTACCCCCTGAAAACAAAACAAAAACCAACACCCAAAACACTACTCTCTTGCATGCAGGAAGTAGGCGAGACACTACGTTTCCATGTATTTTTCTGTTGTCAAGCATTAAATCTTTAATTACATTCCTACATTAATCCCCGGCCAGGTGTGCTTTTGGTAATAAAACAGAGGAGAAAAAGTAGTTTAATTTTTTTCTAAATCAGTCTGCACATGCTCCAGGGATTGAACCTGGGCCTGCATGCACCTTAACTGATTGCACCAGGGAGTCCGCTGCAAAATCTTAACACTTTCACACGCAGCAGGCAGCAGCAGACGACATCAAAAAGTTCACAAAATGTTTAAAAAAATGTTAAAATTATTGAATTTCATTACCATATTTGGAATCACCATAAGAAATGCATTGAAATAAGTACAAACATTCAAATATTGGGTCTGTAATCCTTGAGATAGACTTTGAAAATTGAGAAAGGTTTCTGAAAAATCTGTTTTGTGTATAGTAAAAATAATAGCCGCGTAGAAAGTGTTACGATTTTCCAGACCATTTGACAGCCCTCTAGATCGCACCACAAGACTGGGCAAGCGATTAGCAGTGTGTAGTGATTTGTAGTGTTGAGGAAGGATAGGGTTTAAGGGGTGTGTGGACCCTCAGCATAGCCTCTGTAAAACTGCCGTAACTTCATTATTTATTTAATCTATATAAAAGTATTCATTTTTATGCAGAAAAGGGTTCAATGAATCAAACCATGATCATGAAATTGACCATTTTGGAGAAAATTATAAAAAACCACGATTTTTTACTCATTTTAGGTTCTGCAAAGATAACTCAAAATACATTTTGTTAAATATTGTCATACTGGTTTTTTTTTTTTGATTTTCATGATTTTGGAGGTAAAAAAAGAAAATCAGATTTTTTGAAGAAGTTACGACAGTTTTACGGAGGCTACGGTCCACACCCCCCTTAAGGGAACATAAAAAAGATGTCTCTTAACCCTGACTCCCCTGGGCTTCTTTTTGGAAATAACATTATCAGGGGGGGGGGGGGGGGGGGTCAGACTATAAGTGTTCTCTTTATAGCCTATCACCAAGATCATAAATGCCTCTCTTATCATGTCTCTGAATGGTCTGAATGTTAGATTAAATTTGTTGGTATCCAATCGGATTCGTTTTTAAATGCTGACAGTTTTGTAGAATGTATTGAAGCCGGTGACACACAATGATCAGGGGCGGAAATTTCTTGTTAGGTGTGGGGGGATGATAAGTGTTTCCCCCCAAAAAATGAAATTGAGCTGGTATACCATCTATGCGGTGCGCAGCACCGCACTCCGAGCTATGCTCGAACAGGGGGGTGTCTGAGGGAGGATGTGCCCCCCTCAGAAGTAGAAAAAATTTCAATTTTCAAACTCATTTGGTGCGATCTGGTGTATACTTTTGACCAATATTGTATTGAAAAGCCATCGCTTCATTTTCAATAAATATTTTGTTTTTTTATCAATGCACAAAAGAAGTTGAGTATTTTTTATACTGATATATTCTGGATTTTAGTATAGATGGGTTAAAAGCTCCAACTGGGGGGAGTCTGAGAGGGGATGTGCCCCCCTCAGAAGTAGAAAAAATTTCAATTTTCAAACTCATTTGGTGCGGTCTGGTGTATACTTTTGACCAATATTGTATTGAAAAGCCATCGCTTCATTTTCAATAAATATTTTGTTTTTTTATCAATGCACAAAAGAAGTTGAGTATTTTTTATACTGATATATTCTGGATTTTAGTATAGATGGTTTAAAAGCTCGAACAGGGGGGAGTCTGAGGGGGGTGTACCCCCTCAGAAGTATAATTGTTTTCAATTTTCAAACTCATTTGGTGCGATCTGGTGTATACTTTTGACCAATATTGTATTTAAAAGCCATCATTTCATTTTCAATAAATGTTTTGTTTTTTTATCAATGCACAAAAGAAGTTGAGTATTTTTTATACTAATATATTCTGAATTTTAGTATAGATGGTTTAAAAGCTGATCAATTTACATTTTGGGAGCATACCCCCTAAACTTTTCTTGAACCGAACCTGAGTGCCCCCCGGATAAAATAATCCTGGCTACGCCTATGGTAATGGTGGGTTGTTGTTCATGAATTATGTAAGATATATCGTGAAAACAGTTTGTGTCAGTTTCCTGAGCACAATGATTATACATTGTATAATAAATATAACGTTACAGAAAGAAATGCACATAACTTTTACGTTAAAAAAACCCAAAAACCTCCTCTCCCCTGAAGCATTAAAGGTCGTCCACAAGGCCAAGTGCATTGGAAAAAGGGGAATCTCACCCAGCCTATTCTACATCCAATTGAATCAGTGCATGACTTTCAATTCATTTTATGAACCGTGTTCCCTGGGTACTCGCTAAGACGGTATACGGGGTGTGCCGCTCTAATGGGTAGCTTTTTGGGCACAAAATTCCGAAACATGGGATATGATTTTGTACTGGAAATCCCTAATAATGGGGTCAATTTTTACAAATGGGTCTATTTTGCGCGAAATTTGTGTCTATTTTTGCGAAAATGTGCAAAAATTAGGTATATTTTCGTGATATTTTGCGAAAATTTGGCCTAAAATGAAGCAAAACCCCTAAAATGGGTACCGATTTTTCCAAAATCACCCCTAAAAATGGGTAGGGGTTTTGAATCTCCAGCGGCACACCCCTGACCAAACCAAATCCGAGTACCCCCCCCCCCCCCCGCCCACCGGGACCGTGTTACCAAATTAACCTACATATCATGAAACAGGTATGTGTCTTCCTTCTGAAAATCTTCAACACAACAATTATTATTCCTGCTGACAATATGGGCAGCTAATCCAAAACATGGATACCCTCAAATAACAAACCATACACCTACTGACCTACCTGCCCCCTGAAAACAAAACATGGATACCCTCAAATAACAAACCTGCATACACCTAATACTGACCTACCTGCCCCCTGAAAACAAAACATGGATACCCTCAAATAACAAACCATACACCTACTGACCTACCTACCCCCTGAAAACAAAACAAAAACCAACACCCAAAACACTACTCTCTTGCATGCAGGAAGTAGGCGAGACACTACGTTTCCATGTATTTTTCTGTTGTCAAGCATTAAATCTTTAATTACATTCCTACATTAATCCCCGGCCAGGTGTGCTTTTGGTAATAAAACAGAGGAGAAAAAGTAGTTTAATTTTTTTCTAAATCAGTCTGCACATGCTCCAGGGATTGAACCTGGGCCTGCATGCACCTTAACTGATTGCACCAGGGAGTCCGCTGCAAAATCTTAACACTTTCACACGCAGCAGGCAGCAGCAGACGACATCAAAAAGTTCACAAAATGTTTAAAAAAATGTTAAAATTATTGAATTTCATTACCATATTTGGAATCACCATAAGAAATGCATTGAAATAAGTACAAACATTCAAATATTGGGTCTGTAATCCTTGAGATAGACTTTGAAAATTGAGAAAGGTTTCTGAAAAATCTGTTTTGTGTATAGTAAAAATAATAGCCGCGTAGAAAGTGTTACGATTTTCCAGACCATTTGACAGCCCTCTAGATCGCACCACAAGACTGGGCAAGCGATTAGCAGTGTGTAGTGATTTGTAGTGTTGAGGAAGGATAGGGTTTAAGGGGTGTGTGGACCCTCAGCATAGCCTCTGTAAAACTGCCGTAACTTCATTATTTATTTAATCTATATAAAAGTATTCATTTTTATGCAGAAAAGGGTTCAATGAATCAAACCATGATCATGAAATTGACCATTTTGGAGAAAATTATAAAAAACCACGATTTTTTACTCATTTTAGGTTCTGCAAAGATAACTCAAAATACATTTTGTTAAATATTGTCATACTGGTTTGTTTTTTTGATTTTCATGATTTTGGAGGTAAAAAAAGAAAATCAGATTTTTTGAAGAAGTTACGACAGTTTTACGGAGGCTACGGTCCACACCCCCTTAAGGGAACATAAAAAAAGATGTCTCTTAACCCTGACTCCCCTGGGCTTCTTTTTGGAAATAACATTATCAGGGGGGGGGGGGGGGGGGGGGGGGTCAGACTATAAGTGTTCTCTTTATAGCCTATCACCAAGATCATAAATGCCTCTCTTATCATGTCTCTGAATGGTCTGAATGTTAGATTAAATTTGTTGGTATCCAATCGGATTCGTTTTTAAATGCTGACAGTTTTGTAGAATGTATTGAAGCCGGTGACACACAATGATCAGGGGCGGAAATTTCTTGTTAGGTGTGGGGGGATGATAAGTGTTTCCCCCCAAAAATGAAATTGAGCTGGTATACCATCTATGCGGTGCGCAGCACCGCACTCCGAGCTATGCTCGAACAGGGGGGTGTCTGAGGGAGGATGTGCCCCCCTCAGAAGTAGAAAAAATTTCAATTTTCAAACTCATTTGGTGCGATCTGGTGTATACTTTTGACCAATATTGTATTGAAAAGCCATCGATTCATTTTCAATAAATATTTTGTTTTTTTATCAATGCACAAAAGAAGTTGAGTATTTTTTATACTGATATATTCTGGATTTTAGTATAGATGGGTTAAAAGCTCCAACTGGGGGGAGTCTGAGAGGGGATGTGCCCCCCTCAGAAGTAGAAAAAATTTCAATTTTCAAACTCATTTGGTGCGGTCTGGTGTATACTTTTGACCAATATTGTATTGAAAAGCCATCGCTTCATTTTCAATAAATATTTTGTTTTTTTATCAATGCACAAAAGAAGTTGAGTATTTTTTATACTGATATATTCTGGATTTTAGTATAGATGGTTTAAAAGCTCGAACAGGGGGGAGTCTGAGGGGGGTGTACCCCCCTCAGAAGTATAATTGTTTTCAATTTTCAAACTCATTTGGTGCGATCTGGTGTATACTTTTGACCAATATTGTATTTAAAAGCCATCATTTCATTTTCAATAAATGTTTTTTTTTTTTATCAATGCACAAAAGAAGTTGAGTATTTTTTATACTAATATATTCTGAATTTTAGTATAGATGGTTTAAAAGCTGATCAATTTACATTTTGGGAGCATACCCCCTAAACTTTTCTTGAACCGAACCTGAGTGCCCCCCGGATAAAATAATCCTGGCTACGCCTATGGTAATGGTGGGTTGTTGTTCATGAATTATGTAAGATATATCGTGAAAACAGTTTGTGTCAGTTTCCTGAGCACAATGATTATACATTGTATAATAAATATAACGTTACAGAAAGAAATGCACATAACTTTTACGTTAAAAAAACCCAAAAACCTCCTCTCCCCTGAAGCATTAAAGGTCGTCCACAAGGCCAAGTGCATTGGAAAAAGGGGAATCTCACCCAGCCTATTCTACATCCAATTGAATCAGTGCATGACTTTCAATTCATTTTATGAACCGTGTTCCCTGGGTACTCGCTAAGACGGTATACGGGGTGTGCCGCTCTAATGGGTAGCTTTTTGGGCACAAAATTCCGAAACATGGGATATGATTTTGTACTGGAAATCCCTAATAATGGGGTCAATTTTTACAAATGGGTCTATTTTGCGCGAAATTTGTGTCTATTTTTGCGAAAATGTGCAAAAATTAGGTATATTTTCGTGATATTTTGCGAAAATTTGGCCTAAAATGAAGCAAAACCCCTAAAATGGGTACCGATTTTTCCAAAATCACCCCTAAAAATGGGTAGGGGTTTTGAATCTCCAGCGGCACACCCCTGACCAAACCAAATCCGAGTACCCCCCCCCCCCCGCCCACCGGGACCGTGTTACCAAATTAACCTACATATCATGAAACAGGTATGTGTCTTCCTTCTGAAAATCTTCAACACAACAATTATTATTCCTGCTGACAATATGGGCAGCTAATCCAAAACATGGATACCCTCAAATAACAAACCATACACCTACTGACCTACCTGCCCCCTGAAAACAAAACATGGATACCCTCAAATAACAAACCTGCATACACCTAATACTGACCTACCTGCCCCCTGAAAACAAAACATGGATACCCTCAAATAACAAACCATACACCTACTGACCTACCTACCCCCTGAAAACAAAACAAAAACCAACACCCAAAACACTACTCTCTTGCATGCAGGAAGTAGGCGAGACACTACGTTTCCATGTATTTTTCTGTTGTCAAGCATTAAATCTTTAATTACATTCCTACATTAATCCCCGGCCAGGTGTGCTTTTGGTAATAAAACAGAGGAGAAAAAGTAGTTTAATTTTTTTCTAAATCAGTCTGCACATGCTCCAGGGATTGAACCTGGGCCTGCATGCACCTTAACTGATTGCACCAGGGAGTCCGCTGCAAAATCTTAACACTTTCACACGCAGCAGGCAGCAGCAGACGACATCAAAAAGTTCACAAAATGTTTAAAAAAATGTTAAAATTATTGAATTTCATTACCATATTTGGAATCACCATAAGAAATGCATTGAAATAAGTACAAACATTCAAATATTGGGTCTGTAATCCTTGAGATAGACTTTGAAAATTGAGAAAGGTTTCTGAAAAATCTGTTTTGTGTATAGTAAAAATAATAGCCGTGTAGAAAGTGTTACGATTTTCCAGACCATTTGACAGCCCTCTAGATCGCACCACAAGACTGGGCAAGCGATTAGCAGTGTGTAGTGATTTGTAGTGTTGAGGAAGGATAGGGTTTAAGGGGTGTGTGGACCCTCAGCATAGCCTCTGTAAAACTGCCGTAACTTCATTATTTATTTAATCTATATAAAAGTATTCATTTTTATGCAGAAAAGGGGTTCAATGAATCAAACCATGATCATGAAATTGACCATTTTGGAGAAAATTATAAAAAACCACGATTTTTTACTCATTTTAGGTTCTGCAAAGATAACTCAAAATACATTTTGTTAAATATTGTCATACTGGTTTGTTTTTTTGATTTTCATGATTTTGGAGGTAAGAAAAGAAAATCAGATTTTTTGAAGAAGTTACGACAGTTTTACGGAGGCTATGCTGAGACGGTCCACACCCCCCTTAAGGGAACATGAAAAAAGATGTCTCTTAACCCTGACTCCCCTGGGCTTCTTTTTGGAAATAACATTATCAGGGGGGGGGGGGGGGGGGGGTCAGACTATAATTGTTCTCTTTATAGCCTATCACCAAGATCATAAATGCCTCTCTTATCATGTCTCTGAATGGTCTGAATGTTAGATTAAATTTGTTGGTATCCAATCGGATTCGTTTTTAAATGCTGACAGTTTTGTAGAATGTATTGAAGCCGGTGACACACAATGATCAGGGGCGGAAATTTCTTGTTAGGTGTGGGGGGATGATAAGTGTTTCCCCAAAAAATGAAATTGAGCTGGTATACCATCTATGCGGTGCGCAGCACCGCACTCCGAGCTATGCTCGAACAGGGGGGTGTCTGAGGGAGGATGTGCCCCCCTCAGAAGTAGAAAAAAATTCAATTTTCAAACTCATTTGGTGCGATCTGGTGTATACTTTTGACCAATATTGTATTGAAAAGCCATCGCTTCATTTTCAATAAATATTTTGTTTTTTTATCAATGCACAAAAGAAGTTGAGTATTTTTTATACTGATATATTCTGGATTTTAGTATAGATGGGTTAAAAGCTCCAACTGGGGGGAGTCTGAGAGGGGATGTGCCCCCCTCAGAAGTAGAAAAAATTTCAATTTTCAAACTCATTTGGTGCGGTCTGGTGTATACTTTTGACCAATATTGTATTGAAAAGCCATCGCTTCATTTTCAATAAATATTTTGTTTTTTTATCAATGCACAAAAGAAGTTGAGTATTTTTATACTGATATATTCTGGATTTTAGTATAGATGGTTTAAAAGCTCGAACAGGGGGGAGTCTGAGGGGGGGTGTACCCCCCTCAGAAGTATAATTGTTTCAATTTTCAAACTCATTTGGTGCGATCTGGTGTATACTTTTGACCAATATTGTATTTAAAAGCCATCATTTCATTTTCAATAAATGTTTTTTTTTTTTATCAATGCACAAAAGAAGTTGAGTATTTTTTATACTAATATATTCTGAATTTTAGTATAGATGGTTTAAAAGCTCCAACAGGGGGGAGTCTGAGGGGGGTGTACCCCCTCAGCCCCTCAGAAGTATAATTTTTTTCAATTTTCAAACTCATTTGGTGCGATCTGGTGTATACTTATGACCAATATTGTATTGAAAAGCCATCATTTCATTTTCAATAAATGTTTTGTTTTTTATCAATGCACGAAAGAAGTTGGTCATATACTGATATATTCTTGATTTTAGTATAGATGGTTTAAAAGCTCGAACAGGGGGATTCTGAGGGGGGATATGCCCCCGCTCAGAATTGGATTTTTCTTTTTTTTAATTTCTATCCCATTTGGTGCGATTTGGTGTGTACTTTTGACCAATGTTTTACTGAAAAGCAATCACTTTATTTCTGATCAATATTGGCTTTTTAAATAGGCAGATAGATAGGCCTATGCCAGAAAGAAGTTAATTAGTTACCTCCAAAAGATGGATTCTATTCTAGTCAAAGTATGTACGCGTATGTATCCTGACCAACGTACAATAAACTCCAAACGTTCTTATGTCCCTCGCATGCCTCCCCGCCCGCATTTCTTTCTCTTTTTCCTTTTTTCTCCTTTTCCCCCCTATTTTTCTTTCTTTTTCCCCTTTTCCCCTTTTTTTTGTGGTAGATGTGAAAAATCAGGGGGGGGGGGGATGATTACATTGACCATCCCCCAGGTCAAAAAGTGGGGGGGGGGGGGGGGGGGGGGGGGGGGGGGGGGGGGGGTGATATATCCCCCATCCCCCCCCCCCCCGGATTTCCGCCCTTGATGACCAGAGAACCAGACATGACAGATTCAGATCCAGATTCTCTGCTTTGCTTTCCTTGTCACTTGAACTATGATAACTTTGAGTCGAGTTTAAGGCTCTGGATCTGATATCTCATCTCACGAAAGTCAAATGAAGCAAATGGCCGGCCATCAATGAATGTCAACGACCCTTTCAAGGATTATAAAGGTGTCAAGCAGTAGTCTGTGGACATGTTGAACGGACACACTCTTTGCTATAAAGGTATTCCTATATCAACACTCAAGTGACATTTGGAAATTGGGTTTTTAAAATTAATATTATCCTCAAATTAAAGAACAACAAAAAGGAAAAAACCACCATCAGATTACTCTTTCCTAAAAACGATGCGGGCAGTGTATCGGATTTCCTTTAAAGCTAGCCGCATAACGTACCCAACACTCTTATGGAAGGAAGGGTAAGGGTGCCTCCTTGCAGTACACCAGTCCTAATCAGGAAACTTACACTATGACCCGGGGGCAGATTATTGTCACTCCTTGTCACTTGCACTATAGTAACTTGTATTGAGATCTGAGGTTCTGAATCTGCTATTACTCTCATCTCACAAAAGTGAAATGAAGCAAATGGCCGGGTATCTATACATGTCAACGACCCTTTTTAAGGATTAAGTGTCAAGCATTAGTCTGTGGAGGTGTTGAACTGATATACTATTTTCTACAATGTTAAGCTTATATCAACACTCAAGTGTAATTTGGAAATTGGGTATTTTAAACTTAGGAATATGTTCAAATTAAAGAACAACAAAAGAGGCTACGTTGAGCTCGTGTAAAATATTGTTCGTCAGTATATGGGCGCACCACACCAAATATCTTTCTCATTGAAATACGTGTAAAAGTGCCATATTTCAAGACACCTTTTCTACCCCTCCGGTTACATTTATTGCATACTTGTCACCTATGACCATTTTCAGTAACATCTCAACTTTAATTTAAGCCTTGTTTCATGAGGGGTTATTAAGCTAAATTTTCCGCTATGGACCTGCACACAGCGCCCTCACTTTTTCACGTTTTCTGGCATGCCTGTTCACCATTTAGGCAGGTGCTTACGCCCTGGGCACTATTTAGGTCGATAAATTAAAAATATCTATTTTATCATTGTAGGTGCAACGGATAGGTCCCACTCGTTCATTTAAATACAAACATACCATCCCCCGAGAAACAAATTGCTCGAAAACCTCACATTTACAAGCCTAGTCTCCGTGCTTTTCCGGAACTATTATAGGATTACACGAATTGCGCATTGATTTGGTGTGGTGCTCTCATATGTGAATAAGTTCTCTTTTAACACTTTCCACGCGGTTATTAGTTTTACCATATACAAAACAGATTTTTCAGAAACCTTTCCCAACTTTCGAAGTCAATCTCAAGAATTACTGAATCAATACTAGGCATGTTTGTTCTTATTGTAATGCATTTCTCATAGCGATTCCAAATGCGGTGATGAAGCTAAATAATTTTGACATTTTGTGAAATTTTGGAACTTTAATCTGCAGACGCCTGCCGCGTGGAAAGCGTTAATACTATAACCCTAACCCCACTAGACCATACAAAATCATCCAAAATAAAACTATCTCCGCGCGCGTGCTGCTGCATTGGCTCGATTACGTCACCTACCGCAGGCATATGTGGCCACGAAGTTTGTGACCGCATGTGCGCTGGGGAGTTCGCTCATTTGATAGGGGCACAGACTTGGGTGCGAATGGTCCCGGGATCGGACTCCCGGGGGGTGCTCGGTGATTTTTCGGGTTAAAAAATGGTACTTTTTCCCCCTCTCCCCAATACACGCAAAAACATAGCCGTGGGAGTTAGGGTTAAGCAAGGCATGTGTAATGCCTTGGTCTAAAGCCAATCTTTCTTCAGGGAAGAATTATATTCTTAAAAATTATAATTCTATCAAAGTAAATCAGCATCGAATTAGCTTAAGGGATCATAATGATATAACAACCGGTGTATAGAAAAAAAAAAAATTAAAGAAATATTTAAATATTTTTGAAAAAAGTCGACATTGTTGATTTTTTGGGTGTTTGTATATTTGGTAATGGATCCAAACGGGTCCAAACGGGTCCAAATGGATCCAAACGTATCCAAATGGGTACAAACGGGTGCAAAATAGATCCAAACGGGTCCAACATAGATCCAAATGGGTCCAAATAGATCGAAACGGGTTGTGGAAGCTTCAAATCGGCGATAATTAGGTCAGAATGTTCGGGTATTAAATAATCAGCAACTAAGAGGAGCACGTCGCCATCCCGGAGTTCAATGACCTTGATTGATGTACGGTGTCTTAGGAGCGCCAATATTAGAATATCTGCATTTTTCGAAAACTTTTTGTATTTTTGCAAATATTTCTCTAATTTTGCGAGTATGTTTTCTAATATTGCAACAATATTGTTTGCAAGAATGTTTAGATTTTGTATGCAACATTTTTCAATATTTTTTAATATTTCTAACTAATTATGCGAGAATGTTTTCTAATTTTGCAACAATATTTTCTAATTTTGCAACAATATTGTTTGTAAGAATGTTAACGGGGTTTTTCTGCAACATTATTCTTTTATTCACTATTTCTAAATTTCTGTAACACTATAATTTCGCGGATACTTAATTTTTCGAATTTAAAATGACTGCTATCTTAGCGGGCATTAAGTTTCGCGGATCTGGCATGTACTTCCAATACAAAATGTTCAGTTTCGCGAAATTAAATACCTCGCGAAATTAATTGGTTTTACAGTATTATCTGTATTCTATCTAAGATTAGATTAGTGAGAGGATAGTGGGTGTGGGGAAAAGTGTGCCACAATCCCCCCTCCCGCTATCAAATGATCCAGGAGGCAACAAGACCCCCCCCCCCCCTCCCCCCACACACCCCTGTGAACACCATATAGCCTGCTGGGCACGCTATGACACTTATTTGCGAATTTAATAACATAACACACCACCACTGACTATCAGTCAGATTATTTTCACTCTTTAAACCATGATTCTGAAGTAATTAGGAATCGTATCGCTTTGTAACTAAGAAAGTATTTATGATTCCTTATCAGAATGTAAATCTGCA